>VDFB02271358.1:1115503268-1115629315 GCA_007258455.2 Sequoia sempervirens | reverse complement strand
GAGAGAGAGAAAGATGATACAACTTGTTGATTACTAAAATTTGACATGTTGATTACTGAAATTTGATTAAGTCTGAAAAATTACATGATCTTCCAAAAACTAGAATTTGCATTATAACTCTAAGAGATTTGAAACCAATCTCAAACATCTTGAAACTATATACATAAAATATAACAAGTAGAAGAAAGTAAATGTGCATGTGTAAATGTCTTATACTTAAATGTTTATTTCATGTATATAGTTTCCCTGACAGAGAAAGAGAGAGACAGAACCAAAAAAAAAAGAGTTCAAAAAATGCATTCCAAATGTCATGCTTCACATTTGGCGAACACCAAATTTGGCGCTTGCCAAATGAGTTGCATTGGGAAATACCAACCCAAAGGGTTGGATTTTGCCTTAGGCATCCAACCCAAAGGGTTGGACGAACATTTCATGCCAAGGACGTGATTTTCTAAAAGGGTAACAAAATTTCACACATTTTTGGTTGTGCTCTCCATCAGGTTTGCACATCTTTCAATGCAATTTTATAAGAAAATCGTTATGACATTAGGCTCTCTCTTAGCTATCTACATATAATTTTTTTAATGTTTTGATTATGTTAAGGTTTTCATCTATAACTTATCTTGTTAGTGCCTTCGTTTTTTGTCAAAAACCAACATGTGCTAGTTTTGGTATAGATTTTTACTCGTTCATCAAATTTTGAAACAAATTACATTTTTATAAACTAGACTCCATTCTACACGTAATGAAAAAAAACTGACTTTCGATTAGTTTTCAAAAAAAATGGGGGTGAGCACGCTCAAATTTTAGTTTTTCAGGATGTGTCCACTTTGAAATTTGTAAAATATTATATATTCATTAAAAAATTAGCTAAAAAAATTGGGATAAACTACAAGGTATTAACTAATTTCTCACTGTTCAGATTTTTAAAATTATAAAAAAAAATAACTTTTTAGAGAGGCCACAAGAGACACTATGCTATTTTTTTTATTTTTTTTTATAAAAATGGGACCACTTTTGGTGGCCCCCTTTTTCAAACCCTTAATATTCATTATTTTCAAAAAAAAATAGTAGCTTAGAAAGTAGATTCGGAGCACAACTCTTAGTCTTGTTGCATCTTCACATTTTGAACGTAACTATCTTCATTTTCTCGTGAAAGACCGACTTTCTTGATTTCAAAAAAAAAAAAGTGGCATCTTAAGAACCATTTTTGTGTCACAACTTGGTGCACTTACCAATATGTAATGGCCAAATATCATAAGTACAATATTTTCTCCTAAGAGAAATAACAAAAACAAAAACAAAAAACAAAACAAAACCTAAATCTCTCATGCAAGAAAATGAAACAAGAGCTTCCAAGGAATACAAGATGGTGGATGAGGCAAAATAAAATAAAATCTTCATCGTAGTATTGCATGTTTCATAAATGAGCTTAAAAGAACAATGTAATAAAGCATAAGAATTACCATTGGCATCTTATATGTTAGAAACTTTCCCTCTTAGAAAGATTAAAATATTATATATGTTTAATTAATTAAACTTCTTAAATAACAATCAAGATATTTGTGGTGGCCTGAAAATGCTGATGATTTTGTACCCCAAAAATCAATGCAATAAAGCAAAAAAAATGCTATTGGCTTCTTGTAAGTTAGAACTTCCCCACATAAAAAGGATTAAAAGACTAGCTCCATCCAATTAGCCAGCTTATTGACCATTAAGATATTCTCATGAACTTTAATTGTTCCTATACTAGTTGTCGCACCTCATATCACTTGCATTCATTCCATGCTACCAAGTTTTTGAACTCACGTCACTTCAATCCATCACATAGTACCAATCTTCCCACCTCATATCAGTCAATTCATTCCATAATACAAATCTGCAAAAGTCAATATCTTTCAACATGCCAATTCCAATATCCATAGAAGTTATGAAGGCCTTAGTTCATTCTACATAACTAATCTTTAACGATCAGGCTGGCTTTGCAGTTATTTGTACTCTCTTAGGGTGCCAACTCTTGGTTTGTTACCTATCTTGACTCGGCTCTTAATAACGGTTTAGGAGCTTGGAATTATAGGCATCCAATTTTGCATTTTCATTTTCATTGAATTTTCATTATGGATTCTTTACAATAAATTATTGTGCACTTGGTTCCTACTGCAATTGAAGGGGGTCTCTAGAATCCCTCTAGTCTCAAAGTCGAGTTAAAGCCACAGGGAAGAAATATCCCACAAACAAAACCACACTTACTAATAACTTTAAACCCAATCAATTATTTTTAGAGAAAGATAACGTAAAACATTTGATAATTTAGCTAAAAACACTAATTATGTGATAATCTTCTGGTGAGTTTAAGACTGCCAAAATATTCACTTTTGGTAAAACCAGATGAGAAATCATGCGGGAAGTAAAGTTTCATGTGCGAACATTTGACGCACTCGAAATTAAAAAATTGGGTGTAAGAGTTCACCTTGAATTGCACGTTTTACCAAATACATATAACAAGAAAGCCTAAATCAGAAATTGGTTTAATCGAAATGACACTTGAAAACATAGGTAGTTCAGAAAATGATTCAACATGCAATACATTAAAAAGAAGAGTTTAACAGTAAAAAATACTTTTAAAAAAGGAATGACAGCTGCAAACAGATTCTGTCCAAATAAATAAATATTGAATAGGTCAAAACATTATACGTCCAGAACTACCCTAACACACATCAAACTTTTATAAACAAATAAATTTCACATGCAAATTCCTACGACTGTAAACAGAACGTAAAGTATCTTCAAATAACCACTAAACGTCTAGGACTCGAGATACTCCTGACAGATTGCACGTGTCATACAATATACTCCACTTCATATATACAAACAATGAGATATTTTTTACAATTCTATGCAGTGATGTTACTATCACTATGTTCCTCCGCCATTGGATAAGGGTAAAAGAATGACAGAAGAATCATACTACAGTGTTAGCTACCCAAAAAGCATATTTGTTAAAACATGAAAAAACGCCTGCATAGACATGCTTTCCTGAAAAGGACAGGAAACAAATATTTTAAGATTATGCTTACCATGTTCTTGAATTATTTGGAACACTGCATCTTTATTATTTTAAATCCTATACCATCAATAGTTTAATGAATAATCGACACTCATATTGGAATCAATAGTTACAGTCTACAAATAGAACTTAAATATGCTGCATGAAACATGATCAAGAGATCAGAATCCCATGAATGTGTCATTTCGACATAGATACCTGTACACAAAATTGTCACTTTAACAGCTTCTGCTGAAACTTCTCTGCAACAGACTAACCTTGTCTTTAAATTGTACTTCCAATATATTATATAATTTGAAACAAAGACTACAATGAGTTTTCACAGCCAGAAAAAGGCAAAAATATTATCTTCAACCTACCCTGGTAATCAGATAACTTAAGTCAGCAGGAAATTGGCTGCTGCTTCAGATATCCTTAAAAAATTAAAATAATACAAAACTCCTGCTCCAAATCAGGTAGAAACCTTTGTACTGTCTTCTGGTTCACTATGCTCAGAAACCTCTGCAGCTTAAGTTTGTACTGCCTCCACGACACCGACCTCAGCAGGGCGTATAATTCTTTCATGAAGAATATAGCCAGGCTGCACATGAACCAAAAGATAAATAGCATTTAGACCCCTAGCAAAGCAAAGGAAATCCAAGTCTTTAATCTAGCCCCAATGAGGAACACTTTTGTTTCAGGCTGTCATTTACATTCAACAGCCCATTTTCTTATTTTCTAGCATCCATTACCTTTGCTCTCCTCTCTTTGTGATTGAGACGACTAGTAGCATATAGATATCTTAAATACATCCTATCTATTAAGACATTTTTAAGATTGATGTATTTCAGATATCTATGCTAGTAAATCTTAAATTTCCACAAGGTAACTCTAAACTAAATCTTAAATTACCATCTATCCTTATATCCATAATTAATAACTACACAATTGTAAAAATATATATATATAAATCTTTCATATAGATATTACGAGTGAATGCGAATGTGACAATCTTTGCAAATTTTAACATCCTCCATATATTATGAATTATTAGTTCCTATTACATCATAATACAAAGCCTGTCACTGATAAGTACCTCTATGGTGATATAATCTGGATATTCATGCATTAAATTAAATCTTGAATTTCCATAATATAACTTTAAGTAAGTCTTAAATTATTATCTATCTTGATATTGCTTGTGGTATATAACAACATGAGTTTACAGAAAGTAACTCTAGTAAATCTTAAATTGCTAACCATCTAAATATCAAACTAACTTAATTACCATTTGTCTTAATATCAATCTTCACTAATAAGTTACTATTCAAATGTATGGTAAGGTCAGTTACCAATAATATACACAACAGTAAAGTATATATATATATAATCTTAATTAATAAGTAACTATTATGACTGAACGCCATTGTGAAAAACTTTGACGAAATCAACTTGTACATCGTCCATTTTGTCAGCAATATATTATTTTGATATTTTAATTTTTGGGGATATCTGCTAACTATTTTGATATTTGTTATTCACTCACCATTACATGCTCTTCGCTGTCACAATAGGTTATTCCTCTTAAATAATTTATCTTTTCACCCTCTCCCTACTACCACCTCTCTCTCTATAACACACATACTTTGAGATATGTCGGCCATAATTTCTGCTATAGATGAATCGTTATATAACACAACTATTATTTCCAACTCTAACAAGAAAAAACTTACATCATGATTCGAAGTTCCATAGAAGCATAAATCTGCAAAAAATCCTGAAAATCGCGATTTTTAAAAAATCCTGGACCTTGCCAATTTTTTCCTCACAAAAATCACGATTTTTTCCGGCAGTTAACGCCCAGAAAAAATCATTGAAAATCGGGTTTAAATCACGATTTTTTCTTGAAAAAATTGAGCAAAAAATCGACTAAAAAATTTGTAGGAAAATAAAACCCTAAAACGCATTTTTTCGCTAATTATTTCGACGTGATTTCTACTTTCCGGCATATTTTGGATGCGTCTTTCATTTTGCGGGGTCGTCTTTCATTTTGCGGGGTCAACTTTCATTTTTGGAGCTCATTTCTCAGTCACACGAAAATCAATAAGGCGTTTAGGGTTTGCAGAAGGCACGAAAATCAGGAAGGCGTTTAGGAGCATCAGCATACAGGTATTTATTTCCCTATCGCCATTTTCACGTATATGCATCGCCTATAGTAGGATCATTTTGTTGTTTTATTTTTTCAAACTGTGTTGTTTCTCTTTATTCTGTATTTATTTCCATATTGTTGCTTCTCCTTATTTAAATATTCAATATTGTATTTATTTATTAAAATATTCCTTATTATTTATTTAAATATTTCTTATTTATTTATTTATTTAATTGAAAACCTAATCCCCATCATTAGTGATACACATATTTAGAAAGTTCATTTATTTATTTATATGTGAACTTTTTTAAATTGAAAACCTAATCCCCATCATTATTTATTTAAATTTAAAAAAGTTTATTTATTTATTAAATTGAAAACCTAATCCCCATCATTATTTATTTCTTATTTATTTATTTATTTCATTAGTGACATACGTGAATCTGGCTATTTTTTCCAAATTCCAAAAGTCGTTGCAATTTCTTGACAAATTAAACTGTAGAGTGAAAACTTTCAGATATCCTCATCATGCTTTTGAAAATAGAATGAAAGTGCCAAGGAAAACAATAATATTTGTCATTTTATTGCCTGGGCTTTCATCTATGTATTAGGGACATAGCTGAAACGACATTTAAGCATTAGTTTTGATAGATTGCAAAGAATATAAGACAAACAAACACAATATATGTTTTTAAGATTTTTAAGACAAACAAACAAGCTGCAACTCCTTATTTAAGACAAAATGCAATGTAATCAGCGATATGAATATAAACAAAAAAATCTATTTTCTACAATTCACGGGTTAAAATCTCTATTTTATTTGTTCTCTATATCTCTATGCTATGGAAATGACCTTAAGTTTTAAAAAAAGAAGGTTTTGTCTATTTTTCTACATTTTTTTACGTTTTTTTTCAAATCCGATTTTTCCCCGATTTTTTCCCGATTTTTCAAAAAATCCTGATTTTTTGGTTTGCCGATTTTTTCCCCAAACGATTTATGCTGCTATTCAAACTACTAATTGGTAAGAAGGTTGCTAGAGTTATATGCGAGCCCAAAGAACCTTGAAGGATAACAAGCATATACAAGCACACCCAAACAAGCCATATGACCCACAGACAACTCTTATATGACATCGCAAAAGTCTAAATATTTGAGATTGCAAAAAAGTCTGATTTTTTTCTTTTATCTAGATTAAATTTCAAAAAAGCAAAACTACTCAAAGTTTGTGACCCAACCCAAATGAGGGGCAACAAATATTTATGCATCTTGTGCATAAAATACAAATCTTATGCTTAGAATGAAGCAGAAATAATATATATTGTACTGATAAATAGTACTCTTGTAGGCATTTTCCCAAAGCAGAGAGGTCTACAGTAATAAGCAGACTCCCTACTTCATTACCTCTGCATCATTGGCATTACTGCAGAAGCTACGGGAATAGCCATATGGATAGAAAGGACGAAGGATAGAATAGAAGGTCTACCAGTGACTTTCAGCAGCTCTCTCGCCCCTGCAATTTGTGAATGACACGATTTTGGCTGGAGAGGCATTAGCCAATGATACCAAGCAATTCCAAAGAATATTAAGAAACTTTGAGGTGGCAGCAGGACAACTAATAAATGCCAACAAATCTCATTTTCTTCCTTAACGTCCCCCAGATGACCCAAAGATGCACTTTCCAAGCACTGGGATTTGAGGCCTAGCCTCTTCCCAATAAATATCTAGGAAAGCCCTTATTTGCTGGTGAAATAAAGAAAGAATCTGGTACTCAATTATTTATTCATCTACAAGTATATATAGTACACAACTTATAATATACATATAGATAGATAAATAGATAGATTTCTATTAATTTAATTAAGGCCCATGAGGCCTTGAATACTTTAATTTGAGCTTGGTGACAGGGGCTCCACCCCTCAACCCTGCCCTGTATAGCGACAGCAGCACTGCCTTCAGACCCCACAAGGGGTACTCCTGCCCACAAATCCCTGCTTTAGTTTAAAAAGCAAACAAAATATAAATTGTTTTGACCTGTGCCAGATGGAAACGCAGCATTTTTTCCTCAAGAAATCAAATTCTATTTGTACGTTTGGTTTGCCAAATCAAAATGCCAGTTTTCTGTAATGCTACGATTTGAACTTATTTTGATATGAAACGCAATATAGCAAGTTTTATTAAGTTACTGATTCACTGCAAAACTCCCCCAGATCCAGATCCAGTTCATACCCAATCTGGGTTTGTCCACCTTATTGGCAAAGAAGGTGAGACTTTAGAAAATTCATTGTAGCCATTAGGGATTGTCCTCCATTTCCAATGGATAGAATCATAGTTGGCAGACTTGCCAAGTTTTCGGCGGGTCTAAGAAAACTCGTAAGTTTTTTTTCCAAATGAGTGTTTTTGACTTTAACTCGCTGAGTTTTTTTTTGGACGCATTTTTCACAAAAACTCGACTAGTTTTTGGCGAGTACTATCCAAAAACTCTTGAGTTTTTGTTCGCGAGTTTTTCACAAAAACTCGCCAGATACATTAAAAAATGCAAAACAAAAAAAAAAATTGAAAAAATAGTCAATTTTTGCCGAGGTTTTTGTCAGAGTTTTCTCCGAGTTTTTGTTGACTCGTCAATTTTGGTCTCGGTGAGTTTTTTTCTGAGCCGAGTTTTCCAACTATGGATAGAATCATAGAAGTAATAATCATGAATTTTTAGCAGGTATTCATGATTAATCACAAATCACCATAATTTGCATTTTTTCCCTCTAAAAAATTGTGTTTTATTCAAAAAATCATGGTCAATGATTAATGACCAATTTTTTCATAGTTAATCACAATTAAATTGCAAAAAAACATCTGAATTACATCTACTTGTGTGTTATCCAATTTTAAACAATGTTTTGGTCGGCCCACAATTTTTTTTGGTTTAAGGGATTTACACACATTATAGTCATTTGTTTAGAGGAGATTTACTTCGTTTATTTTGCATTTGGAAGGCATATTTCATACAGCTAGGTCATTTTACACTATCTTCTTCCTAGGTCAGGATTTTACCTGCATCCATCCACCTTTTTTTCTGCCTTCAACTACGACATATTTGCATTTTATTACAACTTCAACTGTGGCAATTGCCTGTCTTTAATATCGCAGCTCAGACCTTCATATTCAGTCAAGAAAAAAGAGGTTTGATCAAAAGAATTTCAAGTTAAGATTTCAGGTTTTTTAATTTTCTATATCCAGAAATATGTGAGTTGAAAGAGTATAGAGTAGACTCCTCATCAAAGGATTTTTTTACTTGAGGCTTTGGGCAAACACCTATGACCTTTCTTCTTTTCATATTTTTTAGCCTCTTTCATGTCTTCAACAGCCACCTCACCAGCTTTTAAACACTCCATTTTTGCTCTTCTCGAGGCTTTTTTATCTTTGTCTGCCATTTTACCTTGTCTGCCGCTTCTCTAGAGGATTCTTCAAAATAAATGTGACCAGCTTGTCCCTCGTATCAATATCTAAAACACATCCATGAGCTGAATGCTTCAAAGTAATCATCTTAGTTTTTAAAATAGGGGTCTCTATCTCAAGATTGCTACATTTATGGCGCTGCACATACTTATTGAAAAAAAACTCCAGAAGTGCTGCTAGTTTTACAATAAAGTCCTAGAATTTTAATCAAACTTCAACTGAGGAACTAGTTCACATCCAAAGTACTTAGTTGTCTAAGAAGGGGGCCTACCAAGTACTTGAGCCACATCTAGCATGTTTACAACATTTGTTTTGATGCCATTTCCTTGGCCCTTAATTTTTGTAATCATTTTAGGCATCTTATAACTATAGAAATTACCTACTCAGTTACTTTCTCCAATATTTAGGAGAGCCATTTTTTTATTAGTGATTACCTCAAAAGAAACAAGATTCTGAAGAAGCAAAATTATATCTTCTGCACCTTTCTATCACAAAGTGAAGACATCAAAAAAGAACCGAAGAACCACAAAAAGACTTCCAAGAAAGGGTCTTTCTTCAATGATGATTTAACCCTATACCTGGTGCACCTAAAAATTGGTGCATCCAACTACAACCCGAAAGCAACCTCAAATCTTGACTTGGCCTTGAATGCTTATGTCCTCCTCCAGGACCAAGTTGTTTATTCCTTTTCTTCAGGTAGGATTATACCTTTCAACAAATCCACTTCTTAAGAACTATGTAATATGATTCCTGAGCACTATCTTTTCAAAATGCATTTATAGAGTGTAGACCCATATTGGAGGGATTGGAAGTGGAAAATAGGAAAAATCCTCCTCGACAATAAATCAAAGGATTTATATAATCAAGTTCACCAGTAAAATTCCATTGCCCTCTGATTGAACAAACAATGGCAAATGCAAAACCCTAAAGTGAGATGGCAATGGCAAATAATTGTCAAGTTATTTGGAAAACATGAACATCCTTCAAACATAAGTCTGTGGGATGTCTAGCAATACACCAAGGTTTAGTTGTCAAAGAAAGGTTAAGTAGGACTAGATTAACAGAATGCATTTTGCACTGTATGTGGAAAAGAAGAGGCTTTTGGTGATGGCTGCAAGATAAATTAAATTTCTTTTTTATTGTTCCTCTCTTGGAAAGGGCCTCTTTTAGGGTATTTCTGGACAGTCCAAGACATCTACAAGCGTTTATGGCATACAACTCAATTGGCAGAAATCAGTTTTCTTTGGAGGTCAAAATGTTGTGCCATCTTTCAAGAGGGTACCTCCCCTCTTAGTATGCGGAAGTTAAGGCTTTTCAAACAAGAGTTAGCTTTGATTGTACAAGCTAAGTTTGAGTGACTTTGAAGCGGTGTGAACTCTTTTCCCATTGGGATGCAGGGTCAAGCACTTTCTTTCTTTGCCTACATAAGGAGAGAATCCTCTTGTTAAGCATTATGCTTAGAATATGTAACTATCTAATGATTTAACTTTCTATTCTTTGAAATTTTTATATTTATGTTATCGGGAATGGCACAAAACCCCCCTTGTACAAGACGGGATGGGAGTGAGTATAGGCGCAAGGACAAGATGCACAAGGTACACCCTTGCTATCTGGATACCCTATGGGGGCATACCATAAGGTGCTTGAGGCAACAAGGGCATACCCTACTCGTCCCTAGACATGCCCAGGCTATCCCAACCATGTCAAAAACCCAAGCAACATTTCCAAATACTTAAAAAACATTTTTTTAACATTAAAAAAGGCATTTTAAAAACCTACAAAACCCTAAACATGAATAGCAACCCTAAAAGTGACCAATAACATTCGCTTCACAATCACAAAACACAAAAACAACCAATATCATTCCCCTTTGCCATTTTTGCATTTGTGAAGCTAGCTAGTTTCTTTTAGGTGAAGGCTTGCAAAAGCACCAAAGACAATTTGCTAGGAGCTGAAAGAAGGAACTAGCTTGCACAAAGGTGATTTATTGATCAAATGTGCGTATTTTGTGAGATTGTTTCAAGTTTTTGAAATAAAAATTAATAAACATTTTAAATGTTCTTGTTAATTGCTTTTTGTTTTTATTATGTTTATATGTATTGTAAAGATTACATTTTTATTTTTTAATTTTTTTTCTAATAACAGCAATCTATTCAAAATGGCCACTACTTCAAGTTCAATGGCAACAAAGATAGGTAGACACTTCAAACACAACCAAGCATCACCTCTATAGAAACATGTTATGATGATTGAGCAACTTATAGGAGGTGTTAGATCTTCTTAAGAGCACACCCTAGCTTAACATTCAAAAATCAGAAAAATCAAAAAATAGTAAAACATTTAGAAAAATCTCAAAAGCAAATAGAAAACCACAAAAACTAAAAGCAGCAAAATCCAACAAACAATAAAAAACCAACAAAATCAAAACCAAAAAAAACAGAAAACTTGCAAAATACAAATACAATAGAAATTTTGAGAACTCCAAAAACAATTGGAAAATTGAAAAAATCCAACAACAATTGAAAAAGTATAAAAGTCCAATAACAAACAAAACCATTTGTATTGTTCTTAATTCAATTAAAAGCTCTATTCAACTTTAAAGAAATCATCTAGTTCAATCATCATATATCGTTCCCAATCCAACTTCCTCACATACATCGTTGCTTGGGGCAAATCAAAGCTATCACTATCATTGAACAAATCTTGGGCTTTAACCTAATCAAGGGCAAAAATTCAATCTATTATTTTTCATATTTCAATTCATGTGTGTTCTTGTTATTTCCTTGTGGTTATTTGTTTGTTTTTTTTTTGTGTCTGTCGATTCTATGGCATTTACAACAATGTAATCATGGTTTCCCATAGTATGGTGCATCCTGTCATATGCTATGGTTTCCCATTTCAGAAAATCTATCTCCCACCACATTGCTTATAACATTTCTACTATATCAATATTTCTCTACCCTCTTGGTCTCCCTCAATGAGCTACATCTTCTCTGTCAACTCTATGCAGTCACAAAATACTCACACCTGCAATAAAATTTCCAATGCTTTCCAAGACTAGCTCCTATTCCAACAACCCAATAAGCTTAATAGCTACAGTACAACTTGATGCACACAACAATCTAGTTCTCAATGAAAGGCAACCACTCCTAGCAGCTTTATACACTAAATCAAACTACAAAGACAAAATGAGAGTGACCATAACTCATATAACATAGACCAGAATTCAAATTATGACTTATAGGCACATAGTATAGATATAAGTATCAATGTTTAACTCAAAAACTTAACTTCCAATAACTCAATCTAGACATCTCAGTCCAACAAATCCTAGTAAGATAATTCTAATTCTTTACTCCTACCACCTCTATTCCTATGTCTATGACCTATCTCCAACCCACATTAAAACATTTTTTTAGGAAACATCTGCTAGAATTGGTGAGCCAACAATTGAAACTATCAACAACAAATAAAGGCACAAACACCATCAAGGGATAGAAATACCTGACAGAAATAGCAAGAGATTGCGGATAATAGTAAATGCCTAAAAAAACCATTGATGGCAACTACCACGATCTCATTTAAAGAAATACACCACCATTAAGGATGTTGGTGAGATCTTGGTGACTTGTAACTACCCCTCATTAAAACAAACACCTAGCAAATAGGAAAAGGCATTATTCATGTGGACCCTATGACCAATGTAGAGATGTTTGTAACTGCCGCAAGTGAGAGAACAAGTCACAGTCCAGCTAGGATGAATAGGAGTAAAACTCACATTGTCTAGGATGATGTGCAACAAAGGGACCCCACATATGACAGAAAACTCAACTCAACAGAAAAGACAAAAATGAAATTATAAACACGCAAAAATTAGAGCAAAACCAATATTTTAACGATAGGGTTGGTAGGTGACCCAAATGCTCTTGAGTCAATAAGGTGTGGGATGTAAAGCTAGACCAAGTTGATGTATGCTACCGCCTCTCAACACTCTTCATTTTTTTGAGGGACCAAATAGCCAACATACTTTCAGTGCAAGTGCCAATGGTATTTCTTATGGTTATCTATATCATCTAATGTCAATGATGATGGAAATGCTCTTTATGAACTGTCATATGAAGATGACTGCTGATTTTAGTATTTTAATATTAAACAATAATTATCACTTATAATATTCATGTTTGACAAATTAACATCGATGTATTTTATGGTTGTTTTAATTATTATATGCATAGTATTTTGAACTTATTCCCTATTCGTAGGCAAAAATGTGTATATATTTGTGATGTATATGTACTCAAAACATACCCAACTCCAAAATAATCTTCATACTAGCATACTCAAACTTGAACCAATAACTTGGGCTTTTCTCTTAAAATTCACCATTTATTAGAGATTTTTTAAATTTGCCAAATTTTGCCAAGTCAAAAATCAGTTGGAAGAGTTTTACTTTTCATGAAGTCCGAGTCTCAAAACTATGGTTTGGTGCCCATTTCTCGAAAAACTTATGGGCTCCACTGGGGCCTCTAGCCCATAGATTGCAGACTCTTCAGGACTCTGCGGACTCGCCACGAACTCGCGAGTCCTTGAGCCTCCTGAGTCGACTCGCCACGGACTCGGGAGTCGAGTCCAGGAGAGTCCTGGCTCGGAACTCCCGAGTCCGAGCTCAAGACTCGTCCGAGTCCTGAGCTCGGACTCCCGAGTCCCGCGCCAGGACTCTCCTGCGCGGCTGGGACAGCATAAAACATAAAAACGCCTTCTTTTTTTTTATTTTTTGTTTCATTTTCACAGTCTAGGTTGCCAATACAGGTCTGCAAATTGATTTGGAGCTGATTGAAGCCAAGAGAACGAGCTAAAAGGATCAAAATAGAGTCAGGTAAGTGATCTAACACTTCTTTTTTTTAATTTTCTTTCATTCAAAATCAAAAAATTCAAGAGAAATAAGGGGAAATGCTGCCAAATTTTTTTCTATTTTCTTTAATACCCTAATTCCTACAATTTCTAGCTTGGTTTTGCATTCTTTTTTTTTTGCAATTGTTTGAAACTTTGAAATTTTGAATCATATTCATTTGCTGATTTTTTAGCAAACCCTAACTGATTTTTTTTTTGTTTTCCATGTTGAACTTCCAGCAATGTCATCTTCAAATCCAAGGGGAAATAAAAGAGACCCTGCATGGAAGTATGGAATTCCAGGAGATAAAAAAGGTGAAGTGACATGTACTGAATGTGATAAATGGATGACAAGAGGAATAAACAGATTAAAATACCACCTTGCTAGAATACCTGGGCAAAATGTAGAGGGATGCAAGAAAGCTACTCCTGAGATTATTAGAGAGATGAAGGCCCTTCTTGCTGACTATGAGATAAAAAAAGATGAAAGACAAAAAACAAAGGATGCCCTAGCAACTGCGATGAGTGGATCCCAATCCCGTGGTGTTGCAAGTCCAAGCTTTCGTGCTCCACATTCATCTTTTGGTGAGAGTCCTGATGGTTCCTTTTCTACTGCTAGTGCTACTGCTGACCAGGGTCCTTCATCAGGACCAAATTATTTTATTCCACGTAATGTTCCAGGAGCACAACCTTCACTTGAAGGTACCGGTTGGAATAAGGAAAAGCATCATGAAGCTAGGATGGCTGCTGCAAACTTTTGGTACTACAATAATCTACCTTTCAATGTTGCAAACAGCCCATATTGGGAAGGTTTGGTGAACGCCCTTACAGTTGCAGGAAAGGGGTTTAAGACCCCATCATCTAGAGATTTGAGTGGGCCATTGCTAGAGGAAGCCGTAAAGAATACACGGCTTGTGGTTGATGAGCAAAAGAAATTTTGGAGAAGAAAAGGTTGCAGCATTTTATCTGATGGGTGGACAGATGGACGAAATAGAACTCTTCTTAACTTTTTAGTGTCCTCTAATGGTGGATTGGTGTTCCTAAAATCAATGGATGCCTCCCATGAAATCAAAAATGCTGAGACTTTATGCAATCTATTAGATGAGGTGGTCCAAGAGGTTGGAGTTGATAATGTTGTCCAAATCATCACGGACAACGCAGCTGCTTATGTAGCTGCAGGTAGACTACTTATGGAGAGGCATCCCACAATTGTATGGTCTCCATGTGCTGCACATTGCTTGGACCTATTGCTAGAGGACATTGGGAAGATTTCATGGGTCAAAAAAGTGGTTGAAGATGCAAAAAATGTTACAAAATTTATCTACAACCATACTTGGGTGCTTTCTTTGATGAGGAAATTCACAAATGGCAAGGACCTTGTGCGACCTGGAGTGACACGATTCGCTAGCCACTTCCTCACATTGCAAAGCATTCTTGGTGCCATTGGTCATCTCAAGCAAATGTTCGTGTCCGATGCTTGGAAGGGGTCCTCATTTTACAAGAAACCTGAAGGGGAGAGGATTGTTGCCATAGTTTTTGATGAGACATTCATCAAAAATGGAGAGGAGTTGATGGGGGTAAGTAGCAATCACACAAAAAAAAATTATACATGATAATCTATTTGCTGTTTTTATTTTTTGAGGGGTTAATTTTGTTATAATTTAACATTTGTTTTCATTTTTTTAGGTGACAGAACCTTTGGTGAGGGTTCTTCGTATGGTGGATGGAGATGGCATGCCAATGGGTTTCATCTATGAGGCCATGGATAGGGCCAAAGAGGCCATATCACATTACTATGGTGGCAACAAAAGGAAATATGAAATCATATGGCGCATCATTGATCGAAGATGGACACACCAACTCCACCAGCCGATTCATGCCTTTGCCTACTTCTTGAATCCGAAGTTCTACTTCTCAGAAACATTTAAGGCGGATGAGGAGGTCATGGATGGTCTTGTCACATGCATTGATAGGATGGTGCCTGATCATGAGCTGAGAGATAAGGTGCTTGATGAGTTGGAGGTGAGATTTGTTATATCTTATTTATGAAATTGCAATGTTGAGCCTTGACTATCTATGAATTTTCTATATTTGATTTACTTTTTCTTTTATCTATTCAAGGTTTACAAGGGTGCAGAGGGGAGACTCTTTTCCTCCCAACAAGCAATTGAAAGAAGAGGAAAACAACAACCAGGTAAAAAATGAAATTAGAAACTTGATTCTTACATATAGATTTTTTACTTTATTCTTATTTCTTAATATTTATATTTTTTAAACATGTTTTTGTAGATCTATGGTGGGAAAACTATGGTGCTAGCACACCAAATCTTCAAAAGCTAGCCATACGTGTCTTGTCGCAGCCATGCAGTGCTTCTGGGTGTGAACGCAATTGGAGTCTATTTGAGAACATTCACACAAAGAAGAGAAACAGGTTGACTCAGCAGCGCTTAAATGATTTAGTTTTTGTTCGGTACAACCTTCGCCTTCGAACTAGAAAGGTGGAGGGTGTTTCACATGAGTCCATCGACTTGGATGACATTGATCCATATGGTGAATGGACTATTAATGAACAAAATGATGAGGCTGATGTCTTACTTACTGATGAGGATCTTGCTGAATTAGAGAGAGCAGCAGCAGAAGAAGAAGAAGCAGCAAGATTGGATGCCATGGAGGACGACGAAGACACATTTGAATATCATGTTTCCCCTTCTCGATCTCCTAGTCCTCATTTGGATACTATAGCACGGGCACCTTCTAGTTCTAGGCCTTCAAAATTGGCTACCATTGGGAGGGGAAAGAGGAAGATGTAGACTACATGTGGTTATTAATGTTTTCTTCTTTTTAACATGATTATATGTAAACATTTATAAACTTATGATGTTGTTATACATTGAAATTTGAAACTATGAGTATTTGATGACTATGAAATTATGAATGATTAAATTTCAATTATTGAGTGTTTGATGATCATATGACATGTGTAATCTTTGAATTATGAGTGTTTGATAATCAAATTAGGCTCTTATGTTCTCTAAATGCATTAATTTGTTCTTGTTTTTTTGTAAAACTACGGTTTTTTTTTTGCCGAGTCCTTGCCGAGTCTTTTCCCGAGTCCGTGCCGAGTCCCCGAGTCCGAGTCATATTTTGGGCTGCCGAGTCCGCGGCAAGTCCGAGTCTGCAAACTATGCTCTAGCCAACAAAATTTGTACTCTACTATTCCAAGAAGTTAAGGAAAGACACCAGTATTTGGATTGGGGCCTTTCTAATGAAAGAATGGCTTAAAGAGAAAAAAAGATCAATAAATATATGAATGAAGATGACGAAAATTGAAGAATGCTCAACTCCCATACTGGTCTCCCCCAATGAGTAAATAAAATTAATTCATACAGGAAAAGGGAAAAAATTAAAGGAAGCTACACTCAATACAAGAGCAAGGAAGTGGTATTCAAAAAATATGCAAGGTAATTTTAAGGCAAAAAGCATGCCCAAAGTCAGAATTTTTGGATGGTTGGCCATTAACCATAGGATCTTGACCCAGAACAACTTAAGGAGGAGAGGATTTCAAAGTCCTCAATGCTGTCCAAAACACTAACCACCTCCTGGTTCCCTATTCCCTTTCCAGCAATCACTATAATAACCTCATTGAACAAACAAGACAGTTTTGCGTGCAGCCTTGACAAGGGATATTTGGGTAATATGGTTGGAAACAAATCAATATGACTTCTAAGATAAGGAGTGCACCAGAAATTTATATGAACCATTCAAATCCGAATACAAACATAACTACAAGTAGAACGAACATACGACACTGCAGATAATGCTGAGTAAAATCAAAACGTGTTCCTTGTTTGCAATTTTGGTGGCAGGGAGAATGCAGAGCCTATACAAAAACAAGAAATGTTGTGTTTCCAATATATGCGTGCCCAATATCTCAACCTGTGCTACAAGTCCACTGTACTACTGATTTGTGCTTCTATAGGAAATTTTCAAGATGGGGTTAAAATATAAGTTGGGTTTTAGATCCTCCTTATGCATGGCAATTTCTGAAATAGTTTTCAGCTTTCCAAGGAAGTTATAGTCTTTGAAAGGCTTAAGGATGCCTGCGTAGAACATACCAATAGGAATAGTGCTATCAATGGATTTTCTCATCAACAATTCACAATAAGAAAAATTCAAGTTATTCAAGAATGAAACTACAGAATAATCAATATTGCCACTAGCATTAACTTTCAGAGTTGGTGTCAAAACAATAAACTCCAGGCTAGCATTTAATATTAATTATTAATTTATTTGGAAACAATACATGCAAGTTTATATGACCACCTGCTTATCTTTGTCAGGAGATAGTCTCCAGCACCCAAATAAGCTCAAATAAGCATAATCATAGCATTTTGGGCTCATAATATAAGAGAAATAATGCAATGGTATATTATACTCGACCCAATCTACAAAAAGAAAATTATTTTATAGTTGCATACAAGCTAGGATATATCTTTTTTACAATTTGTTGGGTTCTCTCTAGTATACGATTTGTACTACAATTGTATCCAGACATTTTATTATTTATATTATGTTGACATGTGAAAATCTCAAATCTAACTAATTACAACTAGAAACACATTAAAATAACAAAATCTAGGAGATAAATGATGGAATCAATAATTACACCAAAAAATTATATGATGTAGGAATATTTTGAACATTGATTATTTATGTCACAAGGTTCAAGTTTGTGTCCATGTTCAGCAACAATGAAATTCGGATGAAGTTCAAAAGGGCAAAAAATTTGAAAAAATATTCATGATTAAATTCACCTTATATAAATTTGATTTTTTTTAATATAAGTTAAAATTTTGATTTAAATATTTAAATCTATTCATTTTTATATGTATTGCAACTTAAAATTAAAATAATATTACATCAAATTTAAAGAAATTATAATAAACTTTATTAACGTTTTAAATTTTAAATTAAATATTTAAATTTGTTGCCAATAAAGGCACAATGCAATGGTCAAGTCATAACATTGTTGTGGTGGCCACCAAGGTTCAAATACCCGCTAGGCCACTAAGCTTGCTAGGCCACTAAACTCGTAAGATGTGTGCCTTTGTTGGCCTATTGTGGTCATAAGATGTGGGCATTCACTGGGCCATTGAGCTCACAGGTTTGAACAAGGTGATAATGCCTTGGAGACTGAGGCCCTTTAGTAGTAGTCTTGGTGATAAAGCTAATGGGTCGTTGAGCTTACGAGTTTGAACAAGGTGATAATGCCTTGGAGACTGAGGCCCTCCAGTAGTGGTCTTGATGATAAAGCCAATGGGAAGATACCCCCCATATGTGGTCTCTCTAGGCCTGAACCAAGCTAAAACCCGAGTAACCCACATCAAAAAAAAAGATTTGAATTTGTTAATTTAAAATAAAAACAATACTATATTTGTTAAATTTAATTTAAATATTTTAATTTGCTAAATTTTATATATTAATAATTTAAAATGTAAACTAAATATTTTAAAATATTAAATTTTAATTTATTAAATGTTTATATTAAAAAATAAAAATTATAAAAAATTTAGAGATATTTGGTTGTAGGACAGTTTGTTAGGATTGTTCATGGAAATTCTCTGTTTGCTGTAGTAAATCTGTTTGTAATTCTTACTAGGGACTGTAGGATGGATAAATGGCAAGGCTAAGGGTTCTTGAAGTGAAGCTTTATGGGGATGTAAGGGATTTGCAAAAAGAAGCTGTATTGAGAATTGTTATGTAAATTTTTTATTTTATTTTCATTAATAAAAATCAACTCTGTTACCGACCCAAAAAAATTATAAAAAATAAATAAAATAATACTAAATTTTAATACTATGTTACTCGTCCAGCCCCTAGACAGCTCGGGTCTCGAGCCGGATCAAGGTTCGGATCCGATCCCTAGTGGGTTCGGGTAAGGTCCCACCCACAATTTGTGGGTCTGCCCCAAATGAACCCAAGAGAACCCAGGGGGAATTTGGGCAGATTCCACGAAAAACAGGTGAACTTCGCCTTCAAAAAAAATTTACATATTTTTTACTTTTTTTTGCACTCTAAAAAGTGCCATTCGCCCCCAAAACCCTAAGATGATGTGTGCCATGAAGGTTTGTGTGGTTTTGAAGGTCTTAATTTGGGTCTTATTGTGAATGCAAAATGATGTACACCATGAAGGTTTGCGTGGTTTTGGAGGTCTTAATTTGAGCTTGGTGGCAAGGGATCCCGGACCCCACGAGGGACACTACCCCTCGACTTTGTTGGGGGTGTTGCCCCCAAACCCCCACGAGGGGCACTGCCAAGTACTCTCCAAGTTTTTAAGTTTCCCTACAAGTCTTCATCTAGAATATCGTCATCCAATTGGTCAATCTTCCCCTAATGTTACTTGATGCTTACCTGCAAGGGGAAATGCAACAATGTAGCTCATTTTAATATATAATATATATCATGACATTTGAGTTTGACTAATTGACATTCTAATATTTTTTATTTTTATGGTGGTTTTGTTTAATATACAATATATAATATGTGGTGTTCAGAACTTAATTACTGTTGTAAATATGTATACATTTTTTATTTTTATATGTTTTTGTATAGACAAACCCAAAACGAACCCAACCCCAAAAAATGTTTTGACCAAACCCATGAACCAAACCCTCGAACCCGAACCCGAACACGAATGGGAACTTAGTTTTAATATATTAAATGTTAAATTTATTTAACCTAAATAAAATCATATTAATAAAGTCTATAATTAAAAAATTAAAAGCATATATAAAATTTTATAAAAGACAAAAAACAGATAATTAAAAACCCTAAAAACATAAAATGACACTTGCAAGCTTGCAGCTGTCAACAAAGTCATGCAACGCTGCAAATGCCTGGTAGGAGCCACGCACTTGGAGTGACAAAGTTTGAACTTGAAGTTGTCACCTTATATGCTATGCGACAATAATTAATCAGATTCTACTCTCTCTCTCTTCTCAGAAACGTGGCTTCCTAGATCTCTGCATAAAGTTTAAATAGTTGATTGCAAGAAGTTCAGATTTGTGACCTTCGTTGTGCCCACTACTCAACCCTTGACCACAACCTCTTCATCTGCAAACCAGTATTGTGTTTCTATACAAATTTGTAGGTGACTTTTTACAGTTTTCATAATTATGGTGGCTATATGTGGTATTTGGAACTTAATTACTGTTGTAAATATGTATATATTTCTGATTTTTATATGTTTTTGTATAGACCAACCGAAAATAAACCCAACCCCGAAAAAAAATTTCACCGAACCCTCGAACCTAAACCCGAACATGAAAAGGTGACTTAGTTTTAATATATTAAATGTTAAATTTTTTTCATAAGATGTAACCTAAATAAAATAATATTAATAAAGTCTATAATTAAAAAATTAAAATCCTATATAAAATTTTATAAAAGACAAAAAAAGGCAAATAAAAAAAGATATTAAAAACCCTAAAAACATAACACGACACTTGCAAGCTTGCAGCTGTCGACAAAGTCATTGAAGGCTGCAAACACCTAGTAGGAGCCAAGCACTTGGAGTGACAAAGTTTGAACTTGAAGTTGCCACCTAGTATGTGCTATGCGACAAAAATTAATCGGATTCTACTCTCTTCTCAAAAACGCGGCTTCCTAGAACTTTGCATAAAGTTTAAATAGTTGATTGCAAGAAGTTTAGATTTGTGACCTTTGTTGTGCCCACTACTCAACCTTTGACCACAACCTCTTCATCTGCAAACTAGTATTGTGTTTCTATACAAATTTGTAGGTGACTTTTTACAATTTTCATAAAAAAAAAAAATTATTGCCGAATTTTGAACCTCATGGTAAAAATTCGGCAAACCCTATGACTTAGTTGATTACAATGACTTATAAAGCCATTCATCTTTTCCCATGAGTTAACTTCTCAAACACCTATATGGGAATTAACTATCTCTTGACTATCATACTAACATAAACTTCCATATTAATAAAATACTAACACCTAAAAATGCCAAAGGGAGTGTTGCACAAGGGGAGGCATGCCCAATACACAAATAAAAAATACAACCAAAACTTTGGATCAATAGACCCAACAAACCCTCCCTTGAACTGAAGCATATGACTGTGAAGTCATCCAATAGTCTTTTCTAAACTTACATATTGACACACCGTACATCCTAATAATGATCAACTGATATCGCTTCACATAGAAACCTACTACCCCTCAAGTTGTGACATGTCACATGAATGATGAACATCCTATTGGCATGCTCATAGCCTCCAACTATTTCATATCTTTATTGAAGTATAGGCATAATCATGGTTTGGTCAACTACATCAACCCATTAAGCTCAACACAAAAACTGGCCAATGACAATTCAATAATGGTGCCCAACAATGTTGACCTCTCTTTGCTCAACACTATTGGTGCTAGCAACCCTTGTCAACTTGTACAATTATCAACAACTGACCAAAGGCCACCACTCCCCCCTCCCCCCCCATTAGGCAAAAGGTGAGAAGTCCATGCAGCAAAAACATCTAAACAACTCAGCCTGCTCCTCATCAAAGCTCGACAAAAGAAAAATCAAAAACCGAATAAAAAAAACTACTCCAACACTACAACAATGAAACTAAAAGGCAGAACCATCTACTGCTACCAAAAATACTATTCATGCACTTTGCCCAAACTTTGAGTGAACAACTCCAACCTTCGTTTTGACCCTTAATTCTATCAACCAAGTTGATCCCAAGAGACCCATGAACCACAAAATGTAGCATGTTTGTCTCTAATGTATCATCTTCACCCATTGGCCATGTAAAAGACTTAAGTAATTATTCATATGGGAAAAATAATAAATAATGGATAGTTACCGTAGCAGACTGCTGAGCACAAGTTTCCAAACCATGTCAAATTTCACAAAAGACACACAAAGCATGCAAACTCCAGATGCATACAAATGTGAGGCCAAAAAAGAAACTGCACATGGCACAGCTAAGTAGGCTCACATTTGGGCATGACCTCTTATGATTTGTGAGACATCCATGTCCCCGCCTCTGATGAATGTACACAAGTTCTCTACTATGCTCTGCAGATCACTCAACACTAGACAAAGATGAGTTTTGAAACTCAAATGGTGCCTTCACCCTACTTGTAACCAAGTGTTGATTTGCACAAAAATAAATACCCAACTCTTTGAACCAAGAGGCTGCCATTAGCACATATGAATTAGGTTCTCGACTGCTGTTGCCTGCATTAGGAAAGGTGAGTAATAATTTTTTACACGTCTATGATGTAACTTAGCTCCAGTTGAGCTTCTTTTCCTTCCTTCTACCGCAACAATTTGAACGACTCATACTGGATTTTACTGCTAGAGGCTTTATGCAATTGCTGGCAGAGTCTCCATGAAACAGGTTGACTAATTGCACCATATAGAAGATCCTTAATTGTCTTAGATATGTGATATGATATTATGAATAACCCAAAAAAGTTGTTAAGAATAAACTTTCACTGGGTTTTCTGAACAGAACAATAGATTATCTCTCCCTTTCTGCATCAATCGTATGGACAACAAAATATGGTGAACCATTACAAGAGAGTGAAACTTTACAAATAGATGCTTATAAAAAATTGAAGAAATGCATTTTTGGAAAATTATATCATACAGGAATATTTTGAACATTGATTTCAGTGACTTTTATAAAGCCATTCACCTTTTCCTATGAACTAACTTCTCGAACACCTGTATGGGAATTAACTATCTCCTAACTAACATACTAACATAAACTTACCCACATATTAGTAAAATACTTAACACAACTACAAACTCTAAAGGGGGTGTCTCAAAGGAGAAGCATGCACCAGTACACAAATATAAATAAAAAATAAAGCCAAAACTTTGGATCACAAAAGCCAACAAACATAACACTTGATTGAACAAAGATAAAAGCTCTGCAAACCATCCATCAACACTGTTGCTTTTATTTTGGCCTGCCTTTTCAGCATTAGATAACCTCTAATATTGCCAAACCACATTACTAGTGATGGTACTGAAATAAGATCTCCTCATACAAACTCTTGAACATAGCATGGTGAGATGCCAATCTAGTTATTCCCGTTTTCAATAATTAAATATTTAGATGTTTCCTATACACTGATTCAGAATATAGTGGTTCATTATCAATTTCAAATGCTTCTTTAACCCAATCAATCCCTCCAAATCTCCTTCCCATGTTGTTTTAGCTGCCTTTTTTGGCTGCCCAATTGAAGAAAACAAAGTTATAGTGACAATCACAAGAAAAAACACCTATCTGATGCACTTCAAATTATTGCCTGCCCTAAACCAGGAAATGGGTTGAATTTGTCATAATGTTGTAAACCAAAAAATAGAGGGTGGGTTCATGTTCTTTTGTTTCAAGCAGGGAAGCACGATGAAACGTCCTCAGGCATGAGAGGCATACCAGTATTTATGTTATTTTAAGAGGAGCATAATAATGATTATAAGCATCCTAAGATCATCCACAAGATGTCAAGTCCAAGTCCCTACCCTCCATGATTTGACGTGTGTGAACATCAGAGGGACTCATCAAATCCATAGCTCACTAATTAGGCTACCAGCATCCAAAATTAACATACAGTCTTGTATTGTAATTCATACCTTCCTGATAGATAAAAGGCACCATCAAAGGGAAGGATAATATTTGCAAAACTTCCGAGAATCTGTGCATGCATAATCTCTTTTAATAATTGAACACAGGAATCAGTTCAAAAGATAGAATTGAGAAACTGTGGCACAAAACCAAACTCTCTAAAAGAACCAAAGAAACCCCTTCCCCACCCACAATTTTTCAAAAAATTTCCTAGCTATACAAGAGTTAAATTCCTTTATTCATTACATTTTTTAACAGTGTTTTGCATGTTATTTAAGCATATGTCATTAATTTATGTAGTTTTACTGTTTTTAATATGCCAAGTTTTTGCCAAGTCCCAAGCACCAAGTCCAAGTCAAAATTTTGCCATGCCAAGTCTGAGTTTTTTATCCATGGATTTGAATATCATATGAGGAGATTCTAATGGTTAAAATATCAAAGAATTCACAAAGGGAAATCCAAAGTCACCTACAAGTAAAGTACTATGGAAAAGCAGGCCTTTATGAACATTGAAGACCCTAATATCATGGTCAATGAAAAATGGTTCTCGCTACTTCTGTAATCAGTTGGTTAGTTTGCATGTGATTCCAAGTTCCAACCCCTCATCAGAAGACTTGCAATGCTATCTCAAGCTAGCTATATTGCTATATGCATTTGAAATAGATGGAGATGCATAGCACAATCCATGATACGTTACCATATTTGAGAGTTGCAGAGTGAGATTAACAATGCACATTGTTTTAGTAATTAAATAGTCTTATGTACTACTTTATGGCATCCCAAAATGGGTAGCAGAACTAAATAAAACTAGTACACCAAAATTGTCTAAGACTAGTAATATAATCATATAATAACACTAACATCCATGCCATTGATGATCATTTATGTCTGTACCAGTTACTCTCACCCTCACAAAGAGAATTACTTCATACTATAAAATTATAAATAAATAAAAAGATATTTTATGGGACAAACCTTTAAGACCGCACCCACAGTGCCAGCTTCCTTACTTGCATCTGGAAATTGAAATACAGCCATATGCCTATGAGGATCAAACTGTTCATTTATTGGGTCAAACTTCTCAATTCCATATTTTTTGAACACCTGCAGTCCATACCAATATTATTAGAATAAGCCTCTTCCATAAAACCTTACTATTTCAAATATAAAATATGTTTAGCTTGCCAAACTTCCTGAAACAATTAATAGATGTTGACTTTAGAACCTAAGAAAGTTAAGGCCAGGAAAATTAGGTTACATCAGATAGTTGTTTTTCTGTCATCTCCACTCCTTCCAAGAGTGTTTTCAGAAGTGCTGCTGCACCATTTGAATCTTTTGAGGCATCTAACTTGCTAAAGCTTTCCTTTGCAACAGATGAAGCTCTTCCCAAATTATCTGCAACATCTAACAAACTCTTGGCAAAGCTCTGCAATGCAATATATAATAAGAATACTACAGCAGCAGATACCAGTATACCATATCAACAAAGAATACAGCAACAGTAGGTGTCAATTTACAATATCTACAATCTTTTATCAGTAGAACGCTTTGAAAATACAGCATAAGTCAAAACATTCTATATGTAAGTCCAAAAAGCTAACTCTTCATTAAGTATATGAATATCCCTAAAAATTGACAAGAATTGACACCTGTATTGCAAACTTTTTTGAGTTCTCCGCATCACGCCTTGTTCTATCCATGACATTCTCAACTTCTGCATAGCTCCGAAGAACCTTCTCCTGCATTGACTGAATTTCTTTGTGCTTAACCTTCAATAGTTCTTCTTTCTCCTCTACAAGCCGAATCAAATCCTCTGTAGAAAGTTCCTTCTCTTCATCTGAATCTGATTCAGATTCTGACTCTGACTCATTTTTCTTCACATTATTCTTGGGCTCTGGCTGTGCTCTTTTCACAGCTTCCCCTTTTCCTACTGAGTCTGGTTGCTTTTGACAAACAGGCTCTACAGGTTCCTCTCCTTTATTCCCCAGTGAACTCACTGTGGATGAATCTGTATTTGATTCCTTTTGTGACAAATCAGGTGATGTAACAGAGGAGAAAAGAGACAACTTCTGAGTTAAAAAAGCAGGCTGAGGTCGAGAGAAAGCTTGAACTGTTTCACAGGAACCCAACAGCAACTGCACACGAAATTTGACTTTGGTAAACATGAATAGAAAATATAAGAACATGGCATAAACCCATATTGCTTAATAATTTCCTATTCTGGTTTGAATTGTTGCAGATATCAAGCTAAATGGTTTAACTTGAAGAAAATTCAAAAGTAATTGCTATATCCATGATATGAATATGCCGACCACCATACCCGAACCTCAAATACAAACATTATTTCTAGTTATATGATTATTATATCCTGCCCAAACTATTATCAACTTTTTCCAAGATAATCAAGAAATTTAAGCCTAGTCACCATCCTAACTTCTAAGCACACATTTTTCAGAAGAAAAACATAAACATCTATCTGATCCTATAGATACCCACACTTCCGTTTGAAGTAATTGAAAAGCAGGGATGACAATGCTTCCAGCCTCAATAAGATTTTCTAGTTATATGAATATTATATCCTGCCCAAACTATTATCAACTTTTTCCAAGATAATCAAGAAATTTAAGCCTAGTCACCATCCTAACTTCTAAGCACACATTTTTCAGAAGAAAAACATAAACATCTATCTGATCCTATAGATACCCACACTTCCGTTTGAAGTAATTGAAAAGCAGGGATGACAATGCTTCCAGCCTCAATAAGATGCAATGAAATAGAATTATTAGATGTTATTATATTAATAGGTTAATTAATATTAGTATAGGTGGTTGGGTAGCTTTGGACTAAAAGTTTCTATGTTAGTTTTGTAGAAAACCTTTACAAAGGCCTTTTGAAAACAATGTAAATCTAGTCCTACATAGTACATTTTTATATTCATTTCAAATCTTTTAAAATTAATTTTCTTCTATTTTAATTCTCAATAGTGGTATCAAAGCCCACGATGAGATATGTGTTAGGCTTTACAGTTTACACCCAAATAAATGTCAATTTATTTGCATTTGAAGTACAAATACTACTAAATATACATTAGATATGCTTTAGGCTCTACATCTACTCCTTGCATTTGCTCAAAAGTTTCCAATACCTTTTCAACAAATCCAATTTTTCAATATCTTACAATCATTGTAATCAAGGAGACCATGACTCTTTGAGGTGTATTATCAAACAATTCAAAATTGTCTTGTGTATTCTTCAACATTTAGAATGCATATCTATGAAATGTATATATTGCAATGTTCTTCTCATTTCAACTGCATAGTTAAGGGAATGGATCAAAGCAAATGCAGTAGAAAGATTTAAGGCATCAAAATCTAATTAAGCAATCCAATTGATCTCAAAAGAATAGTGTCGTTCAAATACCCCACAAGCAAAACACTATAAAATTGAAGAGAAAGCATGTTAAAAATAAAGAAAGATAAATTCATATAATGTAGTACTAAAAACTTATTGTTATGAACCTTACAATTTGTAATCAATTTTCTAATAAACATGCTTGCCTCCTAACCTAAAAACAATGTTCTATCACCTTGAATTGCCATTACTTGTCAAGATCTGAGAAAAGGCTTGGCTAGCATAACATTAGGTTCAATACACATGAATGTCAGCAGTTCTTATAAGATCTTGTCTATAAAGATATAATCTCCTTAAGTTACTGTGTATATTTTTTTGTAAGCAAGCTTTTAAAGGTTAAAAACCCCACTAAAACATTTCATAAAAAAATAGGCAGGTAATCAATACAAAGGTTGGCTACACAATCTAGTAGTTTTTAATACCCCATTAAACATTTCTAAAACAAAATGAAATTGTGAAAATGATGACTTATTGTAGGAAACATTTCTACAATAAAAATGGATTAAACCAAGAGAGGAATGTTAACACACAATCCCACCCAACTTCTCTCCTCCTCTATCTTAATACAGTACGGTCATAACACTAGTTATTCTCTTAACTTTTTCCAAATTTCTGAGTGTTTCTTAATCAATGACTAATGCTTAAAGTCTTAAACTCTAACATATAATTGATAATATTCTGTTTGGTTTAAGCTTTGTTTTTAACATTACAATTTGGATTAGCATCAAGAATTGCAAGTGAACATCATGTGCCTTGGTTCGCTACTTTTCTTCGGCATTTTCAATGGTCAATATTTTTATACCCTCCTTATTACTACATCTCTGAAGCAATGTTGACAATTAATACAAGATGATTGATACACGAGAAATTAACCATAAGAAAACTGAGGGGTCTTTCTTCTCAAACAACGTCCATAGTTCTGTTTGCAAAGACAAGCATTGGGGTGGAACTAGGCCTTTGAGAAAATTCAAACCTCTCATAAATTGTCACTTCAAAAGCTTTGATGAACCTCTGTTCTGCAGGAATCCTGCAAATAGCTTAGGAAATAGGCACCAAATTTGATTTTACTGTCTCAGGAACCACTGTGATTTCTTCTACTCTAAAAGACTTCAATTGCACCCTGGAGAAAAAGGCAATCTAAATATACAAGAAATATCTAGCTTAGTTAACTTTATCCTAAATCTCAAACAAAACGGTCATTCAAGGTATTTAATGAAGACTTGCCAGATAGGAAAGGTTCATATACAAATGGTTGTACTTCCCAAGAAGCAAACAACATATAATATACCATGGCAAGGATCACAAAATGGTCAGCGTGATAGTTGAGTCAAAATGTTTTCTTGCATGGAGGATGGAATGATACATAATAGAAATCTTTGTAGATTTTGAGATTGTAGATATTGAACTAACTACAAATATTTTTGAAAATGATATACTCCAATTTTAGTACTTTCTGAAATGATAATTGATATTCAATATTCGTTATTTACAGAGGAGATGAAAGCTCCTTAAATAATACAATACAGGACGGTGTTTCTAAAAAGAAACAGACGATAACAAAAGCAAAGAACTGAAAGTTACTAAAAGCTAACTGAAGCAGACAAGTTTAACTGAAAGTAAACTACTGACTAACTAAAGGCTAAGATGACCATTAAATAATACAATAATACTTTAATACCCTCCCTTAATGGTCATTCTACTAACTACACCAAGCTTATCCCAAAATTTTTCAAATTTATCTAGATTGAGAGACTTGGTGAGAATGTCTGCAGTCTAATCCTCGGTAGGAACATACTGCAACATTACAGAGCCATCTTCAACAAGCTGTCTGATGAAGTGACAGTGAAGCTCAATATGCTTGGTTTGCTCATGGAAGACTGGATTCTTAGCAAGTTTGAGAACACCTAGGAGAATTGGAGCCTTTTAGTTATGATATTTTTGAGGGCTATTTTCAAAAAACATACTTTGCTCTGTGTCAAGTGTGGAGAATTGATTGCAAGACCCAGATGTCGATGAATTTAATGGTCTTGGTTGTTGACATCCAAAGAAAGGATGTAAACAGACCATATCATTATGCAGGGTTTATTACTGAAGAGCTTCATAAAGCTCTGACTTCTCTCCACGAGGATGCCAACATTGTTCACTTCAAATGGTACTCCTTGTTGTGTAACATGTTGTTATATGCTGGAAGGATGATCTGGGATTCAAAGTTAAAGGTTAGGGCTTTCAATGAGCAAAGCTACACACTCCCTGTGCAAGAATGGGTGTACATGTGGGATAGCATCTATGAAACATCAAATTATTGCATATTTGAACAATATTTTGTTAGGTCTATCCTGAGGAATTTAGGGTATGCAATTGATTGGGGCCTCTCTGAGGAAGTGAGAAGATTTCTAAGGCCACAGTAGTTCCAACCTAAGGTAGGATTTGACCACAATTGGGGAGACTAGTTCTTCCATTTAGATTCAACTGTAATCAGGGTATATGGGTCTCTTGTAGCCCCTCACATTTTACCTAAATCAGTTCCTAATAGACTTGCATTTTTGGAAATCATTTGGCAACTCTGAATGAGGCAGATAAAACTTATTTCAAAAATTATAAAAAGCATGCAATTCTTCCTTCTACATTGATTTTTTCAGATTTTATGGTCACATCCAGGGAAGGACTGGAATTAATTATGAATAAATTGCAACCCTATAGAATGAAATATGACAAAGCTAGAAATTTTGATCCTAAGTATTTTATTCATAATACCAAGACACAATATAAGTTAGCTGCATATATCATGAGTTTGATCCTGTTGAGGATCTAATAAGAAATTGCCCCTCTGCTTCTGAAGCTATGAAAATTAGGGAGCAATGGGTAAAAATTCAAATTGCAAAAGATAGAAGGAGGGAGCAAATCCCTCTTACAAAGGAGCCTACACTAATATTGAGGATCCTCTCATAAGAATATGAATGATGTTGGATGATACAACCAACTTACTGGCAAATGTGCCATTGAGGGTCCCACAGAAGGATGAACTTGGCCCATCATCATCCCATGCAGATGATCAACCAATTGCAGAGAATGTTGTTCCTCTACAACAAATAGCTCCTCCAGCTGTATCATTTGTTGATTATCGAATTGATCCAAGTGAATTCCCAAAGGATTCAGATTTGCATCAAGTCATGCGGCTTCCCAGGAGAATGGTTCCAGAAAGAGCATCCTCGAGCAAAATGCTAATCAGTTTTGATACTGGTGACCAAGTTGTGGATGATATGAGAGCACTTGCTTGCTCTGAATTTATGGGAGATGACAGATTCATCAAGACCAGAGAATTCAGGGACTTTATCCTAAAAAGCAAGGGTGAGGAATTGAACCAAACCCTAGACAATCAGACTCTTACAGAGGAAAAGAGAAAAGAACTCATCACTGAGTTCTGGGACAAGGTTAACAAAGAGATGGCAGATATGACCCCAGAAAAGGGGAGAGAAATTGTGAAGAACGGTGGCTGCTTGTTGTTGCCAGGATGGGATATATCATCTGCCATTACATTTGATACCATCAGAAGGCAAGATGGAAACAATCCAGTGCTTACATCAGAAGAGCAAGCAAATGCTCTATATTTTGGTTCAGAGTTTAATCCAAGGCATGAAACCCTTGCTATATGGTCTATTTTTCCTAAGACCAATAAGCCCAAGGTCATTTAAGATACAAATGAATTAACAGGCAATCTGATTGTCAAAACAATGACAAACACTAGTGTCTTGCAAGCAGCCACTCTAACAATCAATTCAGCATTTTTTACAGAGGCTAGGGTTAAAAAGCTGGAAGCAGACTTGGAGAAGTAAAAAGTGAGAATTTGAAGTTGCAACAACAATTAATGTTGTGTCTGGATTGTAGCACCAATTGAAAAGGAAGATGAAGAGAAGATAGCATTGAATGTTGAAATCAAACAATTGAAGAAGGAGCTTTACAAGAAAGAAGAGTTGGAACTAAAGGCAAAAAGAGATCACCATATGAAGCTTTCGGATTTGGTTGATGATGTCTTCGGGCATAGATTGTCATGCATTTTGGGCTTACTTGATGAGACATGGAATGGGCATAAGGCAGTTTTCACAGCCCAAATAACCCATATTGTTTTGAAGAACAGATTGCAAGGTATCATTAATACCTGGAGCCCAAAAAAGAATATGATTAAAAGGATGCTATCAATGGCAAGCTTTAATGTGAGTGCCCCTGCAGACTTAGGGATCATTTATGGTGCCCTAGAAGATATAGAAAATAATATGATTATACATCAAAGTTTTCAACTAGGCATGCAGAAGTTCCTAGATGATTTTGAGAACCGTATTCTTCACCTTATGCCTACTATAATGAATGAAGAGGGTGAGATAAAGCAGTATAAGGAATGGATGAATTCAGTAATATACTGCCTCCTATTATTAACCCTATCATTGAAGATGGAACTTTATATGCTGACAAATGAATAATGCTATTGATAAGTTGATTAAGTTGGAGATAGGGCTAGAAAGGTTTGCCAAGGAAGTTAAAAAGTGGAGTGAAGGCGGATATTCCAACAATCTGCTTCATATAAGGGCAATTTTGGCACATCCTTGGCCTTTGGAAGAGCTTTTTGCCAAGTGGATAGAAAAGTACAAAAATCAAATGCACAGGTTGCTCCATCTTATGTCATCATTGCAGCTATAGGGAGTGTCTCTTCCAACAGCCCAAGCAACTATTTTGTCCTTTACCAGGTTGTCTCATGCTTCTTCTTCGGAGTTGTTGTAAGTGTAACATTCTTTTTGTCTGTCTCTAGGACATGATTGTCAAATGAAAATATGACATTTGTCCATGCCCTGAAGCTTGTTTTGCTCCCTTGTTTCTATAAAAGGGAATTCAGGGCCATTTTGAAAGGATCTTGGAGAATTTGTCAAACAAAGCGTCAGTGTTCTAGTTTGTATATGTTCGGTCTAGGTTTTCATAGAAAAAGGATGTCAATCTAACCGTTAATTTTGTATAACAGTACTAGCTCAGAATAGCAATATATAGTGACAATTTCACAGTCAATGGTCTCCTAATTGTATATTTCTTCAACATTTATGAATACAAATTGATCAAGGATCATTTTCTATTCATCTTTACAAGTTTTTTGTAATTGAATTTTTCTTTCATGGCTTTTACTCAAGGAGTAGATTAATTTGCTTTTTGAGAAATATTGAATGTTTTAGATGTTTGCGAAGATTGTTAAGTAGAGTTGGTTGCAAAAAAATTAAGAAGTAACAGTGCAAGGCATTGTTGCTAAGCTTTTACAAAGCTAGAATGAATATTGTTATATGAGTTTTCAATTACATTTCCCTTAGACTCTGTTGCCTGGGTCTAAGGCACTACTCTGAACAAGTGTTCTGATTACTTTTCCACAGTCATGAATTTCAAAATCAATTTTCCTTTCAGCTGTAATTTATCTTGTAATGTTATTTTCATGCTCTTGGGTGCAAAATTGCATTGGACTCCAAGAAAGCAGCCACTTCTGTTATTTATCTGTAAATCTTGGTCATAATGAAGAGAGCATATCTGTTTTGAAGCAATATCCATTATAATTTACATGAAGTATTAGCAGATATTGCATAGGATTACCCTCCTAGGTCTTGCAGAGCCTAAAGTACAGAGGAGAAAGTTGTTACATTCTTCTATTGTTCATTGGCCAACCCCTTAAAACAATTGAGTATAAGAATTGGCTATTCCTTTAGATTGTTTTACGAACCAGTTGGAATTAAAAAAAACCAACAAAACGAACATTATGTTGATCTACATCCCAAGGGATACTCAAGGGACAACACTCAAAATTGTTTGAAGTGTTACAATCTAGAGATGTGCTATATGTGTAGACCACAGATGTGACAATAACTACAGAAGTGTTTAGGATGAAATGGTTAGCATCAGGCATTGCATCTGAACATCATGCACCTTGGTTTGCTCCTAATCAGTCCACGTATGAACTGTATCATTTTTGTCATTTGACATAGACCACAGATGTGACTATGACTGCAAATGTGTTGAGGATGCAATGGTTAGTCTAATTTCAGTCCAAGTGTAGATAGTATATCTTGATTTGTGGGTGGTGTGAATTTTAAGTCATCATATAATATATCATAAATATTTTTGTTCTTGTATGATATGATTGTTGCAATTTCCTGCTGAGCTAACTTTGTTTCTTGTCACCCACCAGTTAATGGAACAAGAGATTGAAGCATATCCATTATTGGCTGAATTGACCTCAAAGATTAGCACACTGAACTTGGAGCGTGCACATATACTGAAAAGTAGACTTGTGGCTTTAACACAGAGTTCAAAAGCTGTACATCTATGAAAGTTTTACTTCTAATTTCTGCCAAACATGTAATCTTTAAAGATGGAACAAATCTCATCATAGGCTTATGCAAAAAAAAAATTCTGGACTGTTGAACAAAGCGCTGCTACAATAATTAAAGAAATAAGGTACTGAAAATTGAAACAGACAAAACATCTCCAATTTGCATAAAAGGGCTAAATAATCCATCGCAGGCATACCATCCTCGAATATTTAACTGTTTTAATTAAAGAATGTTATCCAAGCATAGCCCATGCCAAATCGTAGGTTGTTCACATCCTCCCCACAAGTTTACCAAACCCAAAAAATAGGATCTGAGCTCCAGAATGCTATGTATATATCAACAAATTAAAGGTAAAGGTAGTTTTTGGGTCATCTGGTCCAAGACACCAATTTGGTACATGTGACGTAAAATACTGCTAAAAGATTGTTTATATTTACCTTCTATATTGATCACATTTTGCAACACTGGTTTTGATCTCAAGACTCAACTTGCTAATAAACTTGAACTTTCCCCAATCTACCTCCACCCTAAGTACAAAAAGTCACCATCAATTATGGGATGCTTTTTCGGTTTTTATTTCAATTTATAACCAAAAAATGTACACACATATCCATATATGCCTATATATTGGGGAAAGAGGAGTTGGGTAAGAACCAAATTGTGCAGGAAATCAACCCAAAAGACATGTGGGGTTAGGCTTTCAGTTAAAGCTACAGTTTGTTTACCCAAGCAGGTTGAAAAAAAACAAAGAAACACATGTTTAAGTGTACAGCTTGCAATTATTACAATTGAGCTAAAAAGATGGCAAAAATGTCTGAAAGATAAAGAATGTATAGCCAGAATGATTTGAGAGTTCATGCACTCCAACTCTTGAAAACCTGTTTGATGAAACTGGTGGGTATCTAACAAACACATACGAAGTATAAATAAATGCAGGATGCCGGAATAATATCTGCCATGTGATTGTGGTTATTCATTAACCTGTTGGTGTGGAGATTTATTGAGAAAAATTGGGCTGAGAAAATACCTTTGATTTACATAGGTAACTCTGTTATCAACTCGTAAATGATTAAGTCACCATTGTTTTATAGTTTAGTTCAATTCAGAATTTGAGAAGGAATTTCATTTAATTATTAGAGCGCACAGTAATGATGCTCTAGTCTCCAATTCTTTTGGATGTAGGTTTATCGTTTTAGAGACTATTATCATTACAGATGGACAGAATAAATCAAACACATGAAAGAATCCAAGGTTTACATACAGGAATAAAGAATATGTTTAATATATTCCATGGAACGAAAAAAAGACGAACACCTGTCAATGGAAAATTGAAAGGCAGAGAAATCTGAATTATACATTAAATTGGCCCTGCTGAAGAGGACAAGCCTATCGTAGAAGGCCACGTCCCTGCACAGTTGAGTTAATAAAAAACACTTTACAATATTCAAATGCATGCATATGTCCCACGTTGGGAGCTGCATGTCTTCCAAGTCTCCTTCGTCACGAATAGATTGAAGTAGCAGCTGTAAGGGAAAGTTGTCTGATGCTGGGTGAAAAAACTACTTCGCACAGGGAGGCTATCTAAGAATCTAGAGATGGAAGTAGGGATGCTTCATTTGCTTCCTATGCAAAAGCAGACCAGTTCATTCATGGGAGTTATTCTAGTCCAAGAGTGCACGGACAGAAGTTGTTATTACTTCTTTGAGAGACACCATCTCCCTGGATAGTAAGATGAGCCATGACAATGTTTTGCGACTGCATATGCATTGACATAATAAGGAGATTTAAATTTTTCCACTCATGGTCAATTTCACGGATGCTCCTAATCTTTGCATTTTTTCTAAAGGTCTTCATCAGCGTGCACATGTTTGAAACTTCCTTCAACGAACTGGGTCATGGCTTCATTAATCTTTCCTCTATGACTGAAGTAATTTCTCTCATTTTCAATAGGAAAAATGAATTTAAGGAGATCTATACTTAAACAGCTGCCATAGGCTTCTTGTTGGAACTTTTGTTTTTCTAAGCTGCTATTGGCTGCCCAAACATATTGCCTGCATCAAGCCTGGAATCTTTCATGGTGTTCATATGGACAATAATCTCAGTATTGACACCATAAAACACTGCAGGTAAGCAAATTTGGAGGAGATTGTTAAGGCCATAGATCAAGTTGATGAAAAGAGCAACCCATGCCAAATTTGAAACACCTGGAGTTTATGAAAGCAAGGCGTATGGAAAGAAAGCTGGATGTCAAGCTCTTCTTCTGCTTCCAAAGATACCACTTCTATCATGTATAAAACATATGCTCTTAGAAACAAATATTCACTTATTGAGGGCTAAAAATATGAGAGCTAAGTTGTTTATAGACATCTTTTGACACCAGCAATATTTCAAAAGCTTGATTTTTGAATAGAAGTTTAATATTATCTGGTTTCAAACTTTGCTAGGCGTCGATTGGTTTCACTTTCAACATTGAACAGCAAATAGAAGGTTCCTTAAAGAACCCATATCAGGAGTACATTAACAGCCTGCAGGTACTTTGTTAGCAGAATAACATTGTATATGTTAATCACTTGTTATAATCAGAAAATTCCAAGAGGTGCAATATTCATCAAGCATAAGAATGAAAATAGGTATCCAAAAATGAAGTTAAAAGAAACACAGTTTTTGTGAAGGTAGTAATCGTTTCTGATTGCAATATAAATGTCCTAATTCCACAGCTATTCCACCCCAAAGCTCACTGATGGATTGATCAAGACACATTAGGAGCCCAGTGTATTTATCTACACTTTGGGCGGGGATTAAGGGTGGCGGTAGAGAAAGCATGACTGTGGACAGCAACACATGCATTAATGAAAAAACTTGTGAATGGGGAAATCAAATCTAAAGACATTAATGCAATCAAATACACAATATTTTTTCTGAGCTGCCTCTTTTGGTTGTCACCATGGTTCATATTCATTAAGAGAGATTAGATGTGAGACAAGATTTTTGCAGCTTTTTATTATTAAGAGATTAGAAGAGAGACAAGACTTTTGCACCCTTTTAAATGAAAATATTGGTTGCGAGTTAAAATTTGTTTTCAGGCATGACTCGAGGAATGTTTGAACTGCCTGAAAGTTGTCTTTGAGGCAACTTTCCCGGTGAAAGCTGCTTCAAAATATAGGCTATTGGCTAAATATCCACTCCATAACATTTCCCGCGGTGTAACTGATTTTTGGGGGACCTGAATATGGTTTAACAGCAAGTAAATCTTGTTTTCAGGCGTGAGATAGGATTGCTGACTGATTGTAGACTTGCAAGTCCACTTAAAGAAAATCCATCAGCTAATAAGTCCCTGTAAATATCATAGATAAGCAACGCAATTAAAAAAAAAACTCCCGAAAGGCATATTTAAAAAAAATAAAATCACCATTGTAGCTATAATCTTGGTTGGAAAACCATCTGTATATATGCAGAAGTTTAAAACAAAACAATACTGCAACATACTAACAATAGACCATCGCACTATTTTTTATAAACTCTATCAAAACAAAAAAGTTCTATCAAACATAACTGTACAAAATGCACATGACTGCAATCTTCTACTTTATTGCAAATGTGAACAAACAACAACTCATCCTAATCAAACTCTACAGATTGATTTCCACAATGGAAAAGCACTCAAGGCATTAGGACCATTGTCTGCAATATTTATCTTAATGCTCACAAATCAGCATTTGAACATTGGGATGACTTTTTGTCCCACAGTCATATAGGGTTTCATTGTGTTACATCCCTTTTTTTTTTAACAAGATTATGGCAATAATAATAAGATCGTTATGTTAGTTGTAATCAACTACCTTTCATGAGAATGTGAAAATTGGGAATAGAATTCTTAATTTATTTGGTATAACTGCAATTATGAATGATTTCTTTATATGTATATATATGTAAATGTGTTGATGTGTTTTTTTTTTTAAAAAAGAAAACAGAGAACGGTCTAACCCTATTTCTTTACCAAGTGGATGTAGAAGCGTCAACATCTTGAAGGAAAGGGAATTACCATCAAGGAGAGGCCGCAGTCTATAAAAGAACCAAATTACCATCAAGTCACAAGTTTGGTGTAAGGTTGCTAGCGTGGTACTCGTAACCTTGTGATATTATCGCACTTAATTAAATAATTTTAAAAACAAGTAATTGACTTCAACTTTGGTGTAAGAGCGAAACAAGTCAACTTAAAAAGAGTATCATCGTCCTCCTTTTGAAGGTCACATATTTAACTCTTAAGCGCACCTTGGAATAAGGAATTGAATTAAAAATTATTGCCGATATTAATATAAACCTTTAAGTCGCGATTGTGTAATGAAAATGTCGGGGAAGGAATGACTCTTTTCCGTTTGTGTTTGGATGGCAATAACTCCTCACCACCTTGTCCTCCGTGTCTTGTAGAAACGCCCAAGAAGGACGCATGCAGACGTTTTCTTTGGGTCTTGGCTCGCCTAGAGTTTTAGGAGGCATTCTTCATACTTCTCACTCTCTCTCTTTCTGATCGATATTCTTTGGTTTGCATTTTTGTCAAACATTGCCATGGTCGAGCGCCATTCTCTTTTACTCGACACTCTATTCTCAGGGGTGGGAAAAACATTATGTGCTCTTGAGTAAATCCGCCACAATAATACTCTTTTGGACAGTGAAGAATCTCGAAACATTGTTGCCATTATCTAGTTTGCTGGGAGGAAACGCTAGGAGAACTATCGAATTACAGCTCCACGTATCCAGGCACGTATACTAAGTGTCTTTAAACTTGTTAATTCATAAATAATGAGAGTCCATTACTTCGTTTATGAAATCGTTATGTAATGTTGTGCATTCATTTGGAATCACGACCTGCCTGTTGAATAATGGTTTTGAATCCCTTGCCAAACCCCAGTGCATCATCTAGTTGAATTTATTTCTTTCTTACCTTTTGATCCAGTCGTGGTCACTGATCTTGCAGCCAAGATGTTTTGTATTTTTTTTCCTCCATCAATGTTTACTTGAAGTATAAATATTACCCTATTCCTTAGTCCTCAAATCGGGGGCAGTTCATTAATCACTTTTTCCCGTGACAATTAGTTGAAATGTATTTAGAATTGAAGAGTACTTTTCAGCATCGACAAAAGAGTATTATTTCCTCCCCTAGTGAGTAAGAAATGAACTTATTATTCCTAGTTGTAGAGGAACGAAATATGAGCTGAGCCACTGATAATTATGAACTCAAGAGTCAAGTCTTTTAATGTCGAGTAAGGGTGAGAGAGCTGACGGCACAAGAAACGTGCTCATAATCATTAAATCCTTGGCCAAGGTTATGATGCTTAGAATAAGCAACAGTCAGCCATCAAGAATCAGATATACCCTTGGTCAGGACAGTCATTCTAGTTAGGGGAACCTATAGAGAAAGATCGACCAAGGTAGTATAGATTCTTGACCCCAGACTTAGATGGCAAAATGGTAACTGGGAATCTTTTATAGATTGCACCTCGCGAAGGGTCAGGTTTCTTCAATTGAAGAAACACGGGAGACCAGTAGGTCTTTAGTTGGGCGGAACAGCCCTTGATGATGTTTCTCTTTCCCTCAAAGACTGAGACTTGTTTCAAGCATTCCAACAGAAAGCCCTCAAACTGTACTATCTCTTAACTCTCTCTCTCTCTCTCTCTCTCTCTCTCTCTCTCTCTCTCTCTACTTCAAAATATTATTGTCCTCTATTGTTTATTTTCACTGCTGTCAATATATGTTGTATTCATTTCTTAAATAATGGAATAGTAGTTTACAACCAACTGTAGCTTTCAATTATATAATCTATTAATTGAACCGTTTCAGCCGAAATTGAAAACTAGAAGTTAGTTATTGAAAGTTAACGTAGTTAATGCTCAGATTATTTATCTTTCCTGTTTGTATATGTGATGAAACTCTTTTTAGTAAAATTAGTTAGTTACTCTTCAGTTGAATATGGGAGTTGGTTACTGTTCTTCAACTGTAGATAGCTAGTATGTTACACATTGCCTAGATTATTAGAAGCTTTAGCATATCTTCACACCATACTATTATTGATGCAAGAAATAGCAATTAATTTATGGACTTTGAAAGACTTTTGCCATCTCCTTAACATTTGTTATTGCATTGACTTCAAGAGCTAGATTCTTTTAAAAGGCACTTTATGTAGTTAGAACTTCAGACTACATATTGTACTCTGGCACAATTAATAGTCATTTGAGAAAGGCTATTCAAAGTACAATAGAGGTGAAATAGGGATGCCCTTGATATTTTTGGACCCACAATTTAATGATTTTGAGCACCATATTTGAACAAGATGGGGGACAAATCCATAGCTTAAAGCATGTGATGTCTATCCTTTGATCACAAATGATATTTTTATCCTCTTTTGTTTAAGGACTATGATCTCAAGTAGTTATACAGCCCTTTTCAAAATCCATCTAGTCGGACATCAAACTTTGCAAGACCAAGTTCATGATTTTCAAAAATTTTGTAAGACTATTTTAGTTTTGTCTTCAAGTACTAGTGAGTAGAAATCATACATATACCTTGGCGTGTAATTTTAAGGTTCTTGGCTTTAACATATGTCCTTCTATAGAGCTTATATGCAATGTTGGCAGACTCGGCAAGTGCTCACCAGATTTCTTGGCTAGCAAGTAACTTGCCAAAAAACTTGCAAGGTTTTTCTGCCAAGTTTTTGGCAAGTACACACCAAGTTTTTGGTGAGTTTTTTCAAAATCCTCGATGAGTCTATGTCATTAACTCGGCATGTCCCTGTCCAAACAAAAAAGAAATCATTTCTTTAAAACATTTTTATTAAAAAAAATGTGTTAAATACCTAATTTCTCCCTTAAGTGATAAAATTGTGAAAATGGCGCATGACATGAAGTTTTGTGTGGTTTCAAAGGCCTTAATTTGGGCTTGGTGGCAAGGGCTCTGCCCCTTGACCTGCCATGTATTGCAATAGGGAATGTGCCAAGGGCGCTACCCCAGGACCTCACAAGAGGTACTACCCCTTGACCCCGCTTAGGGGCATTGCCCCCAAACCCCTACAAGGAGTGTTGCCCCTTGATCTTATTGAGGGTGTTGCCCGCAAACCCCCATAAGGGGCGCTGCCCCTCAACCCCACTAGGGGTGTTGCCCCCAAACCCCCACTAGTTATTGGGATCTCTTCTCATATAAAAATTTTATTACAATGAGGGGATTTGGGAGTGGAGACTAGAATCGACAACTTAGACAATTGTCTTTATCACTATCATAATATCATTGATCAATGATGAAATATCATACTCTCATATCAAAGATTCAAATGCTGTTATTATTATAAAATACAATACAACCTTCAGCTTTGCACAAGAAAAGTGGAGGAAAAATCGAAGGAGGTCATTGATTTGGTCATGTCAAAGCCTCAAACACAACCTTCAATGCCGAGTGAGGAGCTACAACAAAGTGTAAGGATCAGAACCTCTCCCCAAGTTTTCACTAGACAAAGGAAGAGGGAGATGTAAAATGTTGTAATATGCAATTTTTGAATTATGATGATAGGCAATCATCATGAATTCATAATAGTTGCCAACTAACTATTGTGACAAGATTTTGAATGATGATAAAATTTTGTACTCAATTTGTATACAAATGAATCAAATTTAATAGAAAACAATTTTTGTACTCATTTATGGATTTATTGGATACATTTGTTCATTGATTTTGAAAAAAATGTTTTTAAAGAAATTTAAGCAATTTTCAAAGTTATCGAGTCTTTACCAAGTCAAAAAATTTGGGTCTATCAAGCTTTTCCCGAGTCAAAGTCTACCAACTATGCTTACATGTTTTAAAGGTTGTGTGTTTTTTGTATGTTTGAGCAAGTTTGTTCTTACAAGCTCTTTCTAGAATTTACCCACATAATTCTAGTTAATAGATCATTTTTCACACAACCCATAACTTCTTGTCCATTCATGATATGAAAAGTTAGTATTTTTTGCAAAAAGAGACATGCATCATCCATTGTGACCAAATGATACTTGTAAGGATAATGATGATAGATTTTGGAGCCCTCTTGTGGTTACTAGTAATGTTTAGATTTTTTTATTCTTTTGCACACATGGAAGATACCGTTTTAGCAAAAGTAGCCATCAAAAGAAAAATGAAAGATCAACTTTTTATTTCAAACACTTGTCTCTCCATGGATCATTTGGTCCCGATCAGGTTCTACATTGATAGCAAGAGCTCGATATTTGTAACAATCAAGGGCTGTATTTGAGAGGCTTATATTTTAATAACATAGATCTTGCCTTCTAGAGAACTCATATATAAACTCATCTTTTAGCATAAATGTTTCTTCTATGTGATTAATGGCATTGTTGTACCTATACATATTACACAAAGTGCATCTCCCATTGGATTAGAGACTAACATGAACAAGTACTTGTCATTGTGGGAGATAATTGATAGCAAATGGGGTCAGCATATGCATTCCTCCCTCCATGTTGCTGGACACTGTTCGAATCCATCATTGTTCTATAGCTCCTCCTTTTGTGATGATGCAGAGGTCCCCAAGAACCTATTCAAATGAAAGGAGAGATTGTTTTGCACTCCATGGGAGCTACATGTAGGAATGAGAGAGTTACCTATATAGAAGAAAGCAAGGAATTTTTTCTCCAGTATGTCCTATTGTATAAAGCAAGACCATCTTCAAGCCAAGCAAAGTCCAAAAACTTTGACAATTTCTCTAAATTGCTTATGCACTCATTTTAGGTATGAAGTTTTGACTAGGTTGTAGATGGTCACATCTTGATAAAATTTGTGATTTTTTGGCACAATGGTGGGACTTTTTTGGTCAAAAGATCAAAAATCTTCAATGGATGTCAATGCACCTTTTGAGCCAGCCATGTGATTCATCCACTTATGAGAATACTTGAAATGTTTTGAACATATTCATTCAAAAAAACGCAACTATTGCAGCAATGGATGAATGATTTGGTGTTTGTTCACCAAAACCTCCACCTTAAGCTAAAGTAAACTCAAGGTTAAATAAAATGCAACTATTGCAGCAATGGATGAATAGATGGTAATTGTTGTCTCCATTCATTTTCCAATGTTAATATCTATTTTTCTAGAACTTGTTTTATGTTCATCGCTAATGTATGAAAATAATTTGACAATATCAAGTAGCATTAAGGAAGATCAGTCAAACGACCTTGACAATATCAATCCAAATTCCAAATGGATCAGAAATGATGAAAAGCTAGTAATCTCTGTGGATTGATTCTAAAAAGATTGATTGAATTAGGAAAGGCTAAGCCCCTAGAGCCTCATTAGTGAGACCTGCAGGTGCCTAGTGTAGCATACTTTACAGCAACAAGAGTCATTGGCTCGCTTCAATTTTTGTTATTTAGTACTTTGTACTTAGTACTAGTAGAGTAGATTGTAATATATTTTCAGGTTTGAACTTCACAGTCAAACAATGTACTTGTAGTGTGTTACTATATAGTAATGTATTACCATACTATGCATTGTGCAATGTAATCAGCAATCTGAAAATTAATGAAACATAAATATTCAAAAATTCATAGTGTAAACTCTCATTTCCCTTCACTGTCTATCTCTATGCAATTACACAGCCTTCAAATTAAAAAAAATTGCTCTTTTTTTTTCACTTTTTCTCTATTTATATCTGCATTTTTTGGATTCCCAATTTTTAGAAAGAAAAAAAATTATCATTTGGTTTGCTGATTGCTGCCTCTATAGGTTTTTGTTAATATGGGATCAACTGATTATCAAAATGTCAATGCAAGTTCAGCACTTTGCATAAATTTCAGCTTCTTTTGCTCATATTGTTTACATAAATAATAAATTGCAGCTTCCCATCCCCCATCATCCCTAAAATCCAAAACAAGTTGTTGTACCCAAAACTTGAAGAGAGACTACTTGTGATGATAACTTGTTGAAAGATATGGGCAACCTGATTTTTTATTTTTCAGTAAAAGTGCAACCTGTATATTTTTGTTGGCTTATTATTCCTTCTATTTAGTAGATTCTACTAAACTCAAACATTGGATTCCTATAATACTAATCTCATAATTCTCTATTGTCTTCTTCCTTGTTCTTCTCATCAAATAGCATAGAATATCTCAGAATTGTTCCTCTATTCCTTGCACTGAATGCTTCCATTGTTTGAAATCTATACTAGTGTGGCATCTCCACATACTTGAAAGATGTTGTTCATACTCACACAAGTGTATCACATAACTACATACCCATCAACAAACATACATATGTATCATTTTAAATGCATGATCACAAGGAGGTGATTCCCGGTCCTGTTCTCACAGGACAGCCAGACACAGGAAATCTTGGAGGACCAACTGTTCTAGGGAGGACACTGTGAGTTTGCAACACACACTTTAGAGATTTCTGGAAAATTCATTCCCAAGGAATAACTGCACAGCGTTCTAAGAATTTTTACTACTTATAAAGGAATTTTAAAACTGGAGGTTTTCACAATGATTCCTGAAAAAAAAAAAGCAATGACTTTCGTGACGATTTTATATTTTATGTAGCAAGAATAATAATGTGCTATGATACCATTTTAATTGTAGCATATTTAAATATTGAAAGCCTTACTCCATGGCTCGCTATGGTAGCATGAGCTAATTCATTCGAAAAATTGTTTGATTTGGGGTAGAGGCAATGGTAATGAAAGACACTCTTAACATCAGAGCCCGGGCTTGAATACCCCTCAAAACTATATGAAATATGTTAATCCATTCTAAAAATTGTTTCAAGAAGTCGCGGAACGGAAAACATGAGGCGTTTGTAAGATTGTCACCGTGACCAAACAGCCCTCAATCTAATAAAACCGCTATAACCGAGATGAGGTCGTGTTGTAACAAATAAAGAGTATAGAATGCAAACAGAACTTAAGATTTAAGAAGATGCGACCCCGGCTTACTCCATACTAGATTGCGGCCCAACTTTACCTCACACAAGGTTATCTACAAGACACAACTTCGCAGCATTTACTCAGTTGAATATTTTGAAAACAAAAGAATTCAAGAATATGCTTAAACCAATACAAAACCGTACCTTGTGAGGCGATAAAATATATTCTTGCATCGCATGACATCTTTTGGGAAGCATAGGATTAGCAGGCAGTTTGAAACCCCTTGACTGAGTAAAACCTTTTCGTAAAAGTCCTGTTAAACTCCTTGCTGAATTCATCTTGCCCGAACACAATATCTATTATTATGACAGGGTAAATAGACAATGAAACGCGTCGCTCCTGCTGAATTTCTTAAACCCCGAGTTAAGCTGGAAAACTGTACTAGGGTTTAAGCTGGAAAACTATTCTCCAGAAATAATTAAACATGAGCTAGTGAATTCCAAAAATTGTTTGGTTACCCTCAAAACTATACGAAATGTGTTAATCCATCCTAAAAATTGTTTTAAGTCGCGGAACGGGAAATAGGAGACGCTCGTAACATTCTAACCGTGATCAAAAAGCCCTCAGTGTAAAAAAACCGCTATAACCGAGGTCCGACATGAGGTTGAGGTGTAACGAAAAAAAAGAGAAGAAAAATCAAACAAACTTAAGCTTTAAAAGATGCGACCCGGGCTTACTCCACACTAGATTGCGGCCCAACTTTAACTCACACAAGGTTAACCATAAACCACGACTTATTGAAGGAAAAAGAATTTAAGAATACTAGGTGACAATTTAAAACCACTCGGTTGTGTAGAACCTCTTTTAAAACTCTTTGTCAAATTCATTTTCTTTGAAAATAATATGTACTTGTAGAGAAGAGGGATTCGTTGCTTACGAGTCTCTTTATTCTCAAGAGAATCTTAGAGAGCGAACTGCCTTAAACTACCTCAATGCAAAAGTTTCAGAATCAAAATGAGTAGGTCACAGCAGTTTTCTAAACAAACTAGCAAGTTTTTGGTCCAAGATGGCAACACGGAATACAGACGACGGCGCAACGCGCTATAGTCTTAGAGGTGTGTTGCATCTCGTATGAACTAAAAACCGAGAGTATCACATAAAACATAAAGCAACTACTGCTATTCTAATTGCTAAGAACCTTAAGATGTGAGAAAGTAATAGGATGTAATAAAACTGAAATAAAGTAAGATAAACTAAGTAATATATATTAAATGATGATAAAATGAAAGAAGAGGAAGAAAGCGCTCACACCCATCCAAGCAATAAAGCTTCCAGCAAGTAGATATCTTCAACACCTACACACATAAGACCAAGGAAAAAATGTTGGGGCTATTTAGGGGCTTGTCGCAGTCAAACCTCTGTTTTGGTGTTCCCACCTCCATGGACAGCCAAATAGATAGAGAGAAATAATACATAGAAATGAAATGAACACAAGAGTGATAAAAGCAATCCCCACTCAAGGAGGAGAACCCGTATCACAAAATAGAGATGCAATGAATAAGGGATATGAGAAATCCCAAGATGCTCAGAGATACAAGGTAAGAAAGATATCACCTACAAGGCTTGAGAAAGCCAAGGAGAGAGATAGAGTTGTGAGAGCCAAGAGAGTAATGTAAGAGTGTTGTCAAAAGTTGTAGAGTTGTGCAAGCTTGAGAGAGTGAGGAAGGAAAGAGAGAATGTAAAAAAGAGAGAAGAGAGTTCAAGATAGAATCCAAGAAGACTAAATGGATTGAAAAGCTAGCATTTAATGAGAGAAGAGGAGGGAAAAGAAGCTTCCTGGGTCGTTACAAGGCATCCCAAGCCGTTACCACCGACAAAAGGAGCTGACAAGTGGCAAGGCACTTAGAAATGGTTGTTTGAACGTCAAAATATCACAGGACACGAGCACCATGTGCTAGTGTTTAGACACATCACGCTACAAAATAACGAGAATGAGAAAAGCGCAACATTTGATGCAAGCTGACGTGCAAAGGTAGCTATTGAAAAGGGGTCCTGAGCATCCTGAGAAGGGAAAAAGGTTGATGCAAGGGCTAAAATGAGTCTACACAAGTACTAAGGGAGTGGACACTAAAGTGGATACAAGAATGTATGTGAAATTGCAAGGGGTGCAATTTTATGATATTACAATACTCTTATGAGAGGGTAAATAGACAATCAAAAGCTTGTTTCTTGTGAAATTTTTAAATTTTAAGTTAAGTTGGAAAACTATACTACACTAATCGTGTGTCTAAAAAATATTTTAAGTACTATTGTAGATAGATATAGAGCTAAACAAGGTCTAGCAATTTTAGAAGGTTTGTGTTATATATAAGAAAGGTTTAATGCTATTAACAATTCCCTACAAAAGAAACATGAGGATCAAGCTCTAAATTTGTCAATGGTGTTAGGTGATGTGAAATTAGAATTATAGATTTTCTTCTTCCTTTTAATTTTTTTCTTTTTTTTCCATTTTCACATCTTAGAATTAAATTTGATGTCGATTACTAATTTTAACAAATAAAGAGTAGAGAATGCAAACAAACTTAGGCTTTAAGAAGATGTGACACCAACCTACTCCACATCAGATTGTGGCCCAACTTTACCTCACACAAGGTTATCTACAAAACACAACTTCACAACATTACTCAGTTGAATATTTTGAAAGAAAAGAATTCAATAATATACTTAAATCAATACTAAATTGTATCTTGTGGGACGATTGAATAATTTTTTGCATCACATGATATCTTTTGGGAGGCAAAGGATTAGTGAACAATTTAAAACCATTTGATTGAGTAAAAAAAATTTGTAAAAGTCTTGTTAAACTCCTTAGCAAATTCATCTTTCTCAAAGTCAATATGTATTCTTATGATAGGGTAAATAGACAATCAAAAGCCTTATTCCTTTGAATTTCTTAAACCCTAAGTTAAGTTGGAAAACTATACTACAATGATTGTGTGTGAGAAATCATTTAAGAAAATTGTTGTAAATAGATATAAAGCTAAACAAGGTTCAATACTTCTAGAAGGTTTGTGTTATATATAAGAAAGGTTTAATGTTATTAACAATTCCCTACCAAGGAAACATGAGGATCAAGCTATAAAAATTTTCAATGGTGTTAGGTGGTGTGAAATTGGAATTATCAATTTTCTTCTTGCTTTTCTTTTTTTTCTTTTATTTCTTGTTTTCACATATTAGAATTAAATTTGAAGATTTCAAATTTTTGATGGATTACTAATTTTAAAATGTTCATATAAAATGTGTAAATATCATTTAGATTGATTCGAGGTCAACATAAATCTAACTCATATAAAAATCAAACAAGCATTATAAATTTCATTTTTTAAAAGAAAAAAATTCAAGAATATGCTTAAACCCTATACCCTAAAGTACTTAAATCAATACAAAATTGTATCTTGTGGGGCGACTAAATATTTCCTTGCATCACATGACATCTTTTAGGAAACAAAGAATTAGCAGACAATTTAAAACCCTAAACTAAGTAAAACCTTTCTTTAAAAGTCATGTTAAACTCCTTGGTGAATTCATCTTTCCTGAAGACAATATTAGTTCTTATAGCATGGTAAATAAATAATCAAAATCCTCACTTGTGTTGAATTTCTTAAACTCTAAGTTAATTTAGAAAACTATACTACAATAATTATGTGTCTAAGAAATGATTTAAGCTCTTGTAAGCAAATACAGAGTTAAAAAAGGTCTAAAGATTTTAGAAGGTTTATGTTATATATAAGAAATGTTTAATACTATTGATAATTTCCTACCAAGGAAACACGAGGATCAAGCTCTAAAAGTTGTCAATAGTGTTAGGTGGTGTGAAATTAGTATTGTCGATTTTCTTCCTACCTTTCTTTCTTTCTTCTTTTTCCTATTTTCACATATTAGAATTAAATGTGAAGATTTTGAAAAATTAATGTCAATTACTAATTTTAGAACATTCATAGAAAATATGCAAATATCATATAGAGTAATTCAAGGTTGACATAAATCTAACACATATAAAAACCAAACAAGCATTTCAAAATCATATTTTGAAAGAAAAGAATTCAAGAATATTCTTAAACCCTAAACCCTAAAGTGCTTAAACTAATACAAAAATTGTACCTTGTGGGGTGACTAAATATTTTCTTGCATCACATGGCATCTTTGTGGAAGCAAAGGATTAGTAGGTAATTTAAAAGGCATGGATAGAGTAAAACCTTTTTATAAAAGTCTTATTAATCTCCTTTCCAAATTCACCATGCCTGAAGATAATAAGTATTCTTATGACATGGTAAATAAATAATCAAAAGCCTCACCCCTACTGAATTTCTTACACTGAGTTACACTGGAAAACTAAACTACAATGAGCGTATGTCTGATAAATAATTTAAACATTATTTTAAATAGATATGTAAAGCTAAACAAGGTTCAATTATTTTAGAAGGTTTGTGTTATATATAAGAAAGGTTTAAGGCTTTGGTGGAAAAGATGGTTGTATGATCCTCTCCAATAGAGGGGATTTTCCTCCTTTAGAGGTGGAGTGTGAGTTGGGCTCCTGGCTTGACAAGCATCTTTTGCTTCTGTGTCATTGGATTGTTACTTCTAGTTTGTGTTTGTACCTGGCTAATCATGGTAGTTTTATGGGTTCAAGGTCCCTAAAAAACCTGGTTAAGGGTTTAAGGTCCCTGCAAAACCTTTGGGTTTAAGGGCCCAATTAAATCTTGGTTGTAATGGGTTAGTGGGCTTTAGGTCCTTGCATTTATGTGTGCAGCCTATGTTGTTTTGCTTTATTCTTGGTGATGTTGCTAAGGGGTTGTTCATGGTATATGGATTATCTTTGTTGCAACTTGTTTCTCTTGGATAGGGTTTCGGAAAACTATGTTGTAATGGATTATGGTCCCATCAAAACCTGTTTAACACTAATAAAAAACAATTGCCTACCAAGGAAACATGAGGATCAAGATCTAAGAGTTTTCATTGGTGTTAGGTGGTGTGAAATTAGAACTGTTGATTTTTTTGTTTCTTTTCTTCTTTTATCTTTTTTTTGTCTTCCTATTTTCACATCTTAGAATTAAATTTTAATGTTTCTAAATATTGATCTCAATTACTAATTTTAGAACATTTTATCCCCAAGAAAATATCATCTAGAGTAATTCGAGGTCAACATAAATCTAACTCATATAAAAACCAAACAAGCATTATAAAAAACATATTTTTAAAGAAAAGAATTCAAGAACATTCTTAAACCTTAAACCATAAAGCACTAAGCCAATACAAAATCATACTTTATGGGGCGACTAAATATTAGCTTACATCACATGGCATCTTTTGGGAAGCGAAGGATTAATAGGAAGTTTAAATCCCTTAGACTGAGAAAACCTTTCCTTAAAATTCTTGTTAAACCCCTTATTGAATTAGCCTTACCTAAATAAAATATGTATTCTTATGATAAGGTAAATAGACAATCAAAAGCATCACTCCTTTTGAATTTCTTAAACTGTATTTTATGCCAGAAAATTATACTATAATGATCGTGTATCTCTAAAATAATTTAAGCATTGTTGTCACTAGATATAGAGCTAAACAAGGTTCGACAGTGCTAGACGATTTATGTTATGTATAAGAAAATTTTGATGCTATTAACAATTCCCTATCAAGAGCACTCAAGGTTTGGCTTGATCGGTGCAACTACCCACTCTAAGTGTGTGGCAGTTTACCCACCTAAGTTCAAACCCCATTCACCTTGTCAACCAAGATTAGGGGCACCATAGTGTTGGCCTAGTGTATATAGGGGTTCACCCTATTGATCGTTGTGTTCATGTGATTGGTGTTCATGCCAAGATAATCTAGGTCATTGGGTTGCCAATTTTACCAAATAAAACAAAATTAAAAAATAATTCCCTATCAAGGAAACACGAGGATCGAGCTCTAAAATTTGTCAATTGTGTTAGGTGGTATGAAATTAGAACTAACAAATTTTTTGTTGCTTTATTTTTCCTTTTTCCTATTTTTGCAACTTAGAATTAAATTTGAAGATTTCAAAACATTATTGTTGATTACTAATTTTAGAAAATTCATATAAAATGTGTAAATATCATATAGAAGAATTCAAGGTCAACATAAATCTAACTCATATAAGAATAAAATAAGCATTTTAAAATAATATTTTTGTAGACACTCAAAATATCTTGATTGATATCATGCACTCGATTCCGATTAACTAACTTCAATTCTTCCTTGATCATTTCTTTACCAACCAATTAATTAAATAATCTTTATTTAATTAATTCATCAAAATTCCTCTTTGATTAAATAAATAAGCTTTATTTAATTAAATCCTAATAATTCCTCTTTGATTAAATAAATCAACTTTATTTAATTAAATCCTAATAATTCCTCTTTGATTAAATAAATCAACTTTATTTAATTAAATCCTAATGTTTCCTCTTTGATTAAATAAATCAACTTTATTTAATCAAATCCTAATGTTCTTCCTTTAATTAAATATATCAATTTTATTTAAAGTCCTAATGTTATCTCCTTTAATTAAATAAATCAATATATTTAATTAAATTACTAATCTCCCAACTATCCTCTCATTTGATTTAAATAAATCTAAATATCTAAATCAAATGCCAAATCAATTAATTCCATCTAAGTTAATTAATCACAAATTAATTAACTCCTAAATAAGTTGCACATGTAAATCAATTTATTTGATTTACTAATTATTCTCTTTTCATTCAAATATGGCATATTCTTGGAATATTCCACTTATTTGAATTATCCCTCCCAAAGGACTTTTGTCCTCCAACTTGGCATTAAAAGCTCTTACATGTCCTCTTCTTGAGCCAACTTGGCATTAATTCCTCTTACATCCCTCCTTACACAAGTCACTTCTTCAAATTCAAATTCCACCTACATGCATTTAACATGCACATTGTTCAAAATGTGCTCCACTCTCCTTCATTAGCATGTTGACAAGTGGTACAATGTCATTAGTTCAAGTTTTAATCCCACATTCATCCTATTCTTCATTCTTCAAACCTTCTTCATTATAAATAGAGACCTTCTCTATTGATTTGGGATCCACAATCATACACAACTGCAAGCAAGGTTATTATCCACAAGTTTATGCAAGTTCATCCACATTGTCATCCAAGTTAGCATAGAATCTCATCATCCATAGTTAGGTTATTGGTATTTTGCATCAAAGATCAATCAATCATCATCAAACTTATCAAGGATTTGGGAAAGGGCTTCTTTCCACATCAAAGAAGAACCAATTCCCCCATGGGATGCTGGTTTGAGCATTCAAATGAGATTTCATTAGCTTTTATTTGATAGTTTATGTTGTTTTCTTGTTCTTATGATTGAATGAATTTCATAGGGAATGTTTGGTTTAAACTTGTTTGAGGACTAACGTTTGTTTGTTTGTTTTTCCATGTTTGAATAGGTCTAGGCTTAAGCGTTCACAATTTTAAAAGAAAAAAATCAATAATATGCTTAAACCCTAAAGCGCTTAAAACCAATACAAAACTATACCTTGTGGGGTAACTGAATATTTGTATGCATCACATGGTATTTTTTAGGAAGCCAAGGATTACTTAGTAGTTTAAAACCCTCAAACTAAGTAAAACCTTTCCATAAATTCATGTTAAACTCCTTGCCAAATTCATCTTGTGCAAAGAAAATATCTATTCTTTTGATAGGGTAAATAGAAAATCAAAAGCCTCACTCTTGTTGAATTTATTAAAACCTAAGTTAAGATGGAAAATAACTATAATGGTTGTGCATGTCTAAGAAATAATTTAAGTGCTACTATAAACATATACAAAGTTAAACAATATGTGATGGTTCTACAAGGTTTGTGTTATTTATAAGAAATGTTTAATACTATTAACAATTCCTTACGAAGGAAACATGAGGATTAGACTCTAAAAGTTGTCAATGGTGTGAGGCCATGTGAAATTAGAATTGTCATTTTTCTTCTTGATTTTATTTTCTTTCTTTTTTCCTATTTTCACATCTTAGAATTAAATTTGAATATTTCAAAATTTTGATGTCTATTACTAATTTTTGAACATTCATATAAAATATGTAAATATCATCTAGAGTAATTCGAGTTTGAAATAAATCTAACTCATGAAAACCAAACAAGCATTTTAAAAGCCATATTTTGAAAGAAAATACTTCAAGCATCTTCTTAACCCCTAAACCCTAAAATTTCTAAAGCATTAAAAAATTGTACATTATGGGGTGACTGAATATTTTCTCGCATCACATGGCATATTTTGGGAAGCAGAGGATTAGTAGGTAGTTTAAAACCCCTAAATTGAGCAAAACCTTTTCGTAAAATTTCATTTAAACTCCTTTTTTAATTCATCATGCCCGAAGAGAATATGTATTTTTATGATAGGGCTAAGAGAATAAGAAGCCTCTCTCTTGCAAAATTTATTAAACCCTAAGTTAAGCTAGAAAATTATAATAGTAAAGTGATCGTGTGTTGAGAAATAATTTAAGTTGTAAACAGATACAAAGCTAAAAAAGGTCTAACAATTTTAGAAGGTTTGTGTTATATATAAGAAAGGTTTAATGCTATTAACAATTCCCTACTAGGTAAGCATATGGATCAAGCTCTAAGAGTTTTTTTTTCTACTTTCACATTTTAGAATTAAATTTGAATATTTGGAAATGTCGATGTTGATTCTTAATTTTAGAATATTCTATCCACAAGAAAAATATCACCTAGTTTAATTTGAGGTTGACATAAATCTAACTTGTGTAGAAACCAAACAAAAATTTAAAAAATCATATTTTGAAAGAAAATAATTCAAGAATATGCTTAAACCCTAAACCTTAAGCATTTAAACCAATACAAAATCATACCTTGTGGGGTGATCGAACATTTTCTTGCATCATATGGCATATTTTAGGAAGCAAAGGATTAACAAGTAATTTAAAACCCTTGGACTTAGTAAAACCTTTGTGTAAAGTCTTGTTAAACTCCTTAGCGAATTCATCTTTCTCGAAGACCATATGTATTCTTATGATAAGGTAAATAAACAACCAAAAGCCTCACTCCTACTAAATTTATTAAACCCTAAGTTACATTGGGAAAATATACTATAGTGATTATGTGTCTAAGAAATAACTTAATTATTGTTGTAAATAGATAAAGAGCTAAACAAGGTCCAATGATTCTATAAGGTGCGTGTTATATATAAGAAAGGTTAAATGCTATTAAAAAATCCTTACCAAGGAACCATGAGGATCAAGCTCTAAAAGTTGTCAATGGTGTTAATGTGAGATGAAATTATAATTGTCTATTTTCTTCTAGCTTCTTCTTTTTCCTATTTTCACATCTTAGAATTAAATTTAAATATTTTAAAAACTTGATGTCGATTACTAATTTAAGAACATTGGTATCCCCAAGAAAAATATAATCTAGAGTAATTCGACGTTGACATGCATCTAACTTGTATAAAAACCAAACAATCTTTCTTTTTTTTCTTTTTTTTGGTAAGCACTACCAAAGGGGGTAGCTGCCATGATTATTGTGAAAAAGGCAGGTTTACAAAGCCATACAGCAACAGACAAATAAATAGCTTGTGCCAACTACAAAGACAACAAATGAACCATTGCATTCCAGGATCAACATAAACTCCAAGAAATTTTATCTACTCCACGACTCGCTTGGGAGGACAATTCTTGTGCACACTTCTCAACACATCCAATCCAACACCCACCAAAAGGCTAGTCGACCACACAGTAAGCCAAAGTGCAAGACCCAAGAGCCCTTCAATCAAGAATGTTGTTACTAACATCAATTGTGGCCATTTCAATAGAGACGATTTCACCTATATCCGGTGGGAGAGAGGACTCATCATAGAGGACATCCAAATTGATTTGCACTATACCCAAGTTGGCAATCCTGTCAGCCAACGCATTCGCCTCACAGAAGACATGATTTAGAGAAAAATGTTCCAACTTTCTCAGAGACCCCGTAATGTCATTTATCCTCAGGCAGAGCTTCCAGTTTTGAGACCTGACTACTAACGATAAGAAAACTTGTGAATCCCCTTTGATTTCTACCCGTAGGAGACCTTTAGACAAACACAGGTGCAGCCCACATGCCAATGCTTCAACTTCTGCCTCGTTATTGGTGGCCATACCAAGTCTTCTAGACAATGTTGCAATAACCCTGCCTGAACAATCTCTTATTACGTAGTCGGCTCCCGAGTGCCCAGGATTCCCTTTGGATGCACCATCAAAGTTAAGTTTGATGTAGCCATCCGTCAGAGGAAGCCACTTTGCATCTATTCTTTTCCTATTTGCGTTCACTGCAAGCTGCCCTGGCGGCTTTAGACCACACCAAAGTTTCTAAAGACTATCATCCCAATTTGAGAACACCGTTGAATTGCACCCACCTCCTTTCATATTTAGCACTTCCATCATTCCAATTTCGATCATCTTTAGAACTTCTCCCACATCCAAGGAAGAATTATGAAAAATCCACTTGTTGTGTTCTTTCCATAATTGCCATGCCACCATTAACGGGGCCACCCACTAGGCAGCCGCCCAAACATTATTCCTTCTGTAGGTGGTCCAGATCAATAACCACTGTTTAAGATCCTTCAGACGAGGGGTGGACCACCCAAAAGAAGCTTGAAGCCAATCCCAACATGTAGCGACAAATGGGCAATTGAGGAGAAGATGATTGATAGTTTCTTCGTCTTTGCAACACATAACACATATTTGAGGGCCAATAAATATGAACTTCAAGAGCCTATCCCCTGTTAAGATCCTGCCATGCAAGGTTGTCCAAAGGAAGGCGCTAGCCTTGGGAAGAACCTCTTTCTTCCAACATAATTTGACAGGCCAAGGATCACGAGCCGACTTAACACACTGCATTTGATAACTGAGTTTCACCGAGTACTACCCAAATTTGGACCCACACCAGATCACAACATCCTCCATGTTAGAGAACATTATTCTTCAATCATCCAACATTTTGTGCAAAGGTTGTTTAGCCTCATTCAGGATATCCAACCCATCCACATTCACCCATTTATATGAAGCGCCACCCAAGCCATCAACTCTCAAGATATAGTCAGCCACATGTTTACCATGATTACCAATTACCTCATCCATCCACATCGGTTCACCAAGCACGCTTGCAAGAGATGGGAAACCATTCCATGAATCTTGCCAAAAATTTGCAAGCTGCCCATTCCCAATGCGCCATGATAGGTGGTTGATAAGCAATGGTCTGCATTCCCATATGAAATTCCACACTGGCAAACCGCCTTGGGAATTGGTCAAAGTAAGAATCCTCCACGACTCATCATTGTCAAGATAATTTTTTTGTAGGATCTTGCACCATAGTTTTCCCGCATCACTATACATTTTCCAACCAAGTTTTGCTCCCAAGGCACAGTTTTGAAGGTCCAACCTACATAACCCAACACCCCCGGCCAACTTGTTTGTGCATATAGTTTCCCAACTAATGAGTGGGATTCGCCTTCCTTCCTTGGCCCCTTCCCAAAGAAACTTCTTCATAAAGCCTTCAAGATCCCTAGATGCTTTATGCGTTAGTCTGAAACAAGACATAACGAAAATAGGAATAGCCGAGAGAACTAATCTTAACATTTGTATTCTACCAGCCAAGGAGAGCCACTTGTTTTTCCAGGCCACAGTCTTATTTCTACACCCCCTAACCACCTCATTCCAATGATCAGTTCTACATATGCCTCAGAAGAGAGGAGCCCCCAAGTGCTTTGTGGGGAGGGAGGCAATAGAGAAGCCCAGAATGCTCACAATTTTCTATCGAGTTGAGGCTTTCATGTTAAAGAAAAATATTGTTGATTTTTCTTTATTTATAACTTGTACCGAGGAAGAAACATAAAGGTCCAAGGCCCCCTTGATCACCTTTTCCTCGCCAATGGAGGAGACACCAAACAACATTGTGTCATCCACAAATTGAGAGTGAGTCAATGGATCCAAGTTGTCAGCAATCTTTATCCTTTTCCAACATCCGTCCAACCTCAATTTCCTTATATGCCTCCCCAAAGCCTTGGCCATAATCACAAACAGGAAAGGATACAAGGGATCTCCCTGCCTAAAGCCATTCATGGCCCCAAAAAAATTGCAAAGGGAACCATTCACTAAGATGCAAAGGTGAGGTGTGGAGATGCACATTTTTATCATATCAATCCAATCTTGAGTAAAACCAAATTTGTCCAAGATAGCCAGGAGGAAGTACCAATTGACGCAGTCATAAGCTTTGCTTATATGTAATTTGATTAGCATACCTTTTGAATGCTCGAAAATAATCAAATGCACAGTCTCATAAGTGGTAATGATACTATCCAAAATCTCTCGCCCAGGCATGAAGCCACTTTGTTCTTCCGATATTATGTTATCCATAACCACCTTTAACCTGTTTGCTAAAGCTTTGGCTAGTATCTTGTACACAATGTTGCAAAGGGATATAGGGCAGAAATGCGCAAAAGACACACATTTGTCTCTTAGGAATCAGCACAATGGCAGTATTGTTCAGGTCCTTTATAAACTTCTTCTTTCTAAAATCCTCCAATAGCCTCCATAGGTATGAGCCCATAAAATGCCAACAATTTTGAAAAAAATTTGCAATAAGTCCATCAGGCCCGGGGGCCTTGTCAGGATGCAATTCAAAAACCACATGCTTGACTTCATCCAGGGTGAAAGGGCTGCAGAGCATTTTGTTCTAATCAAAATTAATATAGTTTGGAATACAATCGAGAATCGGCCATGGCCTAGTATCGTTCTCACGGTTGATGAATGCAAGCAGAGATTTAAAGTATCTCATGACTTCTTGTTCCATGCCATCCTGATCAGAGACAATTGAGCCATTTGGGCATGAAATGGAAGAAATTTGGTTCCTCTCTCTTCGAGCCCGAGATGAATTATGGAAAAACTTGGAATTGGAGTCACCTTCTTTCAACCACATTTCCCTAGCCTTGTCCCTCCAAAACAACTCTTCCCTGGCCAAACACTCTAAATGCCTAGCTAACAATTATTTCTCTTTGTTATATTCAGTAACTGACATTCCATTCCTAAGCACAATTTCATTGAGAGCCTCGAGCTCAAGTTCGATTTCAGCTTTCTCCACAAAGATGTTTTTAAAAGACTCACAGTTCCACTTCTTCAATTTCTCTTTAATAAACACCAATCTGCGCACAAAACAGTAACTCACAGTCCCAACAAAAATTTTCCCTTCCAGCCACCATCATTCCAAAAGTTCAATCAGCTTCGAGTCCCTCCACCACATAGACTCGAACTTAAAATAGCTCTTCACTAGCTTTTCACTTGGGCCAATTTCCAATTGCACCCGAAAAAGGTCATAAGCAAAAATTAGGAGAATATGAGAAAAACAGGTGAGTGATCCCTCCAACCAGCCCCCACCGATTAGGAAGCGATCAAGGCGCTCAAAAATGTTTGTAAAGTACTTTCGACGATTTGTCCAAGTGAAGGAGCCATTCTTAGGGCAACAATCCAACACCCCTAAAGCTGAAACGAAATCCCTGAAGTCCAACATTGATTTATTTTCCTTCGTAAGGCCACCATTTTTTATTTTAAGTCCAAAATTGCATTTAAGTCTCCGCCCAGGATCAACATATTACAATCCAACAAACCGGCCCAAGAGCGAATTTGCTCCCAAACCAACGCCTTATCTCCAGCTTTAACCAACCCATACACATTGAAGAGATTTAATAGAGTCCAATTAGATAGAAGGCATCCACCACCAAATCCACTGAGTTATCTAACCAGAGGATACCCAAACCGCCAGCCGAGCTAGAAGCACTAAGGAAAGAACCAGACCACTTCCTACAATATTTTAAGAATTTGCTCCCCTCCACCTCGCTTATTTTCATCTATTGTAGAATAACAATATCTGAAGCTAATCTATCTAAGTGATGCTTGATTAAGCATCATTTGTCAGGGGTTGTGAGACCCCTGACAATCCAAGTTGTGAGCTTCATGGCTTCCCAAGGGAGGCCCTGGTTCCCTTGGTTTTGAAAAAGTTCTTTATACTTGGAATCCCTAGGTCTTCCGCCATCTCAATCCTCATCTACTTCATTGAATTCTTCCCACGACCTTTCTTAATCTTGCCCAAGAGACAAGCATCAGATTGGCATATTCTTCTTTCCTCCATGACATCCAACACGTCCTCATCTGAGGTGTTTGGCTTTAAAGCCAACTCCCTTGGCTCTATCGGACAAAATGTCATGTGATTGTCATCCTTGTGAGTCGCATCCTTGGTCACAGCCTCAGCCACCATAGTTCCAACACAATTTGGCTCCTCAATGGAAACAACACAGTAGGGTATAACGGCCCCTCCCAATGTTAGGCCTGCATCCACCGAGGGCGACACCAAAACCATCCTAGGCGAGCCATTTACTTTCTCAGCCACCTTAGCCTCTAGTTCTTTTGCTTCCAAACCTTCCTCTCCTTTGGTTTCCCCTGAAAAATTGCTTTGAAATGAGATTGGCTACCGCAACGCACATAGAAGAACTTTTCCTCCTCAATTTCCACAGGGATCTCCCTCTGTGCGCCATCAACACTTAACCATAATTTGCTTGTAATCTTGTATACAACCCTGATCTGGATCTGTAGGTACAAATAAGAATCCCCATTAATTATCTCTTCATCCACGCTAATCAGTGTCCCAAGGGTTCTCCCAATTTTGTCAATACAATCGTCCACCCAATACTCCAAAGGAAGGTTGTAAAAGTGAACCTAGATCGACATATTGTAAGGTTCCAGTTTTGCAGGTCAAAATTCAGAGCCCAATTTTGCATATATACTGGATGCCCCTCCATTCTCCAGAGCCCAAACTCCAAAATCATGTCTTTTTCCCCTGCAGATTTGAAAATTGCAACAAAGAATCCTTTAGGAAGGAACTTCACTATCTCCATCTTGCTCCAAGAGTGAGCCAGCCAACAACGGATGGAATCTCTGCTGAACTTAGGACCGATTATGCGACATATTATTGCCAGTTTGCTTAACATTTCAATGTCCGTCTTTGCCTCCCTTGAAAGATCGATAGTCCAGTGATCACCATGGGTCGCATTACTGCAATGGAGCCTCGGCCTGCAACATTCCTCACCTTCCTTACTCGCCTCGCCCTCTTCTGCAAATTTTCGACCGCCACCTTCACTCACCATTTTGCGTCAAAACCAAACAATCATTTTAAAAGTCATGTTTTGAAAGAAAATAATTTAAGAATATTCTTAAACCCTAAACTCTAAATTTCTTAAACCAATAAAAATTTGTCTTATGGGGTGATTGAGTATTTTCGTGCATTGCATGACATCTTTTGGGAAGCAGAGGATTATTAGGCAGTCTAAAACCCATGGACCGAGTAAAACCTTTTCGTAAAAGTCTTGTTAAACTCCTTGAAAAATTCATCTTTCCCAAGGACAATATGTATTCTTATGATAGAATAAGTAGACAATCAAAATCCTTGCTTCTGATAAATTTCTTAAACCCTAAGTTAAGCTAGAAAACTATACTATAGTGATTGTGTGCCTGAGAAATAATTTAAGTGTTGATGTAAAAAATTACCTAGCTAAACAAGGTTTGATGGTCTAGAAGGTTTGTGTTATATATATAATAAAGGTTTAATACTATTAACAGTTCCCTACCAATGAAACACAGGATCAAGCTTTAAAAGTTGTCAATGGTGTTAAGTGGTGTGAAATTAGAATTATCAATTTTCTTCTTGCTTTTTTTCCTATTTTCACATCTTAGAATTAAATTTGAAGATTTCAAAATGTTGATGTAGATTACTAATTTTAGAACATTTATTTAAAATGTGTAAATATCATCTAGAGTAATTTGAGGTTGACATTAATCTAGCTCATGTAAAAACCAAAAAATCATTTTAAAAGTCATATTTTGAAAGAAAAGAATCAAAGAATATTCTTAAACCCTAAAGATTAAAGCACTTAAAGTGATACAAAATCATACCTTGTGGGGTGACTGAATATTTTCTTGTATCACATGGCATCTTTTGGGAAGCAAAGGTTTAGTAGGTGGTTTAAAACCCTTGGACTAAGTAAAACATTTCTATAAAAAAATTGTTAAACTCCTTTATGAATTCATCTTTCCTACATAAAATATGTATTCTTATGACAACATAAATATACAATCAAAAGCCTCACTCTTGGTGAATTTATTAAACCCTGAGTTAAGCTAGAAAAATATACTACAATGATCATGTGTATAAGAAATAATTTAAGCCATGTCATAAAAATATACAAAGCTAAACAAGGTTTGAATGCTTCAAAAGGTTTGTGTTATATGTAAGAAAGGTTTAATGCTATTAACAATTCCCTACCAAGGAAACATGATGATCAAAATCTAAAAGTTGTCAATGGTGTTAGGTGGTGTGAACTATAATATTTGAATTTCTTCTTTATTTTCTTTTATTTTCCTATTTTCACATCCTACAATTAAATATGAAGAATTTAAAATATTGATGTCAATTACTAATGCTATAACATTCTTATAAAATGTGTAAATATCATCTAGAGTAATTTGAGATTAAAATAAATCTAACTCATAAAAACCAAATAAGTATTTTGAAAATCATATTTTGAAAGAAAAGAATTCAATAATATGTAACACTAAACCTTGAAGCACTTAAAACAATATAAAATCGTATGTTATGGGGTATTGAATATTTTCTTGCACCACATAACATCTTTTGGGGAGCATAGGAATGGTAGGTAGTTTAAAACCTTTATACCAAGTAAAACCTTTATGTAAAGTCTTGTTAAAATCCTTTCCAATTTCATCATGCCAAAAGACAATGTGTATTCTTATGATAAGATAAATAGACAAACAAAATCCTCACTCTTGTTGATTTATTAAACCCTAAGTTAAGCTAGAAAAGTATACTGCAATGATCATGTGTGTCAAAAATAATTTAAGTATTGTTGTAAATAGTGTAGACATGCAAAATTAGCATCATGCATTTTATTAGGTCATATTCACCCATTCATCAAATAAATCAAGTTTATTTATCAATCTCCTAAAGTCATCAATTTAAATTAAATAAATCAACTTGATCCTATCATCACCCTCCTTGATTAAATAAATCAAACCTTTATTTAATTAAGTCTGAAATCACCTTTCATCCCCCTTTTGATTTAAATATCAAGTCAAATAAGTCAAAAGCATCTAATCATCATCCTAAGCTAATATAATCCTGATTAACCTAACCTAACCACCCATCACATCCTCTAGCTTTTCCCACTTGCACCAATAAATCAATTTATTGATTTATTAAATTCAACATTTTCCATCAACATGGCATCTTTGAGGAATATTCCCTCAAGTTTGAATTCAAAAACAAGTGGAAATGTACATCCAACAAAGCATTTATGAGCTCTTACATGGCTCTTACATGTCCCTTTGCAAAGGTCAAACTCATCATTTACTCTCAAATTAAAATTTGAAATCTCCCTCTCTTTGGCACGTTGACCAAAATGTGTTCATTCCTCATCCTATCACAAGTTGACAAGTGGCTTCATCTCATTGGCCAAATCTTTATCCCACGTTACTCTCTCATAAGCATTCTTTCAACTTGAGAATCTTTAAATAGAGGCTTCATCCTTCAACAAATCCTCCACAATCTTTATGCAAAGTCATTCTCTTAAACCGAGAACTGATTTTGTCGACCATCATTTGCAACATCAAGCTTATCAAGGGTTGGAAAAGGGCTATTTTCTACAATAGCACCAATCCACTATGAGATAAAGTTGGATCATGTTTTTTATATGCTTTGTTTAGTTTCCTTGATTCCTTTCATTGCATGATTAACATGTTTCATTATTTCATAGGGATGTTCTTATTTTGTTTTATTTTAAATAGCAATACTAATGTGTGTGTTTGAGCAAATGCAGAATTTGACGTCCACATTATGGTGCTAGAAGGAAGGCTTACATTTCGTGTTTACATTTTGACTTCTCATAAGCTGCTATCTTGGTTTTATTAAATGCATGCTGATATGTTGATTTATCTTTGTCTTTCAATACCTCGTTGGCCTCTTTACATTTCTTGTGATGCATTTGGCACTCACCATTTTGTGCTTACATCTATAGATTTTGTGCTTCTCTACTATAAGATTTAATTAATTACTTTTGAACAACTAAAGCATTAACAAAGAAATTGTATCAGGTGGTGTATTTGTCAGGAAATTTTATGCTTTAAAGATGTTAGCAAAAGCATTTTTGACTTTACCTTTCAGACAATGCTTTTATGTTATCCATATGTCAAGATAAGTATAGCACATATTTGATTATAGTTTAATATGTGACTGCTAACTCATTGCTTTATTTAACAGTTTCCAAACACAATGGTCTCATTAGGAATGCAATCGTATACCATAACGCTTCATATTAACATTTCCTGTAATCCATATATTCTTGCATGAGTCTGCACTATTCACTGTTTTGGTGAGATTTATGTGTCTTCATTCCATGAGCTAACATCTCATTTAGGCATTTTGTCCAACAGTCGAAGTGCCTATTCTTTGTTATCACTTTTGTCTATGTAACTATCACTGTGCGTATTCCCTGTTTATTTATTTCCATTACTTTTTCTTTTTCAAGCAACCTTCTGTTGAATGAAATAGAATAGGGCTTATCACAAGAGGAGAGTAAGGAAACGCCAGAAAAGAAGAGTGGCATTGGGTTATTTTTTAAGCTACTCCACCGCGTGTTACATATTGCAATACGAATCCTTTCATATTAAGACAATGGTTGTTAGTCATCCCCAATACATAAACCTTTCTCTCTTTGGAGCAGTAGAAGGACAGTTGATGGATTTACATATTCTGCATAATCTGCATAGTTGATGTCGACTTCCCCAAGATAGCCATACCGAGAGGACCCTATTGAGATTTACAAGCTTGTATAACCTTTCATCAAATTTTTTGGTCTTTATGTTATGCAAAAGTCTCTTTGTCTCATATATAGAATCAGACCATTTACAACTTCCATTGGGGACATAAAATTTTGTTGTCTTAGTTGAAGACCATTTGCGGCTTCCATTTGTAGACAAACAACTTCTCCCATCTTGGTTGCAATTGCGAGCAGAAGACAACCTTTTCTCCTCTCCGCTTTGCATTTTGCACATCGTATGACTACCCTATAGTGACCCCGGTCTCTTAATCACAGTCCATAAAACACCTCCATTCAAACCCATTCAGATCCAATACTTCTGCCATTGCCAACAAAGAGCTAACATGCTTTAAATGTTTGCTACTATTTTTTTTCTAACATGCCTTGGCTATGCTTGGTGCAGTTTGCATACATATTTGGCTGCAACTAGAAAAATGGAAATAATAAAAGAGTATTCGAAGGAAGCGCAATGCACGGTGATTCTCTAACACATTTTTATCTTTGACTGTTTGTATTCCATCATTATTGTAAGGAGTATTTGGAGCTGTGAGAACTCTAAAGGTTTTTAAAGTTTCCAGAATGGCGATTGCTAGCAGTGATGACTTATTCAATGGGTTGTTTGACACCCCAACTTATACACCATGTTGATGAGTCACAACATCATTTATTAGTTTTCTTGGGTTTGGGCGTAGGCAACAAGGACGTTGGAAAAGGTTGTGATTACTTCAACACAGACAACAAAACTTTGTTTGGAGGCTGCTCGACACTTAACCTGTTCGGTGGCATCTAAATCCCCTTTGATTATCATTTGCTTCATTTACAAGAATATGTTGATGTGTTTCCTCTATTTATGCGTTAAATCTAGTAAAGAATTATGACAAGGATCTCACTCCCATTTGGCAGTACTGAAGAAGATTACCCAATAGAACTCGCTATTCTAAAATTTTGTTTTCATTGTGGTGCCTCGAATGGTTGATATTTCAGCTAGATGATGATGCTTTTATTCTTATTAGCTTGCTTTGTAATAATGCTTTAAGCAAAGCTTTAGCACAAGAAAGTATCAAATCATGCCTTGTTAGGGAAAGATCTCGATACGGCATCAAATCTGGTGAAGTTTTGGTGTAGGTGGATAGGCCACATAGGGAGCTATCAACATTACCAACTCTGTCTTAAGCACTTTATGGACCTAACAAATCACTTTAATGCGAGTAACCCGTAGTCCTTGAAGCCAACACTCCTCTTGTGTGCTACCCAACTAACGCCCATCCCTCATGACCAAAGATTAAATATGATAGGACTCATTTTTAGACACGATCTGTATTGGCTTATGGGGAAGATAATATGACATCGATGGAGTCAAAGTCATAGATATGGCATTAAAAACAAGGCATTTATATGTTGAAATCACTCATTCATGGTTTACAGGCATTTTCTTGAGTGACATTATTCATTTGTGACTTTCTACATGGCTGAGTGGAGGAGATTTCAAATCTAACTATAGTCACATCAATTCTTTACCTATCCACATTAAATTTTCTGATTTTGAATTGTTAGCAAGTGAGGCTTTAAGATTTTGTTGAAAAAATGTCTAGTTTTGACTAAAATTTTGTGGCAAGTGAAATTATTACTAATGCTTCATTTATTAGTTCAAAATCATTGATCTTTTCAGTTGAAATCATTCCATTAGTTAAAGATAATGTGTAAAATGATTGATCCTTGTATAATTGTCTTCTTTTCTTTCTTATAGGAAAAAGGTGGAGGTTGACATTGGGAGGGAGCATTAGAGTCAAGCAAAGATAAAGCAAGATTGGAGTCAAAGAATTAAACATCAGATTTTAAATTTACAAAAGCATTTTTTAATGCTCATTATGATAATCTATAGCTTCCATTTTATGCTTTAGTTTTTTGTTCTAGATCAACTCATTTCAAATTTTGGGCTTAAATTTAACCGTTGATTTGATCTTTCAAAGCTAGGCTAAAATCGAACCTTACAAAATTACTAGACTTTGATTGTGGTCTAAAATTGAACAAGCAAACTTCACATTTGATGCTTAAAATGAATTCATCATTGCTTTAAGGGTTAAATGAACATGTGTTTTTTGTGTTTTGTAATCTCTTATACAAAGTAATCTCATTTAAAAGGGCGTATGCACTTCTCTCGCGCTTCACAAGGGCCTTGAGAATCAAAATCCTTTTTGATGACATTAAGTTGCATAAAATATTGCCTCCACACTTCATTTTGGGAACTAAAATTGAACAAAATCTTGTGCGAGTGTGAGTGAGATTATTGCATGTGTTCTCCCTTTGTTTCTAGACAAAGGTCAATTGAACTATGAATAAGTTTATTCATGTTTGTCTATCTTAGAGGGCTTGCCTTGGGGAAAAAGTATTCACCCAAGGGAACGACTCAACCGGTTACACTCTAAAGCCAAGAGTATTTCCAATTGGGATATAAATGTGGGTATTGGAGTAAACGCCAATATCACACGGTTGATTCCGACGAGCTGGATCCAAAAGGGGACTCTCGCCATATGGGTCAATCTCCACGAATGGAAAGTCCGAAATAAAACCCATGTTTGTAGTGACCAACTGATCCATTCAACGAGTTTATCAAAGTGGTGTATTGGAACTTAGGTTCCAAGAAGTTACTTGCCATGTCTGATCCTGGTTAAAATATAGAGGTTAAGACTTTATTCTTAACATACCTTTATATTTTTCCCTTGGTTGCATGTAAAATCATCTCTTCTACTACGAAGGGCATGAGGCAATCCCACCAAGAAAAATGTACCAATTGAGCTAGGATGTTATATTGCTTGTGAGTCAGTTTGAAAACACAGTGCTTTGATCAAAAACATTGGAAAACCAACATTCAACATGAGCATCAAATCTCAAACCCTTTAGGAGAAGCAAATATCCTTGAACGAATTCACATGCTATTGCTTTCCCTTGGGATTTTATCCTTAGAGGCTTCTAAGCATTTGGATTTCATCTCAATTTGCTCCTACTAAGGTCAACATTAGGAAACCTTTGCCTTGATTTCCTCAATTTTTGCATAATACATTTTGTGGGATGAAAGAAAATTAGGACATTGGACATTCAGTTGAAAACCTAATCAAGAAGTGTTTGTGATAAAAATAATCCATTAAGCAAAGATTAAATTAATTGGACCCCACATATGTGCTTGGCATCTTTTGGTCATATGGTTTTCATGCAAACATTGGTCTTTTGATTTTGAATTACTCTTAGAGAAAAGCATGTTCTTCACCATCTTGGTCTCGTAAACAAGTCCTTCCTAAATTCATTTAGGATCAAATCAAACACTTCATTCATTCAAACATTTATCATCTTCATCCCACAAACAACTTTAGAGCTTTGGAAACATAATTTTAGACTTGGGTAAATCATCAAAATCTAAACCACCTTGTTTAGTTAGGTGTATGGGAATGCATCCTTTCTCATACATTTAATTGAATTAGCAATCCTTTTGAACAAGTTCATCTTAAGATCACATCTAAAATTTTAGGATTTACAAGTTCACTATCCAAATCAAACAATCAAAATCAAGCCCTAAGTCTAGCATTGATACAAAGTCCCTAAACGTTCAACACTCATATCATTCACCCCTTTCGTCATTCATCTCATCATTGGTCCTAAACACCTTAGAGTTCAACAAGGTCAAAACACAAGAACATGGAATATAAACTTGATCCATACATCCTGAGTAATCCAAGTCAACTAAGCTATCAAAGCCTTACAATGCCGATTGATTATCAACACTCACATTTATACAAGCCATACATGGGATCGTTCTCTCCTACAAACATCAATAGTGCAAATGTGAGTATGCCTAGTCAAAAGATTGGAACACCTTTCCCAATGGTAGATCTAAATCCAAAACTACAAATCTATCAATCGAACAATCAATGCATGAGCCTTCAAACAAACAATGTCATCTCATCAAATCCCAACATGCCAAATGTGAATGTACCAAGTACAACTTTACCAAACATGAATCTGAAAAACTTTGGGATAAGTATGTTTGTGAATCATACAAATGTTGTTCAAAGTACAAACAAGATGTTAACAACTCCATGTATTAATCCAAGTCAAGGTAAAACCATCCAAAATCAGAGTTACCTAAATCAAGGCAATGTGATCCCCGACACCAACAATGTTTAAATTCAACCTATCATCCCAAATTTGAACATCATCCCAAATCAGAACATTGTCCAAAATCAATTTTTCCATGATCGCATTCAAAAACCACAAGTATGCATCCCAAATTTGCTTGAACAAAAACCAAATCAACTATATCAAGGGAGTCAAGAGTGAAATCAAGATCAAATTTGGCGAGATCAAATTGCTACACTTACCAAAATAGTTGAGTGATTGTGCCAAGAGACATCTCCACCACCATTACCCATATCAACATCATTCCTTGGTTTAGGGCTTCCCCCTTTACCTAGCACCAATCATTCCATCCAAATCAATTCACCTAACACCAATCAAGCCATCACATCAAATCCTTTGAATATACCCTTGAAATTGCACCAATAGATGGTATGTAATCAAATGACAACATCAATCCCGACAAATCAAAATATGGTCTCCCAAGGACCTATCACCTTGGTCATTCTGACCATTCCTATCACCTTGATCAATCCCATCATATCTCAAACCCTCACAATCACTCCAAAAGTATCTCAATGACTTGTCACTACATCCAACATGATTCCAAATCCACCACCACTACCACCAAAACCAAACGCAGCAAGACAATATAACATTGCGCTAAAAGCTCACCAGGCCTACCAAAAGGCCATCCAACAATATCTAGCCACACAACAAGCAACACAAGTTCAACAAGTGCAACGAGCCTCTCAAGCTACCCAAGCCTCTCAAGCTGCCCAACAAGCACAAGCACAAACACAAAAAATGACAACTGTTAAGAACAAGGATCAAGATTAATCCATCAATGAGCACCTTGAAGCTATGTCTACTTCATTCAATGATCAAATAAACATATGTCAAGATTCACTTCTCAATCATGATAAAAATCCACCAACAATACCCAAACATGATCCAATTCAAGAAACGTCAACATCACTTGACTCTATGGTTGAAGACATTCACAATCTCCTCACCACAATTGCTGAAAGCAATGATCAAGATCTATCCATCAAAAAGCACATTGACGATGTTTCTATCTTGTCCGAAGATCAAATCAACACATATCAAGAGTCACTTTTTGATCATGATCAAAATCCACCAACAATACTCGACAATGATCCAATTCAAGAAATATCAACATCACTTGACTCTATGGTTGAAGACATTCACAATCTCTCTGCCACAATTGTTGAAAACAATGTTCAAGATCTCTCAATTAAGGAGCACATTGAAGACATTTCCACCTCATTTGATGATCAACTCACCATACATCAAGAGCCACTTTTTAGTGATCTATTTCAAGGAGTGTTAGAATTATTTGATCCCATTGACAAAATCTACGATCCATCGACCAATGATCATAATGAAAATTTCTCTACATCATCCAATGATTTAGAGTACATATCTCAAGAATTCATTCCAAAGCATGATCAAAATATTTCACCAAGGTCTAGCAATGGTCCTTTCCAAGACATTTTGACATCCTTCGACCTCATGGTTATAGATACTGAAGGAACCCTGAACTCGACACTTGAAGATATTGAACCACTTACCATGTCTAATGATGACATCCAAGAACCCCTTATAAGCAATCCATCCTTTGGAATTGACCCATGTCAAGGACTTGATCCAAAGCATGTCGAAAGCAACTCCAAAATCATTCAAGATCAAGAATTTGTATCTTCAAGATACTACAATAATCTAATGGACACTCTCCTATCTATGAAAGATGATCATATCCATGTAGCACATACTCCTCCATCTACCCATGAGATGCTTTCTTTGGATGGACACGTAGATGATCTTCCTTCAGAACAAGATTCTTTTACTCCTGACATTATTACACAAAAAAAGTAGGTTATTGATTCGTACAGTCAAACAGAGTTGTCAACATTAGGATTAGATATATCCAAAATCTAGACTAAAGACATCATGTATGAAGATATCCAACATTATCCACTCAAGGAAACAAGTTAGACAAAATAATATAATTCAAAGTTAGCGAAGCAACAAATTTAAATAGTGTCATCTGCAGTGGTCATTTATCAAAGAATGCATTCTAAACAAGAGCTCTCGGAACAGGCAGAATCAAACCATGAAGGTACTACTTCCACAATACTGGGGGCAACTTCGTCTCAAGCAAGCGTCAATATGGGGAGCACGAAGAATCCTTGTGATGAAACTGATGTTGATACTACAACCAACCATGTCATGAATCTTCATCCACCCATCACCCCATCCACGAATTGGGACCAACGTCAAAATAAAGATTTGAATCAAAGCACAAAGAACGTTATCAAAACAAAAGAAGTTGAGAAGCATAATGGACAAATCAAATACAAATGGATACCAAAAAATACAAAGAAAGATCATCCCTATCAAACTCCATCAGTCCAAGAAACTATGGGGCAAAATAAAAAAGGGAAAAGTATCCATCAAAGATGTCCACAAAAGCAAAAGCAGGCTTTTCAAGTGACATACAAAGTGTATCAAGCAGTTGGTCCTAATTCCATGCACACTTTCGTATCCACCCATCATGGCTCATCTTCCCAAGTTTGGAGAGTCAAAGGTTCCAAACTGTCAACCAATCCATCTCTTATCCCTAAACACACTCCATCCACACATCCACGCATGATATCCAATTCTCAAATTGACCATGTATTGTCAACGACCCTTCATCATAAGGATTCTGAAGGCACTCTATCGCGATGTGTGCACAAAGACAAAGTTAACTCTAGTATCGACAAAGTAGATCAAAAATCTCAAAAGTTGTATTCAAGTGCATGTATCTTAGCAAAGCAACTTCTTTAGGCAGGATACCAATGGCACATTATAACAGAAGCATCTACATCGACACCACTAGGTGGGTCAGCATTAATCTTTTAGAAAAACCAAAAAAATAAAAAATATGAAAATCCAAAAAAATCAAAAAAAGGATTGAAAACAGTAAAGAAAAAAATCGTCCTCCAGTGAAAACCACTACGGTGGCGCTTTGGGCAAGACCATGATGAAAACCTAGAAAAAAAGCATCATGAGTAGAATCCAACATCTGTGTATGCCACTTCAGGTGAAAGCATCTCATCCCATCCGTAATAAATCGAGCATTCCATCCATCTTATCCATAATAAATCCATTCATCCATAAAACCATTGATCCAATCCATTTTCATCCATCTACATCCATCATCCAAGTTATCTTGATCTTGATGAAAGTTTGGGGCACACTTTGCACTTACTTATGGTAAACATCTTGACATGGGTCATTTTCATTGATCCTATCCTATGCAGCATTATCTGAGCTATGAAGCACTTTCTTGATCCAAACACCTTATCTTATCACAAGATAATCCGTATCCCTCCATTCGTACACCTATCCAAGCATCTATCCATAACATTCCATACGTTTCTAGACATTGGGGGCAGATATTTACATCTTGCTTCGAGAATAAATCTTGATCTATATCCTCCAACTTATGTGGCGATCCAAACATTAGCAAATGTGAAATCAAATTGGTCAAAGCATTTGTGATCCAAAATCCAAATCACTAGCCCACAACACATTTTGATGAGAAGATGTTCCTTATCTAGTTTTATCTTCAATTGAACATCGATCCAAACAATCAATATTAGCCGCATCTAATTCGCACGTCAAACATCACGTTAAATCATTCAAACAAATTTTGTTTCAAATCAAGCTTCATCAATCCTGATCAATCAAATCCAATCAATCCATAATCTTGGGATATCCTTCCTGATCATTGTGTTGCTTAACACTATCTTTGCATTGTTATGCATCCTCAACACTGTTATCATCATCAATCCTTGCATTGTTGTGCATCCTCAACAATGTTATCGTCATCAATCCTGATCAATCCAATCTTTGCATTGTCGTGCATCCTCAATAATTTTATCATCATCAATCCATCAATTCGATCAATCAACCTTAGCTTGGTATTCAACAAAATCCCAAATAGATCACTGATATCATATCCATATCCAAATCGTCAAAATCATGTGAAAATCCAAAAACATCCAAAACATATCAAAAATCCAAAAAACATTCATAAAAATAAGAAAAATATGAAAAACATTGAAATCTGAACTACATCGTCTTTGAGCTTAAACGTAGGCAAGGCTAAACTTTGATCAGCCCCCGAGACATCAAAATCCAAAAACATTTAAAAAACACAAAATCCAAAAACATTCATAACATCTCAAAAAATCCAAAAACATTCAAAAAATCAAAAAAATCAAAACATTTGTAAAATCTTGAAAATACCAAAAACAGCCTCAAAACATTCCAAAACATTCAAAAAACATCAAAATCTGAAAACATTCAAAAAACCAAGAAAATCCAAAAACATTGAAAACATATCAAAATCCAAAACATCCATAAAATCTCGAAAACCCCAAAACATTTGAAAAATTGAAAATCAAAAAAATCATAAAATCAAAAACCAAAAATAGCCTCAAAACATTTCAAAAAGATCAAAACATCAAAAACCCAAAAATCCATCCATCTCATTTCACAATCACCCGCAATAATCAATCATCCATAATAAACTGATCGCCACCTTCATCCTTTGACAAAACAAATAGAAACAATCACAACAATCAACAAAATCAATCTTCAATCATAAAATCAAAATCAAAACAACAAACAATTAAAACAAAATCAAACTCTTGATCATTTGCAAACATGTCAATTGACCTTATATCAACAGCCTATCAATCAACTTATCAATCCATCATCATCCTATACAATGCATGTCCTAGGATATATCGTTCCGACAATGGGCATCATTTTGGATATCATTTGGATTCTTATCCTATCAAAACAAATCCCTTTGGCTAGAGATATGAAGAACATTGGCTTGTTTGTGTACTTGATCTTTTCTTTTGATTTATCTTATTACGCTCATTCCAAGGACCTCTCATTATCTTTATCTTTTGTCTATTGTGCTTGTTGGACGTTCTTGTAAAATAACTTGGCGAATACTTGCTTTGTTAGGTACGTCCTAGCAAAGTTTCTGTATGTCAAGTGTGAACAAGAATACTCCTATCTGTTTGTTGAGTCAAAGTCCATCGCACTAGGTACAACGCCATCCTGGTTCTTTATACCTTGATGCATCGTATCTACATGTGTAATCAAACATAAGGTAAGTAACCCTTTTAAAATCCCAATCCTTGATAAGCAAATCATCCATCTATCATCATCATTTATCATCATCATCATCTCTAATAAAGTCTTGTCAGATCATGGACTTGTTGGATCCTCTTGTCATCATATCATTTCTTACTTCCGCACTAACATCACGTCACCTGGAGTAGTTTATCATCATCACTAGTGCATCCATCTTGCATCCACAAACCATCAGTATTCTGCATATCATCCCACGTGCATGTTCATCATCATAATATAGATCTGTTAGTCTAAGCATCTCATAAATCACATATTTGCATAAAACATCCATTGCATAATCACAGCATATCAAATCATCAATCTCATCCATCTCACATCATATCATCATTTAAGTTGTTTAAGATAATATAGTTTTGTTATTCTAATCATCTTAAAACCATTTCATTTGCATCATCATCCATAACCATACATCTTGAACCTCTTTATCGCGAGATCAACCCTCAAATCGAATCTTTTCGCTCGATCTCTCGAGGGGGCAATGTACCAGTGTACTTCTTTCCGCTGGGGCATCCAAAAAATAAAAAAAAATTTGAATTTTGATCGCGGCAAGTTTAATCTTTGAACCAACGCAACAAGTACATTGCTTCAAAGAGGGGCAAAATGTAGACATGTAAAATTAGCATCATGCATTTTATTAGGTCATATTCATCCATTCATCAAATAAATCAAGTTTATTTATCAATCTCCTAAAGTCACCAATTTAAATTAAATAAATCAACTTGATCCTATCATCACCCTCCTTGATTAAATAAATCAAACCTTTATTTAATTAAGTCTGAAATCACCTTTCATCCCCCTTTTGATTTAAATAAATCAAAATATCAAGTCAAATAAGTCAAAAGCATCTAATCATCATCCTAAGCTAATCTAATTCTGATTAACCTAACCTAACCACCCATCACATCCTCTAGCTTTTCCCACTTGCACCAATAAATCAATTTATTGATTTATTAAATTCAACATTTTCCATCAACATGGCATCTTTGAGGAATATTCCCTCAAGTTTGAATTCAAAAACAAGTGGACATGTACATCCAACAAAGCATTTATGAGCTCTTACATGGCTCTTACATGTCCCTTTGCAAAGGTCAAACTTAGCATTTACTCTCAAATTAAAATTTGAAATCTCCCTCTCTTTGGCACATTGACCAAAATGTGTTCATTCCTCATCCTATCACAAGTTGACAAGTGGCTTCATCTCATTGGCCAAATCTTTATCCCATGTTGCTCTCTCATAAGCATTCTTTCAACTTGAGAATCTTTAAATAGAGGCTTCATCCTTCAACAAATCCTCCACAATCTTCATGCAAAGTCATTCTCTTAAACTGAGAACTGATTTTGTCAACCATCATTTGCAACATCAAGCTTATCAAGGGTTGGGAAAGGGCTATTTTCTACAATAGCACCAATCCACTATGAGATAAATTTGGATCATGTTTTTTATATGTTTTGTTTAGTTTCGTTGATTCCTTTCATTGCATGATTAACATGTTTCATTATTTCATAGGGATGTTCTTATTTTGTTTTATTTTAAATGGCAATACTAATGTGTGTTATAGAGTTGAACAATGAATGATGGTTCTAAAAGGTTTGTGTTATATGTAAGAAAGGTTTAATGCTATTAACAATTACCTACCAAGGAAATATGAGGATCAATCTCTAAAAGTTATCAATGGTATTAGGTGGTGTGGAATTATAATTGTTTATTTTATTCTTACTTTGTTTTTTCTTTTCTTTTTTTAAGTATTTTCACATTTTAGAATTAAATTTTAAGATTTCAAATTGTTGATGTTGGTTATTAATTTTAGAACATTCTATACCCACTTGAGAAATATCACCTAGAGTAATTTGGGGTTAACATAAATCTAACTTATATAAAAACCAAACAAGCATTTTAAAAGTCATATTTTGAAAGAAAAAAATTCACGGATATGCTTTTTAACCCTAAAGCCTAAAGTGCTTAAACCAATACAAACTATCCTTGTGGGTGACTAAATATTTTTGTGCATTGTGTGGCATATTTTGGGAAGCAGAGGATAGTAGGAAGTTTAAAACCCTTGGACTAATTAAAACCTTTCCATAAAAGTCTTGTTAAACTCCTTGTTGAATTCATCTTGCTCAAAGATAATATGTATTCTTATCTTAGGATAATTAGATAATCAAATGGCTCGCTCCAATTAAATTTCTTAAATCCTAGGTTAAGTTGGAAAACTATATCACAAAGATCGTGTATCTAAGACATAATTTAAGTGCTTTTACAAACATATATAGAGCTAAACAAGGTATGACAATTCTAGAAGGTTTGTGTTATATATAAGAAAGGTTTAATGCTATTGACATTTCCCTACCAAGGAAACATGAGGATCAAGCTTTGAAATTTGTCAATGGTAAGGTAGGGTGAAATTAGAATGTTGATTTTATTCTTCTTCTTCTTTCCTTATTTTTATATCTTGGAATTAAATTTGAATATTTTAAAATTTTGATGTCGATTATTAATTTTAGAAAATTCATATAAAATGTGTAAATATCATCTAGAGTAATTTAGGGTTGATGTAAATTTAACTCACATAAAAACCAAACATGCATTTTAATTAAAAGAAAAGAATTCAAGAAAATGCTTAAACCCTAAACCTTAAGTGCTTAAACCAATATAAAATCATACCTTGTGGGTAATTGAATATTTTCTTGTATCGCATGACATCTTTTCAAAAGCAAAGGATTAGCGGGTAGTTTAAAACCCCTACACCAATTAAAACATTTGTGTTAAAGTCATGTTAAACTCCTTGTTGAATTCATCCTTCCCAAAGATAATATGTATTCTTATAACACTTGAAAAGAAGACAATCATAAGCCTCACTACTGTTGAATTTATTAAACCCTAAGTTAAGCTAGAAACCCATACTATAGAGATCATGTGTATGAGAAATAATTTAAGTGTTGTTGGAAATAGATACAAACCTAAACAAGGGTTGACAGTTCTAGAAGGTTTGTGTTAAATATATAAGAAAGGTTTAATGTTATTAACAATTCCCTATCAAGGAAACATGAGGATCAAGCTCTAAAAGTTATCAATGGTGTTAGGTGGTGTGCACTTAGAATTGTTGATTTGCTTCTTGCTTTTCTTTTTCCTATTTTCACATCTTAGAATTAAATTTGAAGATTTCAAAATGTTGATTTTGATTAAAATAATTTTAGAACAATCATGTAGAATGTGTAAATATCATCTAAGTAATTCAAGGTTGACATAAATATAACTCATATAAAAACTAAACATGAATTTTAAAAATCATATTTTGAAAGAAAAGAATTCAATAATGTGCTTAAACCCTAAGCTCTAAAGCACTTAAACCAATACAAAACCATACCTTATGGGGTGAATTAATATTTTCTTGCATCACATGGTATCTTTCGAGAAGCATATGCTTAACAAGTAGATTAAAACCCTCAAGGACTAAGTAAAACCTTTCAGTTAAATTCCTATTAAACTCCTTGTCAAATTCATCTTTGCTGAAAAAATTATGTATTCTAATGATAGGTAAGTAGACAATTTTAGAAGTGGGTGGCTGGGTGGGCTCCCCCTATCTCCTATCTTCATTGGCATGGAAAGGTGGTTTGTTGGGTGCCACGGTGGCAGAGTGGGTGAGTAGGATGGCGATCACGTGGCCTTGCCACCATATTTCCTTCTCTGTTCTCGAGGTTTCCATAGGAATAATACCCTAGAGGCCGTTCCATATGGATTTTCCTTGGCACATTTGGAAGGTATTCATTAGCTAAGGTGGCAGTGACCAGGTACTTGGCAGTAAATCAACTTAATTGTTTAAGTTGGCAAATTAATGATTTTTTACCATTCCTTTGTGGAGCTAGAGTCGGTTGGTGGTGGTTTTTGTCGCGACTTCTGTTTGTGAGTGTGTAGTGGATATAATGATGAAGAGATCTCATTTTGTCATTGAGGTCTCTATAGAAGGGGTGGCGAAATTCGGTGCAAACACTCCAATTTCTCTGCGATCGACGACTAGACAAGCCTCTTTCAGAGAAATTAAGGATCAACGTTTGAAGTGTGTTCACACGAATGGGGATCCTTTGGTTTTGGTGGTGACAAAAATGATTCTGGGCGCTGGTCATCTAGCTGACAAGGAATTTGGATGAGATAATCTTCACATCTCTTCTCAATTCCTAGCCTCTCTTCTGGATAGTGGGGTGAGTAAGGCCAAGACTAAACTGTTGTTGGTGAAGATGTTCCACAAAGACTTGGTGGGTGGTGTCGATGATGTGTTGAGCTTTGTTGTTAAGGGCAGAGGTGTTCTGAGACCGTGTGACCTTGAAAATATCTGGGCTTCGAATGAGGCTGTGAAGCTATTTTCGTTCCTCCTTGACTTGAGTGGCCCAACTTTGGTCAAGCACATAATGGTGGCAGTGGCGGCGATTGTGTACCTAAAGAAGTTCTTCGGCTTATTGGTTGCGAGTGGCGTCGAGTGGGTAAAGAACTTTGAATATTTCACTATTTTAAATGATGTTATGTGATAAAAAAAATTTCTTTGTGGGTGGTGGTGTTGGTAGCTAGTAGGGTTTCAATTTCGATGTATTATGGTGTTTCCTTCTTGCGGGGTTTGTTGGCTCAGCTTGTTCATGGCCATTTTGAGGTACTCTTGGTGGTTAGGGTTCAGTTAGTTCTTGGTTGGGGCCGGTCCCTCATAGCCAATTTTGGGGAGGAAGTAGGTTTTTTTCAGTGGTCGGGTTGTATGCCATGGATGGTTGGGTTTCTAGTTTGCATATGTCTTTGGGTTGGTTTTTTGGTGCTGGTGGTTGGGTCGGGTTTTGGTAATGAAAGATGGTGGAAATATTTCCTGAGTAGTAGACGAATGTAATTTTTTACATAATTAATACAAATCTCAAAAATTGTGTATCAAAGAAAAATAGACAATTTTAGAAGCCTCACTCCTAATGAATTTATTAAACACTAATTTTATCTAGAAAACTATAATTTAGTGATTGTTTGTTTGAGAAATAATTTAAGTGTTGTTGTAAACAAATACAAAGCTAAACAAGGTTCAATGGCTCTAGAAGGTTTGTGTTATATATAAGAAAGGTTTAATTCTATTAACAAGTCTCTACCAATGAAACATGAGGATCAAGCCCTAAAAGTTGCCAATGGAGTTAGGTGGTGTAAAACTAGAATTGTCGATTTTCTTCTTACTTTTATTTTTTCTCCTATTTTCACATCTTAAAGTTAAATTTGAAGACTTCAAAATATCGGCATTGATTACTAATTTAAAACATTCATATCCCCAAGAAAAATATCATCTAGAGTAATTCAAGTTTGACATAAATCTAGCTCGTATAAAAACCAAACAAGCATTTTAAAATCATATTTTGAAAGAAAAGAATTTAGGAATATGCTTAAAACCTAAACCATAAAGTACTTAAAATAATACAAAGTCGTAAATTTTTGGGAAAGTGAATATTTTCTTGCATTGAATGGTATATTTTGGGAGGCAAAGGAGATGTAGGTGTTGGTTATTTTTCTTGCAACCTTCAACCCTAAGGAGAAACACAATTCCTAAACTAGGGAATTAAATGTTTAGGACAAGGAATCTACACTATCAATAGCTTGAAGACAAGAAAAGCCAACGAACAAGGCAATTTGAAATCCTTTTGCACTTCAAGCTCCACAAGACTCAAGAGGGTGTTCCTAATTGTAGGTCCAAGCATATGATAAATGTTTCAAGCAACAAACTATAGACCTATAAAAGTGGATAATTCTTAGATATATGAGTAATGGGTATTTTATATTCCACCAGATTCAAGCATAATCCCATTTGCATTGAACATTGTTGAGAACATATAACTTAGATATCTTCATCTCAAACACATAGAGGGTTAATAAATAGAATTCTCTCAAATTTAGCCTCTATACTCTTTCAAATACCATGAAGATACAAGGAACTGTGATAACTTAAACATGAAAGAAAAAGAGAAGGATAAAAGTAATAGAGATTTAATATGATTTGAATCATTTCTGAAAATGTCTTAAGCTTTGTGATAGATCAATGCCTAATCATGGGCCACAAAGTCAAATATAAAACTACAACAGAGATCCTATTAGCAAACTAGGTTCAACCAATGGATTTAAAATATGTTAATGCCTTACATTAACAAATCCACTCATATTTTCATAAAGTTCTAATTACTAATCCCACTTGTGCACTATAAATTACAATTATCTGATCAAAGTAATTTAACTCTTTGCTTGAAAGAGAACCATGGACAAACAACACAATCATAGGGAAGCTATGATGAAAAATTCAAACATCCTTGATATATTAAATTCATATAATTAAAAGCGTACAAATCCGGAGACAATCTTCATGAGCAGTAATTTGTTGTTGCACAAATTGGTTAACACTTGCTCATAAAATAAAGCTATTACAATTTACATACTCTATTTATGACTTAGACTCAACACTATTCTCATTACTTACCTAATTCAAAATTTTAGAACCCTTTACAAATGAGAAGAAGAAAGAATATAAAGAAGAAGAATAAGAAGCCCTAAAATGAATCTATGGAAAACACTTGGCATCTTGATCTCCATTTGATTAGTAACTACCCACTGCTTGAAGAAAATCCCCATTCTGCAATCTGTTTTACTACGTCAACACTTACTTGCCCTGCAACAAAAAAAATTCCTTATCTTGAAGAGCCATCATTTATCTTCATTCACTTTTACCCAACAACTGGAAATTGCCCTTTCCTTGTGAAAACTTTACCCATTTTTCCCAACAACAAGGAATTTTGTTATTACCACAGCTAAAAGAAACTTCATTATAAAAATCTTTACTCCCTAATTTGCTTGTAGTTGAAAATATTCTGTTTCATATGGTGAAAGCTTTTATTCACTTTTGCAATCAAGTTGTGCAAAAAAATTTACTATGCTCCTTCTCCTTCAATACCCAACACTTAAAGTATTACTTTCATTTACTTACAAGGGTAATTATTTTTATCCGGGCTATAAAAATAATTACCCATGCATTTCACACTTCATATTACGTGTAGCTCAAAGTACTTTGTAAAGGATTTAATTTATTTTATCGGGTTGTAACAAACTCTTTACTCGTGCAATCTCCTTTGATTTACTTCTCATTGCCAAAAATACTCTTTAAAAAAATTTTGCCTTTGGACATTAGCCATGAGCCCACCATCACATTGCAAAAACCTTGCCAATCACCATCGCACATCTCTAATGCACTTAGAGAAAGACAAAATACAATAGTGATGGGCGAAATAAGGAGAATAACCATCATGCATCACTCAGAAGATGAGGAAAAATAAAACAAACCAGCAATGGGCGATATTCATTCTTTTCACCTGAATCCTTCGTTCTTTACTTCGCTGCACCCTTTGAACTATGGCGGCTTCAAGAAATGTTTACAATAGTCAACATGCACTTTTATCTTCTTTTCATCGCAGCCACTAGCACGAGAGCTTGCCATAAACAATCGGCCCAACACATTGTGCATTTGTCAATTCTCACATGGCTGGAAAACCTCACAACATTACGTCTTTTCTCTAGGAGTGTTGAAGATGAAAACTTCAACATTGTAGCGTTACATCAAAGCGTAACATATAATTTGTGGGTGCCAGATGTACTATCTTAATAATATTCCTTTATAAGCTTGCTACTATTCCACTTTATAATGTATTAGGGCTGAAAACAATAAAACTAGGGTTTCATTGTTCCTCACATTTCCCTAAACAATTCAATATATTTGTACTATTGACGCAATATCAATTGATATGCCCATTTGCCCATGTCTCAGGTTGAACAAAGATATTTTATGCAGCAACTTCTTGTATCTGCATAAAAATTTTCATTTGCAATATGAAATTAACCCCTTATGGCAAGCATAATGGCAACAACAAGCAACATAATCACTTCATGGTCTGCGCCTATAATCTTTGAGCCTCCTCAAAGTGATTGATGCATTCTTTGGATCCCTCTTCTTTGGCACGAGTAGGAAAGATGGTGACAACGGTTGTGGAAATTAAAATTACAACTTCTAATTGCATTTGTTTGGGCATTTCAAAAACCTTTTCAATAAACCCATTTGATATATAACATGCATTAATGCGAAACACTTTGTAACTGTGAACTCTGAGCTACTTTAACCATTTATTTTACTTTAAACCAATCATCAGTTTGTAGTTCCATACTTCCAAGCATACATAAAATTATTGATGTGTTTTTATCCACCTTGAGTGCATCCCCAATAAGCCTTAAGTTTAGTTGGGAATCACTCCAAGTCTACCCCATATCTTCTTCTAATCGATGGAAGAATTCCATACATCTAAAACACCTAAAGATTTGGATCAAGTCCTCTGAAGAATTTCCATGTAATTTGATTCTCCCTGATTTCAAAGGTTTTATACTTGTATACAAACTGGCTCTGCTATCTTCATGACTATCAGCCAAACTGGAGATATTATTTTGATCAAACTGTTGTTGATTGCTACTCAATGTGATCACAATCTGCTTCAAATTTGTTATGTATTAGCCCCTTAGTTCTAGCATGTGCGTTCATTAATGCAGTATTCATAAAATAATTATTGATAAAGACCTTGGAGAATCATACCAATAGCTTTAATTGAAGCATCATGAGAACCGATACATTTATCTTCATCAAAAGCTTCCCCAAATTGTGTGACACATGTCAGGCCCCTTGTGGGCCTGACTAAAAAAAATCATTTTGAAACAAGTTTTTATCCTAAATTGATCTGAGGTTTCCTTTGAATGCTGCTAAGGTGAAAAAATGAACTGCGTAGACATCAAAATCCACTTTTAGGCACCTTGCACAGTAGTCAAAACAGGTCAAGTGGCCTCTAGAATCACCCTGGAAAACTAATCAAACCACCTCCTAAAGTCATGAAAATGCACAATCATGTAGACATTTGACCCAAGAATTCAGTGAAACAAATGGCCCAGTAAAATTGATCTCAAGGTGCAAGATATTCAATGCCAAAATGGCTCACTCAAACATTTCTATAACTACACTTGTTAAAAACCAATTGGGGCTCACCAAGTCACCATCTCGAAAAGATACCAAATCTTCTCCTGGGAAATTGCGACTAGAAACAGTAGATCATTTAGGTCCATTGAGCATGTGTGCAAGAGGGCTTTCCTTCAATCCATATTTTTCACAAGATATTAAGGGTCAAATTTGACCTCCTTGAAACATTCTGGATGTCAAAATATGACAAATTACCTTTGCTTTTGACCTGGTAGAAATATCAAACTTGATCCTATGGATCTAAAACCAAACCAAGGAGCATATGAATATGAGGGGAATGAATTTCACCATTCCATTCACCATGATGATCATCTAGCTGTGAAATATTAGTCTAAACAAGAGGTCACTTTGTAGGTTTGAGAGTATGCAAACAACAAAACAGTCCCAAAACCCTCCAACTTGTCGTTTCAAAACCATATCAAAACTCATCATAGGAAGCTAAAATCAAACATACATGCTCACATATGACAAATGAATACACTCACCAAGGGATTTGTCATGAAATTAAATGGGATTCAAATTATGACCCTCAAAAGTAGTTCACTAGGGCAAATTTTTCAACATGGGCACTTAAAATTTTGCAGAATTTTATAGTCCCAACAATGGATATTTTTGGGGATGTTTGTTCCTCAGTGAAAAAAGCGAGAATTTAGAACCTTCTGGGAGAGAATATTGAGTGCCATAACCATTGGGCAACAAATTCTTTATTCAATTTTTTCAAACCATACTTGATGGCCCCAGGCCACCAAATGAAAAGAACCAATGTTTTCCTCTGTCAAACACCAGCCTGTTGAAGAAATTGATTTCCCTCAACCCACATTTTTATTTTCCATACCACTACAACAAATATATCCCTCTTCTTACAAGCGTAAATATGTGACCACCACTAAAATCAGCCTGATCACAAACATTGCCACTAACATCTCTCACAAATTTTTTTGAGCATACCATTGTTAATGTAATCTATATCATTCTACATTTTATAACCAAACATAAACTAAAAAATTTCATCATCACATGACACATATGTGTTATATTCATCACATGAAACATATTTATATTGAAAATAACATTCCTTTCTCTTCATCTTATTGTCATACTCCATCAAAATACCTCCCAATTGAATTGGAAACTAAAAGTGTTCATACTCTTCCAAGTAGTTGGAATCATGATACTCAACCTTACCTACAACATCTGTACCAAATGTGAAACATTCATAGTCAATGCCCTTGAGGAGCTCATCAATGTGTTGCTTTATTTTCCTAAGGCCACATTCTAACCCTATATCAGATGCACATTAGAGTTCTCAACAAAGAGTGGATTATCTCTGCACCAATAAGAATCATCATTTCTCATATCTAGTGAAGATGGAGGCTCATCAAATAAGGGGTTTTCCATTAAATTCATTTTTTATGCAAATATTTTTGCCTCCTCAACATGGAGTTCCAAATCTTCCCTAGTATCACTATATTTTGAAACACCACAATCAGTGTCCTCTTCATAGGCATAATCACAATCAGCCCTGAACTCACAACAACCAATGCTATCCTTCATTTCATCCTTTGATTGTTCATCACACATATTTGAAATTTTTGTCATATCCACATAATCTGAGATAGCATGGTCATAAGACTCTTCAAGCTCCATAGCACTATCAACCAAAATGGTGGCATCCTATTATTTAGATTCTCATCATAATGCATAACTTGATCATATGAGAGTGAAATCATGTCATCAACATCTTTCTTGCTAATGTTATCCTCATCTGATGTAAAACTTTCCAACTCTACTTCATACAAGCAGATATGACCAACAAAATAACAATCAACATGATCAACCTCATGAGTTGAATGTGTATGAACAACCCAATGTTACCAAGCCCACCATTGACAAAGCTTTCAACCCTGGCAATATTGTAATCAAGACTACATGGTTCTTGCATACTTAATGATGAATACATTATCTCATTATCACTCTTATCTTCAAACAAGTCACCAAATTCATCTGAACCATAAGACTACAGATGGAACCTCTCTTTGATCTCATCTACTTCTTCGTTGTCAAGATATTACAAGGAGAAAATTCATGCATGTCTATTTTGTCATCATATTGTGTATATTAATTTTCACCCCTATTGTATTGATCTACATATGTGCTGCTTGTGAGTTGATTACAATCAATATCCTCATCCAAACAAGACGGGTCTTCATTTTTTGATATATTATTTTCAATTATGTACATCATTTTTTTATTTCTCTCAATAGAACAGCTGCTATCTTTATTTTGAGACATCACATTTTGTGTATAATCACATTGGGCTCCTATAATCTTTATCCAATCAAGTACTTGGTCAAAACTATGAGGTTCAACTCCTTTGGCAAAGTACTCAGCCCTGACTCATAGATTTCACAAAACAAATCAATGCACATTGAATCCTCATGTCTAAAATTTTTGGGGACCTCCAACAAAGCATCCAAAAACCTTGAGAACAAATCATATGGTGATTCTCCCTTGTGCCTCTTCATGTTAGACAATACCTGTACAAAAGGCATCTGATCAATGTTGCTCAAATTTTATTGATGTTCAACTTGGAGTTCACTATGATTTGTATCATGTAATGATAGACTGATTGTAATATTAGAAGTACTATCATCTTGACAATCATTTCTATTGTCTGATCCATGAATTCTTTTTGCATGAGGTGTGCTAGGATAACCAACACTTGCAGCCATGTATCCTTTCATCATTGAATGTTTTGAGTTTTTTTCAATATCCATTGCAATTTGATATGCATGATGTAATATTGTAGGATCTTTATCTCTTAACAGATAGCTCATTTCTTCATCAAATGCACCCAAGTATACAACCAAACACAGTGCGTCATTTGGTCTCATATTTTTAGGAATGTCACCTAAAGTCTTTAAAAATTTGAGATTGAAAGCTGGGACTAACTCATCTTCTTCTTTCTGGATGTTCATAAGTTTTTGTCTCACTAAACTTGGATTAATTCTTTCACCAAACTATTTTATGAATGCTACCATTAACTCATTCCACGAAGAGATAGAACACACGAGAAAATATGAAAACCAATCTCTAGCATCTTTCTTCAGAGATTGAACAAAGATCTTCATGACAACATCTTCATGACCTATCTCACAATCTACCATCAAATATGAAACTCTTGCAGATGCTGAGATGTTGATTTTGACTTCTCACCATTGAATTTTGGCAAGTGTTCCCTAACTTTACTAGGAATAACATTTGGAAACCGCAAAATACCATTGAAATTTATGGCTCTATATGTTTCAATAGAGAAATTTCTTTGATGACATGGCAGGGGCTGCACACTATGCATTGCTACATTTAGGTCCACGTAGGGACGCATAGGTTGATGGTACATTTTCTTACACCTTTACAAGCCTTTTCATATTAACTTTGCAGTTACAAAGGGCAACTCAAGCTCCTTTTACAACATGATCTTAAGCTTTTACAATGCAAATTTCTATCTCAACTTGCTTAAGATCTTCTAAATGAGTTTCTTAAAAAATATTACATACTTCACTTCAAAATAAAAGTTGTAAATTATAACTCAAAAGTATGTAGAATAATTACTACTATTCCCTTTCTTAGTGCTTAGTTTCACTCAATATGGAACCAAATTTTTTCATGACTTTCAAATATGGTTTTCACACACAAATTTATCCTTCTTGAAAATAAAAAATGAAAAATACCTTGATATGTTGCAGTTGTTGCAAATTCTTCTTCCTAACTAGAAATATTTGTAGATCTGAAACTTTCTTGGGTGAAATCACAATATTATGTCTCACTTTTTTCCCAAGATGGACATTTACATCAATATTTTTAATTGAATCTTCATCTCATGAGACCTATAACAGCTAAACCATAAAGAATTTGAAGATGATGTGAACTAGTGATTTGTGAAAATTTGTGTGTAGATTCTAAATATTATTTTTTTCAATTTTTTTGAAATAAATCATGAATATTTCAACATCTCCTTTAATAACTGGTTTTAGACAGAAAACAACATTTTCAGGAAGTAGCATTTGTGTTGTACAACATAACTTTTTTTCTATAAAGGATCAAATTCTAATTTTTGGAATATAGATTCTCAACATCAATATCTAGGGAAAGGATATTTTTTCATAATTTTTTGTTACATTTTTTTTTAAAATTAATTTTTGAAGTCATTGTAACTATAATTTGGACATACGTGTGTGTCATACAACCTAACTTTGTGTGTATATATCGAAATCTAATTTTTCTTTTTTGGGTGAAACAAGGAAATCAATATCTAGGGAATGGGTATTTTTTGAATTTTTTTTACAATGGTTTACTATTTTTCCACCTCTACACAACAAATAGCTTGATGTTGAGAGAAAAACCTATGTTTAGTATATTGAAAATTAAATACATGATAAAATGAAAATATATCAAACATATACTTGTTGGAAAGCTAGTTTCAAGGCCTACAATCTTGAAAAATATAATTTTTAAATGATGTTATTTAATCCCTCAAAAGGTAAAGAAACAGTGTTTTTTGCCAACATTTTGATAGCTGTGAAGGAGACTCCATTGTGGGTATGATTTAATACTATAGTGGTTCTATCCAAGGGGGTTTTATCTAATGGGGTCTTATCTCTCTCTCTCTCTCTCTTCAATTAAAACCCTTTAGATGGAGCCTCTCAAGACTTAAATCATTAGTTTTTTCTAAAAATAGTGATTTCAGGCAAAAATTAGCACATCCCATAAGTGACACAGAATCGTGGCAGTAGCCTCTTCACATCTTGATCAGGTTATTTTGATAGAGTCACCACCTCTCTTCATAGAGGACTGAACTTCAAGCAATATGAAGCTCCTTCAAACATGAATTTCATTTTCTTTCTCCTCCAATAGTAGAGTCACACATAATTTTTTTTTTAAAATTGTAACAAAACCACTTCCAGGTTTGAAAATTTCTCAATATCTGAACCAGATGTTCAGATTCACCAAATTATTGACTCTTTCCAAATGGATACTCTTCTGATGTTCCCTAGCAGAGTCACCAATCTGTTGACGATTCAGATGGGCAAACAAGACTCCACAATTTCTAACCTCTGGTTACAAGTAATATTTCAAGATTTTAATGACTCTTTAACAAGACAATCTGCAACCAAATTTCAAAATTCTTCCCCAGTGGAGTTGCCAATATGTTGGTTATTTTTCTTGCAACCTTCAACGCTAAGGAGAAACACAATTCCTAAACTAGGGAATTAAATGTTTAGGACAAGGAATCTACACTATCAATAGCTTGAAGACAAGAAAAGCCAACGAACAAGGCAATTTGAAATCCTTTTGCACTTTGAGCTCCAAAAAACTCAAGAGGGTGTTCCTAATTGTAGGTCCAAGCATATGATAAATGTTTCAAGCAACAAACTATAGACCTATGAAAGTGGATAATTCTTAGATATATGAGTAATGGGTATTTTATATTCCACCAGATTCAAGCATAATCCCATTTGCATTGAACATTGTTGAGAACATATAACTTAGATATCTTCATCTCAAACACATAGAGGGTTAATAAATATAATTCTCTCAAATTTAGCCTCTATACTCTTTCAAATACCATGAAGATATAGAGAATTGTAATAACTTAAACATGAAAGCAAAAGAGAAGGATAAAAGTAATAGAGATTTAATATGATTTGAATTGTTTCTAAAAATTTCTTAAGCTTTGTGATAGATCAGTGCCTAATCATGGGCCACAAAGTCAAATATAAAATTGCAACATAGATCCTATCAAAAAACTAGGTTCAACCTATTGCAAGTATGAGCAAGTTTGGTGGTGTTGTCATTAATGTCAACACAGTTCAAAATGTTGTAGATTGTGCATGTATATTTGAGATTTCGTTGAGATGTTGTGAGTACATGGAGCTATCCTTATGATGTTGCAAATGTGTTGAAATGATGGGTTACCAAGTGCTTTTGAGAAAATTAATAAAGAGTGAAGTTAGAAGTATGTATGTGTTTAGAATGTGCTCCGGTATGTGCTCCATGTTTCTTCTGTGTTGATCCTATTCTTGTGCAGATCTAAAGAGTGATTGTTGGAGAGTTGTTGGTGTCTCTTGATTCGTAGCTTCTGGTTTGATGGATTGTGAAAGTTATGTTCACTGGTGTGTGAACTGGTTTGACAGAGTTGCTTGTCTATGGATTGGGAGAAATGTTTTGCTCCACAATCCTTCGTTGTTTTGTTTCAAGTCTTTCAAATTTGGAATATGTCTTATAATAATGTTTTCTAAGTTCTACAAAGATGTTCGTGGTTTGGTGTTCCAAAAGATGAGTTTCAGAGTTGTATGTGTTTGCACAGTCTAGATGGATTGATGGAAAGTGTTTTGTGTTCGAAGGTTGTTTCACTTGTTACGGATGTATCTGAAGGCATCTGAGATGTGTTCTCATGCATGATAGAGTGTGTTATGTCATCTGTGTGCTATATTCTTATTGTGAAGCGTGTACTTCAATGCTCATTTGTGTTTTCATTAGGTTTGGCCGACTTGGTGTTTACACTTCATATGAAGAATTAAAATTTAATTAAGGAAGCATGTGGTTGATATGAGACATTGCTTTTGGTCTTGGATAAGTGTTTAATTGGTCCACTCTCATTCCTTTCCACCACGGGAATGTTGAGTTTCTGACCTAATTTGAATTTTTGGCATGTGGCCGACCTTGGAGAAAGTTTATAAGGTCGAAGAGGGTATAAATGAAAGTTGAGTTGCAAAGAATTAAATCATACATAAATAATGAAGTAAGCCACAAAGTAAAGAGAAACGTTGTGTGAAAGTGAGTTGAGACAACAATACTTTATTGTGTTGGATTCTTGAAAGCAGTGAGCTGAAGGTTTCTGCAATCTTCTAATCAAGGCCATGGATGTGTGTAAACTATTGTGGTGGATCTTTTTGTTATCTTTTGTATTTGTAGGTAGTGAGCCTCCCTATTGGACATCGATTCCTTTTTGTAGGCAGTGAGCCTCTTGTATTTAGTTTTGCTATCACTTTATATTATGAGTTAATCCTCACAGTGGCTTTTCCCTTATTGGGTTTTCCATGTAAATTCTAGTGTTCATTGTGTTGATTTTTCTTTTTGTTATCTACTTTTCATGTTCATACTTAATAATAGATTAGTGTGGTTGTGAAGTTGATAAGTGTTGGAAGTTTTGTGATTGAATTTGGTGACAACTGATTCACCCCCCTCTCAGTTGTCATGCACCTTTTAACAATTGGTATCATCTACTTTTGGTTCCTTGGTGTAGAGCTTAACTGCTTAAGGAAGATCCAATGGAACATAAGTTGGTGATCCCTATGTTTGATGGATCCGATTACAGTGACTAGAAAGTGTAGATGAGAGGATATATTATCTCTCTTGGTTATGAGACTTGGAAAGCTATTGAGACGAAGTATGTTGCTCTGGCGAGTGGTTCTACTACTGCATATGAGGTTTCTGCTTATGAGGAGAATGAAAAGGCAAGGTATACTATTTACAATGCTTTATCCAAGACTAAGCAAACAAAATTTATCTCTATAGGAACTACTTATGAAGTTTGGAAGAAGTTGGAAGATCTTTGTGAATGAAATGATAGGGTGAAATTGACAATAAAACGTAGATATGAGAATATGAAAATGGAAGAAGGAGAAGATATTGCAAGCTATTTTCAGAGGATTGATCTGGCAGCAAATGAAGTTGGAAATCAAGGGGGTACTCTGACTGATGAAGATATAATTGAGAAGATTCTAATGACTCTACCAGAATGTTACAGTGACAAGGTTTCAATTATTGAGGAAACATATGATCCTAAGAAATATACTAAAGAAGAGTTATTTGGCACCTTGACTGCATTTGAGATGAGAAAGTTTGGAAAGGAGGAAAAGACAAAAACAACATTTAAAGCAAAAAATATTGAAGATGATCCGGATAGTGATGGTTCAGATGAGTTGGAAGCAAACTTTACCAAGAAGTTGAAGAAAGGTATTGGTAAGTATAAAGGTATGTTTCCCTTTAAATGTTTCAGTTGTGGTAATATTGGTCATTATGCTTCAAGATGTCTGAATAGAGCTATACATAAGAAGAACAAAGATCATAAAGATAGAAAGGATAAGAAATACAAAATGTTGTACTATGTTAGAGAAGAAGTTGGAATCTTTGATGATGAATCTAATTATGAGGATGATGATAGTGAATGCTTGTTCTTAGATTTGGAAAGTAAATCCATGTCTGCTAACTCTGGAAAATGTGTAAGAAAAAGTGATTCAGAGAAAAAGAAGGATGGGATGGAAGGTACTTTGGTCACTGCATTTCATGGTAGATAGGATGAAGACTATTGGGTGATTGACAGTGGATGTTCTAATCACATGACTAGAGATAAAAGTAAGTTCACTAAAATTGAAAAGTATGATGGTGGTTTGGTCATGTTTGGTGATGATTCTAGAGCAAAGATTGTTGGGAAAGGTACAATTAGTTTTGATGGAATTCACAACATTTATGATGTATATTATGTAAAGGTCTTAAGGAATAACCTATTGAGTGTTGGACAGGTGTGTAGCAAAGGTTTTAAACTTTTGTTTCAGGATAATACTTGTGAGATCATAAAAGGATCTAGAGCTATGGTTGTTGTAGGAAGGAGAACAAATGGAAACATCTATCAGCTTAAGGGTGTTGATGGTCAGTGCCTGGTATCTCAAGTTAATGAAAGTTGGCTATGACATTGGAGAATGGGACATGTATACTTTGATAATCTAGTCAGGATCAGTTCAAGAGATATTGTCCAAGGTCTACCTAAAATCACAAAGCCTACTAATACTGTCTGTAGAAGTTGTCAGTTAGGGAAACATATAAGATTCAATTTCAAAAGAAAAGAGCAAACTACTACCGAAATGTTGGAATTAATTCATATAGATCTCTATGGTCCTACTAGAATAGGAAGCCTAAATGGTGACAGGTATTTCATGCTCCTTATTGATGATTATTCTCGAATGACATGGGTTGCTTTTCTTAGTGAGAAGACTTAGGCTTTGGATAGGTTTAAAGTGTTCAAAGAAAGAGTAGAAAATGAAGTGAACCTAAGAATCAAATGTTTGAGATCTAATAGAGGTGGAGAATTTACTTCTAGCGAGTTTAATGCATTTTTTGAAGAGCATGGCATAAAGAGACACTTTTTTGCTTTGAGAACCCCTTAGCAAAATGGATTGGTTGAGAGAAAGAACCATATTGTACAGGAAGCTACAAGAACCATGATGAAAGAAGAAAATGTACCTGATGTGTACTAGAGAGAGGCAATACACACTGTTGTTTATGTTCTTAATAGAGTTCAAATTAGAGGCAATAGCACAAAGACTCTGTAAGAACCCTTACAGGTTCAAACTGAAAATTTTCCCTTTTGCTAGTCTAATTTTTTTTGACTTACCTTGAACTTATGTTTCAACAAAGATTTACTATAACATGTTGATTAAAAGGGTTCCAAGCATAAACAACAAGGTTTGAACTTGAACACAGATTTTAGGCCATAAAAAAAATGAATACAAACAAAGATGAACATACTCAACAATGATAGCGTGTCTTCTTTATTTGATTTGAATACTGATTGCAAACAAAGAGGGCTGGATAGTATAATCTATTAGGTCTGATTTGAGTTTCAGACCTTCAATTACATCCAATTTGTGCCAAAGCACAAGACCAAACCCTAGCTGTAAGAAATGAAGATGAAGCTCAGTGAGTAGGATGATATGCTTAGTTGGAGATGACTGAAAAATGACTATAGTAGCACCACTGGAGGTTACAAACATCCAAAACTCCTCAGATCTGATGTTGAAATTGATTTGATGACTACTACAACAATAATATTATTTTGCTTAAAGCTGGAAATTGCTAGAAATATCCTTCTATGCCACATGAACCTCTTAAAACCCTTCTATCAACAAGTAAAGATGAAAGTATCTCAAAATGGGGTCATAATCTGCAACTGGAACTTGCCAAAGCAATCTGTTTAAGCTTTGTGTTGAACTCTGTCTGAATTCAACTCACTTGGTGGGATGGGGACATCACCATGCCATATAATTCAAGGGAGTAGTACCTTGAATCAACTGAAACTATTTTCAGTCAAGAGATCTCTCTCATCAAACAAATTAGAATAAACAATAACATGTCTTTCTCATCCCCCAAGCCTCCTTTAAATAAGGCCTTAAGACCAAACCAGCCTAGGAGTGAAATAAAAAATGTTTTCATTAAAAAATTCACCTTGCTTCAAGGCTAAGGAACCTAGCCTAAGTCGACCCAAAGAAGATCAAATTTTCTTAATTAAAATATTAATAACTTGTTGACTAAGTTTCCCAAACCTTCCTAGAAGAATCTAATTGCCTTTTTGCCTTTCTGGAGATTATAAAATTCTATCTTGGAAGCTTCCTTCAGCTGCCCCAAGGAAGAGATCAGATTTTATCTTAAAATATTAATTTATGGTAGCTTCTCCCTTAAGTCACCTAAACCACCATAGGAATGGAAAGCTTCTAGAAGTTGATTAGATTGGATGAGGTCGCTCACCTCCTTGCTTGCTTGTCCTCCTTATTTGCTTGGTTTTGCAAATAGACCTCCTTGCCTACTTTGAATCGAAGTAGACCTTCTTGCTTGCTTTGACCAACAAGTAGACCTCCTTGCTTGCTTTGACCAACAAGTAGACCTCCTTGCTTGCTTTGACCTCCTTGTGTGCTTTGAATTTTCAAGTGGAAAATAAGATCAACATTATGCTTGGCCTGGTTTAAAGGTAACACTTTCTTATTTCTCTAAACAATTTCTACCAAAAATTGATCCTTATTGTCAAAATTCATTCCCTTTTCTTGCCTTCTAACCCACGGGAATGTTGGATGGGCCAGAATCAAGCTACCATGATGTCACTCCTGGAGTGGGGACATTACAGACTCCTTATGAGTTATGGACTGGTAAGGATCCTACTGTGAAATACTTTAAGGTGTTTGGAAGTAGATGTTACATTAAAAGAGATTATGAGAATCTTGGGAAGTTTGATGCTAGATGTGATGAATGGATTTTCCTTAGATATTCAACTACCAACAAAGCATATAGATGCTTTAATAAAAGATTGAGGAAGATTGTTGAGAGTGCTAATGTGAAGGTTGATAAGGATATGCACAAACCTATTGAGATAAGTGAAGTTGAACCTGATGATCCTATATGCGGACAAGTACCTGCAGAGAATAAAGAGGAAGAAGAAGAAGAACATATTGAAGAAGAAGAAGAAACTCCAGAACCTGCTATTAAGAATCCTAAGTATGCCTAGAAGAATCATCTGGAGGAACAAATAATTGGAGATAAGAGTGAAGGTGCGAAGACAAGAAGTAAAGTAGTAGCTAAGGTAAATCTATGCTTACTTTCTAAAATAGAACCTAAGTCTGTGTGTGAAGCATGTGAAGATGAAAGTTGGGTTAGAGCTATGAAAGAAGAGTTGTAACAAATAAAGAAGAATCAGACATGGGAACTAGTTCCTAGACCTGTGAATAAGAATGCAATTGGTTTAAAATGGGTGTTCAAGAATAAGTTGAATGAAAATGGTGAGGTTATAAGAAACAAAGCAAGACTTGTATGCAAAGGATATTCACAAGTTGAAGGCATAGAATTTGAAGACATTTGCACTGGTGACAAGAATGGAAGCTATTAGGATGTTTTTGGCATTTTTTTCCCACAAGGATTTCAAAGTATATCAGATGGATGTCAAGTCTGCATTTCTGAATGGTAAATTGGAAGAAGTATACATGGATGAACCTGAAGGATATCAGTTATCAGACAAACCGAATATGGTTTATAAATTGAAGAAGGCATTATATGGACTGAAACAAGCTCCTAGAGCATGGTATGCAAGATTGGATAGATACCTGACACAACAAGGATTCAACAAAGGCTCTTCTGAAAACAATATTTACTTCAAAGTGCAAGGTAACAAAATGTTGATAGTGGTAGTATATGTTGATTATATCATATTTGGAGGAAATGAAGGTATGTGTAAAAGATTTGTAGAGGAAATACAAAAAGAATTTGAAATTTCCATGATTGGTGAGTTGAATTTCTTTCTTGGTCTACAAGTCAATCAAACTGATAAGGGGATATTCATTACACAATTGAAATATGTGAAAGAGTTGTTGAAGAAGTTTGGAGTGGATGACTCCAAACCGGTTAGTACTCCTATGGTGATCAAATGTAAGTTGAGTAAAGATGAGGAATTTGCTAAAGCTGATAAGAGAAAATATAGATCTATGATTGGTGGATTGTTGTATCTTACTGCCACCAGACTGGATATCATGCATGTAGTATGCTTAGTTGCTAGATTTCAAGCAGATCCTAAAGAAGCACATGTTACAGCTGTAAAGATGATAACCATGTATCTTAAAGGCACATTGGATTATGGCTTATGGTATCCTAAGGATACTGATTTCACTTTAAGTGATTACACCGATGCAAATTGGGCTAGTTGTGTGGATGAATGGAAGAGTACTAGTGGAGGTGCTTTCTTTCTTAGTGGAAGATTGGTTGCATGGTTAAGTAAGAAATAAGACTCAGTTTCTTTATCCATTGCAGAAGTAGAGTATATTGTTGCAACATCTTGCTGCACACAAGTTTTTTGAATGAAGCAAACACTGAAGGATATTGTAGCGACATGTGATGAGCCTATTCCCATCTTCTATGACAATACAAGTGCTATAAAAATTTCAAAGAATCTGATAATGCATTCAAGAACAAAACATATATCTATCATATATCATTTCCTAAGAGAGAAGGTGTTGGAGAATAAAGTCAGGCTGGAATATGTGTCTACAAAGGAACAAATTGTAGATATATTTACTAAGGCTCTTTCGAAGGATACTTTTGAGTATCTTAAGGAGAGGTTGGGGGTCATTGGCCCTTTGAACTAGGTACACATGGAGGTGCATCAGTCTAGTGGATCCACAAATTCTTCATTTATCTAGACTGATGAATGGGTCTACTTCGCAGGGGGAATAGAAAGTTTTCATTGTTGCAGTATGAGTTGTATGGGTGCACTCCTAAGGGGGAGTGATCAGAGCTTTTGATCTTTTCCATTGATGTCAAAGGGGGAGAGAGAATCATGTGAAAAATAGTAGAAGAATGTTGAGAATGCAGGAATGTAAAGGACAAAGTTGTCTTTGATAGTTTTTCACAAAATGTGTTGCCATCAATGACAAAGGGGGAGATTGTTGCAAGTATGAGAAAGTTTGGTGGTGTTGTCATTGATTTCAACATAGTTCAAAATGTTGTAGATTGTGCATGTATAGTTGAGATGTTGTTGAGATGTTGTGAGTACATGGAGCTATCCTTATGATGTTGTAGATGTGCTGAAATGATGGGTTACCAAGTGTTTTTGAGAAAATTAATAAAGAGTGAAGTCAGAAGTATGTATGTGTTTAGAATGTGCTCCAGTATGTGCTCCATGTTTCTTCTGTGTTGATCCTATGCTTGTGTAGATCTGAAGGGTTGTTGTTGGAGATCTGTTGGTGTCATCTCCTAATTTGTAGCTTTTGGTTTGAAGGATTGTGAAAGTTATGTTTACTGGTGTGTGAACTAGTTTGACAAAGTTGCTTGTCTGTGGACTGGGAGAAATGTTTTTGCTCTGCAGTCCTTCACTATTTTGTTTCAGGTATTGCGGATATGGAATATGTCTTATAATAATTCTCTTTGAGTTTTGGCAGAGATGTTCGTGGTTTGGTGTTCCGGAAGATGAGTTTTGGAGTTGTATGTGTTTGCATAGTTCAGATGGATTAATGGAAGGTGTTTTGTGTTCGAAGGTTGTTGCATTTGCTGCAAATGTATCTAAAGGCATCTGAGATGTGTTCTCGTGCATGATAGAGCATGTTATGTTGTTTGTGTGTTATATTCTTGTTGGGAAGTGTGTACTTTAATTCTCATTTGTGTTTTCATTAGGTTTGTCCAACCTGGTGTTTACACTTCATATGAAGAATTAAAATTTAATTAAGGAAGCATGTGGTTGATCTGAGACATTGCTTTTGGTCTTGGATAAGTGTTTAATTGGTCCACTCTCATTCCTTTCCACTGTAGGAAAGTTGAGTTTCCAACCTAATTTGAATTTTTGAAATGAAGCGTATGTGGCTGACCTTGGAGAAAGTTTCTAAGGTCAAAGAGGGTATAAATGCAAGTCGAGTTGTGAAGAATTAAATCATACAAAAATAACGAAGTAAGCCACAAAGTAAAGAGCAGAGTTGTGTGAAAGTGAGTTGAGGCAACAATACTTTATTGTGTTGGATTCCTGAAAGCAATGAGCTAAAGGTTTCTGCAATCTTCTAATCAAGGTTGCAGATGTGTGTAAATTTTTGTGGTGGATATTTTTGTTATCTTTTGTATCTATAGGCAGTGATCCTCCCTGTTGGACAATGAGTCCTTTCTGTAGGTAGTGAGCCTCTTGTATTCCGTTTTGCTATCACTTTATATTGTGACTTAATCCTCACCGTGGTTTTTACCTTATTGGGTTTTCCACATAAATTTTGGTGTTCATTGTGTTTATTTTTCTTTTTGTTATTTGCATTTCATGTTCATACTTAATAACAAATTAATATGGGTGTGAAGTTGATAAGTGTTTTAAGTTTTGTGATTGAATTTGGTGACAATTGATTCACCCCCCTCTTAGTTGTCTTGCACCTTTTAACACAACCAGTGGATTTAAAATATGTTAATGCCTTACATTAACAAATCCATTCATATTGTCATAAAGTTTTATTTACCAATCCCACTTGTGCACTCTAAATTACAGTTATCTAATCATAGTAATTTAACTCTTTACTTGAAAGAGAACCATGGCCAAACAACATAATCACAGGGAAGTTGTGACAAATTCAAACATCCTTGATATATTGAATTAATATAATTAAAAGCATAAAAATCTGGAGACAATCTTTATGAGCAATAATTTTTTGTTGCACAAATTGGTTTACACTTGGTCATAAAATCAAGCTATTACAATTTACATACTCTATTTCTGACTTAGAATTGACACTATTCTCATTACTTACCTAATTCAGAATTTTAGAATCCTTTACAAATGAGAAGAAAAAAGAATATAAAGAAGAAGAAGAAGCCCTAAAATGAATCTGTGGAAAACACTTGGCATCTTGATCTCCATCTGATTAGTAACTGCCCACCACTTGAAGAAAAGCCCCATTCTACAATTTGTTTTCCCGCTTCATCACTTACTTGCCCTGCAACAGAAAAATATTCCTTATCTTGAAGAGCCATCATTTATCTTCATTCACTTTTACCCAGCAACTGGAAATTGCCCTTTCCTCATGAAAAATTTACCCCTTTTTCCCAACAACAAGGAATTTTGTTATTACCGCAGCTGAAAGAAACTTAATTATAAAAATATTTACTCCCTAATTTGTTAGCAACCAAAAATATTCTATTTCATTTGGTGAAAGCTTTTATTCACTTTTGCAATCAAGCTGTGCAAAACATTTTACCGTGCTCCTTCTCCTTCAATACCCAATGCTTAAAGTATTACTTTCATTTACTTATGAGGACTTTTATTTTTATCTGAGCTATAAAAATAATTACCCATGTATTTCACACTTCATATTACATGCAACCCAAAGTACTTTGTTTGCAAAGGCTTTAATTTATTTTATCAGGCTGTAACAAACTCTTTACCCATGAAATCTCCTTTGATTTACTTCTCACCACCAAAAATAATCTTTAAAAAAAACTTGTGTTTGGACATTAGTCGCGGGCCTACTATCACATTGCACAAACCTTGCTGATCACCATCACACATGTCTAATGCACTTAGAGAAAGGAAAAATATAATAGTGATGGGAAAAATAAGGAGAATAACCATCATGCATTGCTCATAAGATGAGGAAAAATAAAACAAACCAATCATGGGCAATATTCATTCTTTTCGCCTGAATCCTTCATTCTTTACTTCGCTACACCCTTTGAACTATGGTGGTTTCAAGAAATGTTTACAGTAGTCAATATGCACTTTTATCTTCTTTTCATCATAGCCACTAGCACGAGAGCTTGCCATAAACAATTGACCCAACACATTCTTTATTTGTCAATTCTCACTTGGCTAGAAAACCTCACAGCAGTATGTCTTTGCTCTGGGAGTGTTGAAGATGAAAACTTTAGCATTGCAACTGTACATCAAAGCGTAACATATAATTTGTGGGTGCTAAATGTACTATCTTAATAATATTCCTTTAGAAGCTTGCTACTATTCTGCTTTACAATGTATTAGGGCTGAAAACAATAAAGCTAGGGTTTCATTGTTGTACTGCTGGCACAAGAGCAATTCATATGCCCGATTTTCCCACGTCTAGGGCTGAAAAAAGATATTTTATGCAACAAATTCTAGTATCTGCATAAAAATTTCCCTTTGCAATATGAAATTGACCCCTTATGGTGAGCATAATGGTGACAACAAGTAGCATAATCACTTCATGGTCTGTGCCTATAATCTTCGAGCCTCCTCAAAGTGAATTGATGCATTCTTTAGATCCCTCCTCTTTGGCATGGGTAGGAAAGATGGTGAAAACGGTTGTGGAAATTGGCATTACAACTTCTAATTGCATTTGTTTGGGCGTTTCAAAAACCTTTTCAACAAAACCATTTGATATATAACATGCAATAATGCGAAACACTTTGTAACTGTGAACTCCGTGCTACTTTAACCATTTATTCTGCTTTAAACCAATCAAAAATTTGCATTTCCATACTGCCAAGCATATATAAAATAGTTGATGTGTTTTTATCCACCTTGAGTGCATCCCCAATAAGCCTTAAGCTTAGTTGGGAATCACTCCAAGTCTTCCCCATAGCTTCTTGTAATTGATGGAAGAATTTCATACATCTAAAACAACTAAAGATTTGGATGAAGTCCCTCGAAGCATTTCCATGTAATTTGATTCTCCCTGATTCCAAAGGTTTTATACTTGTCTACAAACTAGCTCTGTTATCTTCATGACTATCTGCCTGACTGGAGATATTATTTTGATAAAACTGTTGTTGATTGCTACTCAATGTGATCACAATCTACTTCAAATATTTTATGCATTAGCCCCTTCGTTCTAGCATGTGCATTCATTAATGTAGTCTTCACAAAAGAATTGTTCACTAAATACCTTGGAGAATCAGACCAATACCTTTAATTGAAGCATCATGAGAACCAGTACATTTATCTTCATCAGAAGCTTCCTCAAATTGTGTGACACATGTTGGGTCCCCTTATAGGCCCGACTAATTTTTTTTTTGATTTGAAACAAGTTTTTATCCTAAATTGATTTGAGGCTACCTCTGAATGTTGTTGAGGTGAAAAAATGAACTGGGTAGACATCAAAATCCACTTTCAGGCACCTTGCATAGTAGTCAAACCAAGTCAAGTGGCCTCTAGAATCGCCTTAGAAAATTAGTCAAACCACCTCCTGAAGTCATGAAAATGTACAATCATGTAGAAATTTGACCCAAGAATTCAGTGCAGCAAACGAATTGGTAAAATTGATCTCGAGGTGCAAGATATTCAATGCCAAAGTGGCTCACTCAGACATTTTTGCAACTACACTCGTCAAAAACCAATTGGGGCTCACTAAGTCACCATCTCAAAAAAATACCAAATCTTCTCTTGGGAAACTGCCACTGGAAACACTAGATCATTTAGGTCCATTGAGCATGTGTGCAAGAGGGATTTCCTTCAATCCACATTCTTCAAAAGACATAAGGGTTAAATTTGACCTCCTTGAAATATTCTAGATGTTAAAATATGACAAACTACCTTTGCTTTTGACCTAGTAGAAATATCAAACTTGATCTTGTGGCTCTAAAACTATACTAGGGAGCATATGAATATGAGGGGAATGTAGTGTACCAATCTATTTTCCATGATGATCATCTAGTTGTGAAATATCAGTCTGAATAGGAGGTCCCTTCACAGGTCTTAGAGTATGCAAACAACAAAACAATCCCATAACCCTCCAACTTGTCATTTCAAAACCCTATCAAAACTCATCATAGAAAGTTGAAATCAAGCATGCATGCTCACATATGACAAATGAATACACTCACTAAGGGATTTGGCATGAAAGCAAATGGGCTCTGAATTATGACCCTCCAAAGTAGGTCACTGGGGTATATTTTTCAGGTGCATTTCTGAGTGTGCAAAGCATTTTTTTCAACATGGGCACTAAAAATTTTGCAGAATTTTAAAGTCCCAACAACATGCAATTAAAAACCTTTGGATTGAGAAAAAACATTCCATAAATGTCCTATTGAACTCCTTGCCAAATTCATCTTGCCCAAAAGAAATGTGTATTATTTTCACAGGATAAATTTAAAATCAAAAGCCTCACTCCTATTGAATTACTTAAACCCTAAGTTAAGCTGGAAAACTATACTATAGTGATTATGTGTTTGAGAAAAAATTTAACTGCTACTATAAAAATATAGAACTAAACAAGGTCGTATTGTTCTAGAAGATTTGTGTTATATATAACAAAGGTTTAATGCTATTAACAATTATCTACCAAGGAAACATGAGGATCAAGGTCTAAAAGTTGTCAATGGTATTAGGTCTTATAAAATTAAAATTGTCAATTTTCTTTTTCTTTTTCTTTTTCCTATTTTCAAATCTTCAAATTGAATTTGAAGATTTCAAAATGTTGATAGTGATTATTGTTGGGAATAGGATGCCATTTAATCGCAATCCTAAACATATTTCATGTATCTCCTAAGTCCTTGGAAAGTGTTCCCCAACACTAGGATTAGAAAGAGAATAAATTCGAATGAAATGAACATGTAAATTGACATTTGTAATTATTCCTAAATGATAGGAAGATGTGGGGACATCCAAGAAGAGCTTCTATAAAATAGGATCACATGGGGTGCCCACATGGAAGGTGGAACCCACCTTGCTTAAGTCAATTGTTTGGAGGATTGATAACACTTCAGTAATGCATGTTTAGATCCTACAAATTAGGGATTGATATTTACATGAGTGGAGTTCAGTTCAGTTTAGTATCAGTTTAGTTCAGTTCAGTTCAGTTATGATTTAGTTATCTTCAGTTGCATGTAGTTAGTTTGAGTTGAATGCTAGTTGACTTCAGTTGACTTGAGTTGCATGACAAATAACAGGTGGATATATTCAGTTAAGTGGGGATGATCAATTATGCATAATGTTTGCATGAATTGATGGAGAGATATGTTTTAGTTAACTAAGATTGATTTGGACCCACCTTGGGTGCCCAAGTTGGCATCTTTGAGTTAACACCTTTTGCATGAGAAGATATTTACAAGGCTCAGTTAAGTGGGTCCATTCTTGGGTGCCAACTTTGAGGTGATGCTTGCAAGATATTTTCTTGACTAACGATCATTTAAGTGTTTAGTTTGGGGCGCCTAAATTGAGGAGACTTTGGTTTTGACTTCATGTTATAGTGTGGAACTCTACTTGCACAATCTAGGCGTGGTTTTTTGAGAGGAGCTTTATGCTCTTGTATTTGATAACTCTTATGAGTTTATATGCTCATTAATTGTCTTTTTATTGCAGCAATTACATCAATGATTTGCAGGTTAGCAAGTTGAGCTTGTGCATGTGTGAGGGTTTGAAGCATGTCATGGGATGTGTGGATTCATGCTTGGTCACATGGAATGCATAGATAGCTTGTGCTGCAACAAGTGTATGAGAGTTTTGTGTAGGTTGTGAAGAAGGATTTTTGAAGGCAAGGAAGCATATCAATCAAGGATTGATATAGTGTTATTGTAATATTGTTCTAAGGTTAAATAATACAAGCACTATTGATTATGGTGGAGTTTTTTCCCAAAAGGGTTTCTCCACGTATATGTTGTGTCACTTCTATCTTCTTGTATCATTCTTCTACAATCTTCTGTCTCTTTCTACAATTGGTAAAATTGATCTAAACAGATTAATCATACACAAATAATTATGACAAAGAACACTTAATTAGATCTACAGTCTCATAGTTTTACAAGTTTTAAGCTACAATTTCACCTTCGTTTTCAACATTTGGTATCAGAGCTAATGGTTGGGTAGAGTTTGGGACGCCTTTATCTTAAAATTTTGAAGCTTTTTTGGCTATAGTGGGAGCTTTTACTATTGTGTTATTGCAGATTTGTAAAAGAAGTATGTTACAATGAGTTCTACTTGTCTAGATATTGAAAGATTCAATGGATCTAGTTAGGAGATGGTTATCATGATGTCATGGATAGCTTGGTTACATGTTTCAGTGGGAGCTTTTGACAACAATGGTTTGATGTTTATCTTGTTGCCATGTATAGCTTGGTATCACAATTTAGTGGGATATTTGGTAGGATATGGTTATCTTCATGTAATTTGAAGAGGTTTTAACATCTTGTTTCATGGAGGACCCTTAGAGTCTTTGGTAAAGGTGTTATTGTTCTTCCTTTGGAGAGCATGTAGTTCTTTTTGGTTTTGAGCATTAATCATTTGCTTGGAGCTTCATGATTATGTAGGTTGCATTTGAAGTTGGCATGGATTGATTGGTGGGTGCTCATGGATACTAGAGAGACTTGGGTTAGGTTGGATATTTCTTATGTTAAGAGATATGTGTTGGAATGGTTACTTGTTATAAAAGTTTTTTAACAATAAATACCGAGGAGCCTACACTTGGAAATGGATGTAAGTCCATCATAGACCTAATTAGAAGCTTGTCTTTATTGAAAGCCTATATTGCTTGGTGTTGTATGCACAGGACAATCTTGTATCCCACTCTTGGTCTACTCGGCAAGTAAATGATCTAAGAGGTGTTGCCCACCTGATTATTAGATGAATTATTTATATGTATCTTGTCTTCTCTTATGCATTAGTCTTGAAAATTGAGTTATGAGGGATTGTTGAGAAGTAGATGCATGATTTTATGTATTTCCACTGTTCTCCTTACAATCTTGAACTTGAGTTAGTTCTGAGGATTTGGGTAGGAGAGGTACAGGAGATAGTTAGTGGCTTTGGGAATATTCCCTTTTGTTGTGGGAATGTTTGGCTAAGTTTGATCTACTTTCTGTTAGAGGTTTACATCTAAGTTCTGCCATGTTTCATTATAAGTTGAATGGTTAGATGTTGATATACTTTCAGTTTGGGAGTGTTGAAGGAGATCTTACTTTACACAGTTTGGCACATGTTAGTGTGGTATAAGAACATGGTTTGATTTGAAAGTTCTCTCTTTGTGGGAATATTATATTTTTCTTGAAGGTTCTTATGTTATGAGAGATGTATTTTGCATATCATTGTATGCTTCTTTGACACTATGATATAGGAGTTAGCCACATCCTCTATGTGAAGTGCTATAGGAGGACTTGTTAATGTTGTGATCTTTTTTTTTAGATTTGACATTACCTGTGCAGTGGGAGTTCCAGAAGGTATATGTGTTCTGTATGAGAGGGGCACCTCTCTTGGACTGGTTACACTTTACTACAGTGAGTTACTTTAGAGGTTTTTTATTGCATGTCTATGTGTGTTATTACCTTGAAGTCTTATTTTGCTGGATGGTGGATATATAGGGACTTGTTTGCAAATTTGGGTTGTTATATTGATAGCATGAAGTTCTACCTATGATAGTTTGGTTACAAAGACTTGGGAAAGGTATTGATTGAGAAAGTTGACACTTTGATCAATGTTGAAGATAAGTTCTTTTAGTGTAGGAAGGCCACTGGCCTTGAGTCTTGTACTTGATTTATAATAATGATTCCTTGTTTAGAATAATTGCAATGTATAATGTCAAGTGGAAGAATGTTGGGAATAGGATGCCATTTAATTGCAATCCTAAACATATTTCATGTATCCCCTAAGTCCTTGGAAAGTGTTCCCTAGCACTAGGATTAGAAAGAGAATAAATTTGAATGAAATGAACATGTAAATTGACATTTGTAATTATTCCTAAATGATAGGAACATGTAGGGACTGATGAGGTCGTCAATCAAATAATTTAATAATGTCAATCCGAGGATGGCATCCAAAGGAAATATGCAATAGGAGAGAGATATTTATGGTTAACAACCCTTCTACCACACTTCACACTTGCTGAAATCAAATAGAACACTTGCGGAATTGAAAGAGCACACTTGCAGAATTGAAATGGCACACTTGCAGGAATTGAAAGAGCACACTTGTAGAATTGAAATGGCACACTTGTAGGAATTGAAAGAGCGCACCACACTTGTAGAAAGTAAACTGTTGAATTGAAAGAAAATAATAAATACAGAAAACACTTGCAGGTTTACAATAGACTATATAGATAAATGTTTACAAAACATAAAAGAAAGAGAATAACAATTTATAGAATAAAGAAATAAATAAACAAATAAAATACATTGATCCATCTTCCCTGGAATGAGTCGCTAGCTCATTCCTCAGAAGAGGATTTTATTTAGAACACAGGCTTTTTCTCGAACTTCAAAATATATTTTATTGATTTATTACTTCAAGCTCTCAGAAAATGAGAAGGAGATGTGTATTTAAACACATCTCAAAACCTAATAAAAAATTACAAAAATCTAGGCAATCTAATGCCAAAATCTACTTATCCAAAAATAGGCAACAGGATCCACGTTTCTAGGAAGACGTTGGAGCCGCCTCAACAAACTATGGACTAAAAATACATATCCGTATTAAAAATTTTAGAAGTATGAATACAACCGGATTAATTTAGGCCATTACCATAAATGGTAATGCCTAAAAATAGGATATATAAATATAAAAATTCTATTTATAGATATCAAGGAAGTGATTACTTCAATCCAAAGGATCCAACTATACTTTGGCGCAATATTGGCATCTTCAGAGTATTTTGTGTTGGTCTTCAGAGCACTTCCAGAGCATCTTCAAAGCATTTCTAGAGCATCTTCAAAACATGATCTTTGGAGCTACATGTATACACTTTATCACCTTTTTCCAATATTTTATGGTAATAGTTGAAAATAAGATAACAATGATTTACAAAGAAATAACCAAATATAACTTCTTTATTTTATTCTAAATAAACCATAAGTTCAGAAACTACACTTAGATCCACTTTATATGCAAAGGAAAAAGATGTTATTTCATAGAGATAATGAGAAATTTTATGGTCTCATCATCTCTCCCACACCTAATCTCATGCATGTCATCGTGCATGCCACCATCTATGTCATGTTGTTCTTGGAGGTAGACTTTTTTTTTTTCAAATAGTCTCTTCATCTTCAATTCTTCATCACAGTTTTGCAATAATAGTGGTCATTAGCATGCATTCTTCAAGGATAGGTTCTTGTGTGGAGGCTTTCCTACTATCCTTGGTTTCTTTTTGACATAGGTTCTTGTGTGGAATTCTCATGTTGCCCTTCAATTTTTTTTTAATTTTTTTCTCTCCCACACATAATCTCATGCATGTCCTCATGCTTGCCAAGGTAAATAGCCATGAAGTAGGGAGGGTATAAACGAAATAGAAAAGTGGGCAAGGAATAAAAATGGATCTTTGTGTAATAACAAAACTTACAAGAAAAATTAGAAATAAAATAAAAGAAGTAAATACCTGATCAAAAAATTATTTGTTCTCGACTCTCTTGATGTCAACCATGTGGAAAATAATGATAAAAGTTTGAGAAAAATGGTAGACCAAGTCCAATAGAAATGGATTGGAAAGAATACGAATTGGCAGCCCTTGTAGCATAATTGAAGTCACAACAAAGAGCACATAATATCGCAAGGAAAGTGATTTAGTGAAGTAGGTCCACCATGCATGAGCAAAGGCTATGTTAATCTCCAACGTCACCGTGTGTCCAAGATGGATAGAAAACACTGAAGAAGACAAATGAACCAAAAAGGAGACAACAATGGACAAAATTTATTGCAGAGATGTTGCTGAAAATTGCCATTGTTGGTGTGCACTTTTCCTGGAAATTTTTTTTCCCTTGAATGGCTAGCAAGCTGGTTTTCCATCCAAGGATCTTTCTCCAGTACTTGATATGAGAACAAGCTAATTTTCAAACCAAGACTGCCAACAACGGTCGAGGGTTTTCATTGTTGGTTTTTTTTTTTGAGTTTTCAAAAACTGATGACAAAAAATGTTAGCTATAGATTGTCTACATGTACTACTTCCAAATGTAGCATTGCATTTTCTTGATGTTGACATTTCTTCATAACCAAATAGCTGGTGATAGATGCTTGTTGATTTTGCTACTTTCTATTTGTTAGAGGTGAATTAGGATAAGGTGTCAACTGCCTAATGAAGTCATGGATATCTTATCCATTACAGTCTCTAGAATGACTTCATGTTATTAATCATCCTATAAAAACCTGAAACAAACAAATCCTTTCCATACAAGCATAATATCATCAATATCAATCAAGTATAAATGCCAACAAAAGGATTATGGAGATGAACATTGGAATTGGTATGGAGGAATGTATTTCAGCCTACTGAAGAATGACAAATGGTTCAGGAATTAACATTATTTATAATGGAATTTTATTGTGAAAAATAAGAACTCCCTTAGATAAGTTCTATGATGATGAAAGTGGATATAGTTGCAACTAATTCTTGAATATGAATGGAAATGGATGAAATGGAATGTCATCAATGTTTAAAAAAAAAAATTATTTATGGATTGTGCAGAAAATATTAACTGTTATTTGTACAGGGAAGATGAAACTAGAATTTAGTAGTTGAAAAAAATACCTAGATAATTTGGCCTGGATTGTCATCATGTTGAATGGGTTTCCACAACTTTTCACTGTCTTCATTTGTTTTGAGTGGAAAGAAAAAGCGGAGGTTTGGGGGCGGCAGCCCCCAGTGGGGTCAAGGGGTAGCGCCCCTTGCGCGCACCCTATCGCGATATAGGGTGGGGTTGAGGGGCGGAGCCCCTCGAAACCAAACCCAATTTACCACTTTTGTGACCACAAATTTGCTTATCATTGAAGACATTTTGATGTTTTCGTGTTGTTTTATGAAGACTCACAAAAACTTGCAATTCTTGCTATTTTAACATCATCTACAATACTCATAAATGATTAATACTCGATCTTAAATTGTAAATTTGGTATTATGTGTTATGTGTTAGTCGTGCATGGAATGTAAGGTTGATTATTTTTAAACTGTCATTGTTGGCCTCCTACAATGATTTAACAACTAAGCCCTTACAACTGTGATTCAAAGATTGGACATCTAATTTGAATAGCTATATCAATCATTATGAAGGTGAAATTAACTTGTCAACCCAAGGACATAGACTTGAAATGGGTTAGCACAATATGTGCACTAGGAATCCAAAGTAGCCATATTCATTCTACAACTAAGAAAAGATATAATGCTGAAAGTAAATTGCTTGGAAAGAGGTAACATAAGTACTGAACATCAACCAATAACTATACTAAGCTGAAATGCATGATAGAAATGAAAATATGAGTAAATAGACAAGAAACTACTTTGTCTACTTTGGCTTCAGGAATAGTCACATAACATAATTCTAGTGGCTGTAGGAATAGACAATTGCCAGATTCTTAACTAATTGCTAAACAAAAAGTACTAACTAAACTAAAGGATGAAATGCTCACCAAGTGGGCCCCCTTAGATGAGTATCCCTTAAAAAAAATGTAAATTCAGATGCACAAGCTTATAACTTCATTTTATTCATTGGAAAGCATGAGTACAATCGAGCAACATAACTATATTACTGAAAAACTAAGAATACGAGTACAACATTAGATTAATCAACCTTCCGAGAAGGAACATTTGAGTCTTATTTATAGGAAGAAAAACTACTAACTAACTACCTAGCAAGGCGGTCAATTCCAATAGATTAGGAGGACACCACTTTAGGGAAAGCATAAAAAGTGGAGAGGAGGTTATGCATGCGTAGAATCTGGTCAAGCTAGTTTTCCTTAATGCAGATCTAACATAACAATAGCTCCTATATTCGCTCAACAAACTATTAAGACCATTTACAAGGCGGTTAATTTTTTTTATTTAAACTAGGAATCTCCCTCCATCGAGAGTCTTCCCTCCATTGACCTTTTGAATGATCACCTTGTTGAACTTTATGGCAAACGACCAGCTGGCAGAATCTTCCTTAATTTTGTAGGCTGATTATATCTGCATAACAATATTAGTACGTACAACAATTGCATATCTGAAACTATCTTAAAGTAGCATTCATTAATCCACATGTAAAATTAGCATAGATAGTTCATATAACATGTTAATGTCATTTAAAGGTTACAAAATAAACTTATGCCCAATGTCTATGGTTTTGAGGAAATATTATAAAAATGTCAACATCCAAGTATCGAGGTCTATGACAACTACAACAAATGGATAATAAAATCTATCAAAATTGAGTCATAAACTAGACTCATCACACCCCCCAACCTAAGGCTTTGTTGGTCCTCCAATAGAGGAAGGGTTGTTCTTTTTCTTAGTCAATGCCCTGAAATTTGCATCTGCTAGCTGTCCTACATCAGTTCTTGCAGTGTATGAATTAGGGTCCCAATAGAATCCTTACTTGCTTTCTAACTTGTTCCATCTTTGCCTTTCTGCAGCTATATCATATTGATAATACCTAAAATTTGGCATAGGCCATAATAGGATAAGTGGCTGAAAAGTTAATGGAAGCCAAAATTGTCCCTTCGACCTTCCAATCTGTATATATCTATCAACTCTTTTGCATCCTATAGCATAACAGAGAGTGAGGCTCAACTTGTTTTAACTTATCAATCAGACTATTCCACCTCTGTGACAAATATCCCATTACAGATTCCCCTGTGGATTTTGCTACCTTCTCATATTCTTTGTAAACTGCTTCTCTCTTAGGCAAGATCCTATTGCTATAGCTTGGTCGGTAAAAGAATTTGTGCCATTCCCTGAAGATGTCTCCTGGGTTTCTAGATTCATCCCTCATGGGTATGGGTGTTGGATTCTATTTGCCTATAAGTCCTAAACTATTATCCCCAACTAATTTCATTATGTATATAAGACATAAATTCCCTTTATTGGAGATCCCCAACATACAACAATGGATTCCAATCATGATATTTGGACACAACATAATTATGCAAATAGAATTCACACAACAAATTTTTCATTTCAGGAGGAGCAATCTGATAAGCCTGAAAAAATTCAAGAGGAGTTTCAATGGAAGGATTCAAACCTGAAATAATCCTTGCTAGTTTAAAAGAAAGATTCTTCTCCTTCAAATACAAAGCATAGGCCCTTGGAGGAGTCCTGCATTCTAATATCTGAGGTACTAATGCTGCTATATTGTCCACCTTTTCCTTTAAAGAAGCAATTTTTTAATTCTTCTCTTCAATCTCTTCATCTTTCTTTTTAATTTCCTTCTTTAGCCCACGTTTCTCCTCTTTCCATTCCTCTTCCCTCCTTTGCATCTCACTCCATAAGTTCATGGCTAGCATGTGCATTGAAAAATCAGAGGGCTTATGTATTCCTACTAAAAAATTTCCTAGAACTGATGCTTGCTCTTCATGTGGCCCCAACTGTAGGGATTCTAATTGTTCAACCAATTTCGGCTGCAGGGGTGCTAATTGTTCTCCCAGTTTTGGCTGCAGGGGCTCTTGTTCTTGCTCTTTCTCTTGCTGTAGGAGCTCTTGATTCTCCTCATACTCTTGAATTTCAACCTGTTCTACGATGGCAACAAGCTTTTCCAACCTTATATTTTCCTACTCCTCAAAAAAGTCCTTTTCCTCAACGTTCACCTGCCCCATTTGGGCTTCTGTGTCCTCCCGTGATGTTTCTCTAGTCTTAGGGCTTCCCTGTGGAGACATACCAGTGGTTGGTCTAGCTGGTCTTGTTTTTTTAGGAGGGCTCTCATGTTTCTCTTCGGCTGCAAGAAGAATAGTGTCAGCCTTCCATTTCTTAGAGCTTGATGCTTCTTTTCCTGCTGTTTGCTTTTTAGCTTTTCCCTTCCTTATTTTTGCTTTTTTTTTTGTGCCCTAGTTTGAATTAGGATGCCAAGAGGGACATCATCATCAAAGTCTAAAGAAGAACTAGCTTTGTTTGAATGTTCTGTCTCAAAAGAACTAATTTCTATAGTCTGCTCAGCTACATGATGGTTTACACTAGGGCCTACACTAGAAGTTGAGGTTCTAGGAGTGGCTTCAACCATTCTCAATCTCCTACTAGCCCTATGAGGTTGAGGCAAAATGCTAGGTCACAAATGCTCTGGTCTAAATTGATCAATATTTAAGAGTTCTTCCCAAGTCATATCAGACACATCATGCAAAGACTTCTCTCCTAATAATTTGATTAGACAATGGTGGGAAATAGAATTATCCCTACCTTTTTGGGTCTTGGCCACCATGATTGAAAGAAGGTGATATAACACATTTGGCACGTTCATGCTTCTCCCATGCCTCATATGATTCAAGAGTTTGAAGTGCATAGAATGTAGGTTTGATTGATGATCTTCACAAGGTACTTCACAATGTAAACAACTACTTGCTTCCATGGCTCAGGCAGAGAGGATCTCTTCGTACCTTGCTTGTCCACATTCAATGGAGGGTTACTAGGTTCTGTAAACTCAGCCCTAGCTAACTTGGCATCTCTAGTAGTAGGGTAATGTTCACCGTTGACATGCAACCTTGTAACTTCTGCAATCCTCACTTCAGTAGCTATTACCTCCAACCCTTTTACCGTGGCCTTTCCTTTAGACAATGTTTGGGAAAATTCCAATGCAACATCTTCATTATAACCATTCAGCTTCAGGAAATAATCTATTCATCCATTATTTTTGAACTTAGCCTCGAAAGGTGCATCCTACAATAATACATCATGAACCGTGGGTTCATTTCTAATTAACCCACCTCCCATTGTACATTTTCCTACAATTAAACAGTCACTCAACAAAGTTTCCCTTGCTGCAATCTTCGTCTAAAAGCCAAATTTCTCCTTCCTACAACACTGTTGAATTCCCAACATCAATGTCATTTGAATTTTTCCTTTTTGGTGACTTAGGATTATGACAGAGGCAATAAAGGCAATAAAGGAGTAATAAATGAAGGATATGATCAAGAAAAATGGTGACAATTGATGTCATCTCACACATACAAGCCGTCACCTCACTCAAAATTCAAATTGGCTCAATTTAAACTTTGCTAACATGGACCAACATAGACTGACATGTGGACATGGTATTCACACTTCCCCCCAACCTAAATTCAAGCAAGTGTCCTCACATGCGAGGTAGTAATGATGATTTGATAGGGGCAGGGAATAATTACATGTTATGGAGAACGTCTATATTAATGTACAATAATTAAATGAATGTACTAAAAGACAATTAAGATGTAACAAATTGATGCACACGTACTTGAATTCATGGAATATTTGTTGCAATGCATATTGAGGAAGTACTGGTCACCTTTTAAGAGGTTAGTTGAGCAATTAATGAAAGTGGAGATGGAGTGAAGTGAAGTGGAATGAAGTGAACTTATGGCGGCATGATGGAAGAGAGAGAAAGGTGGAGATGGATGGGCAGATGCGTGAATAAATGAAGAAGTGGACTCCCGCAAAAGTGGAATTCTTTATTATGACAAGTTACGTACCTTAGTTAGCCAGAAGGAGGGATACTAGGCCCGCTTCCTTCGGCTGCAGGAAGTTCGAGTGTTGCATGCTAAGTGAATTTCTATAGGAATTCCTCCTTAGAAGTTGGATTGTGATACAACCAGAGGCGATGACCATTGATAAGTAGCTTAAATCTAACAGGGTCAATGGTAGTGAGCTGAACAACACCATTGGGGAAGACTTCAACAACCTCATATGGTCATAGCCACCTTGTCTGCAATTTTCCTACATTATCTTGATACCTTGAGTCACAGAGGAGTGCCCAATTACCTGGCTAGAATTTCTTGTCCTTTATGAATTTGTCATGCCACTTTATTCTCTAATTTTGCACTATCTTTGTATGATGCAAGGCTGCCTTCCTCATCTCATCCAAGTTATTCAACTACATAATTTTTTACTTTAATGCCTCAGAGATATCCATCCCCAAGTCTAATGCAGTCCTAAGAGTCTTATGCTCAAATTCAATGGGCGTCATGGCCGTCTTTCCATACAACAACTCAAAAGGAGTGAAGCCTGTGGTTATTTTCTAGGTGGTCTGATAGGCCCAAATAACTTCTGGTAGCTGATTTGCCCAATCTTTCCTATGGATAGCCACTGTTTTGGTCAAAATGGCTTCAATTTCCCTGTTGGTCACCTCAACTTGGCCATTGGCCTGAGGGTGATAAGGAGTAGACTTCCTATGCCTTATGTTGTATTCATTGACCAATGCTATAACAAGCGTTGAGGTGAATTGAGCCCCTTGATCAGTCACTATCTCTCTAGGAACCCCATACTGTGTGAAAATTTCCTCATAATTTTTTTTTGCAACCTTATTATCTCTTGCATGCTTCATGGCCTTAACTTCTACCCACTTGGTTACATAATCAGTGCATACCAAGATATAGGATTTACCATTTGATGGAGGATCAATGGGTCCTACAAAATCCAATCCCCATTTGTCAAATGGAGTGATTACTACCTGGGGGTAAAGGAGCATCTCATTAGATTTGGTTGGCCGACCCATCCTCTGGCATCTATCACACTTCCTTATATATTTCCCTCCATCCTTGTGGAGTGTGGGTTAGTAATATCTTGTGTTCAAAATCTTCATTGCTGTCCTCTTGGTTGAAAAATTCCCTCCACAGGGCTCATTGTGACATGCATGCAAAATATCATATGTCCCATCTTCCCTCACACATCTCCTCATGACATGGTCTGGTCCAGTGTAGAAAAAACATCTAGTAATCCATGAGAAAGGAGAATATTTTTCAATGAGCACCCTTCTCTCTTTTGGAGAGAAATGAGGAGGAACTCTCCCTGTGACTAGATAATTAGCTATGTCAACATACCAGGGTGTTTGCACACTGATGGAAAATAGGTGTTCATTAGGGAAAGAGTCATCAATGACTTTATTGTCCTTTGATGTAGTCAACCTTGAAAGAAAGTCTGCAACAACATTGGCCTTCCCTGGTTTATCCACAATAGTTATGTCAAACTCCTGGATCAACAATAACTATCTTGCTAGCCTACCTGAGATCAGGGTTTTATTCATTAGGTACCTAATGGCTGCATGATCTAAGTGCACAAAGATCTGATAGCCTATTATGTAGTGCCTAAGTTTGTTAAGGGCATAAATTACTACCAACATTTCCTTTTCTGTCACTGTATAGTTGAATTCAACTCCTTGCAAGTTTAAATAAATAACATTCTCAATTGCTCCTTTCTATCCCAAGAAAACTCCTATAGCATAGTCTAATGCATCTATATGAATGTGGAAAGAATCTCCCAATTGAAACCTTTGAGTATAGGAGCATGAGTTAAAGCTATTTTGAGATTAGAGAATGCCTTGTCATAGTCCTCTGTCCATTGGAACTCAACATCTTTGGTTAGGAGATTGTACAATGGTGCTGCCATTTTGCTAAAATATTTGATGAAACGCCTATAGTAACTTGCATGTCCCAAGAAAATCCTAACATCTTTTTGTTTTGCAGGTATAGGCAGGTTGGTGATCATCTCAATCTTGGCAAGGTCTACTTGAATTCCTTTGTGAGAGATGTAGTGGCCAAGAACTACACCTTCCTGCATCAACATGAAGCACTTTTCATTGTTTAAAGACAGATTATGGTCTTCACATATTTGTAAGACTCTCCTGAGAATTTTCAATGCTTCATTGAAACCAACACCATAGGTAGTAAAATCATCCATATAAATTTTCATGCATTCATGAGATGTATCTAAAAATATGCTAATGACTTCCCTCTGAAAAGTTGCAGGTGCATTGCATAAGCCAAATGGAAGTACTGAGTAGGCATAAGTTCCCTATGGACAGGTAAAGGTGGTCTTCTCCTGGTCCTCAGGTGCAATTTGGATCTGGTTATAGCCATTGAATCCATCTAGAAAAGAAAAGTATTGATTTCCTTTAAGTGAATCTAGAACTTGGTCTACGAAAGGAAGGGGAAAATGGTCCTTTTTTGTGGTAGCATTAAGTTCCCTATAATAAACACAAACTCATCACTTCCCTCCCTTTTTGGGAAAAATCACTAATGGAGACACCCATTGGCTATCTGAAATGGGGTAGATAAATCTTGCATCCAACAATTTCTATAGTTCTCCTTTTACAATTTCTCTCAATGCAGGGTTAATTCTTCTTTGTGGCTACCTCATTGGTGTGCAATCATCTCTTATGTATATCCTATGGGTACAAAGCTTAATATATAATCCCTTAATATCATGATAGTCCCACACAAATGCATGCTGGTGGGTCCTCGGTAAGTTTGTCAATGACAACTTCTGTTCTTCACTCAATTTGCTATTAATATTTAGATATTTTCCTTTTGACACTTGCACTTGTGTAGTTAACTCTATCATAGCTGCTTTACCAATTCTTGGTACCTTGAGTTCATGTGGTAGCAATGCATGAGACATACCTATTGTTGCAGGAAGTTCTGCTGCAAGAAGAGCGGGTAGAAGTGTCTTCACTAGATCAACAAAATCAGTTGCATGAGAGAATGACTCTTCCTGCACCTCACAATGGTTCTAAATTATGCTAGAAAATACTTCATCTTCATCTTGAAGCTACATGAAAGAACTCCTGCCTAACATCATAAGTTGTGCCATAGAGTTGACTTCCTTGGCCTCTTCATCAACATGGGGCCATATGGGGTTATCCATATCATGGGATGGCTGAGCAGGAGGGTAGAGAATAAGATTTTTGGTGCTCTTTCCATAAAAAATGGTCATGTATCTTGTCCAACATCCAATATAGGAATCTATTGTTGCTAACCATGGCCTTCCAAGAATAATGGGGTACCCATCTTGAAATCTGTTGGATACTCCCAAGAGTTTAGAGTTACCAAAAGACCCTCTATTATACCATCAGGTTTAACAGTAGAACTATCAACAAGCTGCATGATAGTAGGAGTAGGTCTCATGCTTGCAACATTTAGTTGTTGCAGAATATCCTTGGTCATTACATTTATTGCTGCTCCTGAATCGATCAGAGCATTCTTTATTTGGATTCCATTTATAACAACTCCTTGGGTCATTATATTTGGGAATAGTCACTTTCCCAAGCATGATGTCAGCCAACTGTCCCACCACATGAACTGTAGTGGGGTCTTTCTTCTTCCCGCCTAGCTTCTTAAGGCATGCTTCCTTAATTGCTTTTCCATATATGGGAACATCTTTTATGGCTTGAAATAAGGGTATCCTGACACATATATGCTTCAATTGATCTAGAATGTCAAAGGTTGGTTCCTCCTTCTCTTCCTTTTGTTTCACAATTTCCAACCTTTGAGGAAATGGTGGTTCTTGTTTAGTTTGTTGGACTGGGACTAGTTCAAGATTTTTAGGTACACTTGGCTAAATGGGGACATTCAGATGCTCCTCTTCTTCCACATGAAGTTCAGTGATAATGGGTGTGGAAGGAGCTAGCAAAGTAGTTCCTGAATGCAAGTGGATGTCACTTACACTCACAACATATGCAGGGAATTGATTTGGATTGATAGAGTAGCCTAACTGCTGCTATGGTTTTTTATCTGGGTTAGGTGTGGGATGAGCTGGTAGCTGAGTAGATTTAGGTGTATTTGAACTTGAACTAGCAGGAGAAGGAATTATAGCAGGTTGCTGGGGCTGATAAGGTGTTGAAAAATGAGTTGTTTTCTTAGCTTAATACTCTGTAAAACTTTAATATTGCTGATCTAAGTAAGTCTTTTCTTTGTTACATATATTCTTTGTGGGTGATTATCTTGATTAATTCATTTTACTGTTGTAGAATGAAGAGAGAAGTTGATAGAAGAACTAGACATCATATTAGAAAGATTACACAAGATATAACGTGGAGAAACTCTTTCGAGAAAAAAACTCCACCAAGAATTATTCTATTATTCAATCTCTGAATTACAATAGCTCCAATTCTTGCTTGAGAATACTTCTTCTGTATTTACCAATCTTCTTCACACCTTCAAATAACAATTCTGAAAACTCTCTTCAACTTGAATGAGATATAGAGACAATGTGCAACCTTGTAATCTCCAAATGGTGATAATTACAATGCACAAGCTCAAGCCCTTGAAAAGGTACGCCATATTGCTTCAAGTTGAGTTATTATGTGAAGACTAAAGCTTACAACATGTGCTTCATGCATTTGGGCGTCCCAAACTGAAGCTACAACTTATCCTTCACTTTGGTGATAATTCCAAAGATCTTCCTCAAAGTTGGCACCCATAAGTAATCCTACTTAACTGAGCCTTCAAATATATCTTATCATGCAAGAGAGGTAAATCCAAGAAAGCATCTTGGGTGCCCAAGTTGGCTCCAAGTGATTTCTAGTTAACTGAAACATTTACTCAACACCATTCATGCAAGAATGGTCATCCCTTGTTAACTGGAGGTAGTCCCTGTTATCTGTCATACAACTGAATGTTATTAGCCATTCATTCCAAGTTAACTAAAGTTAACTGACATACAATTGAAACTAACTGAAGACAACTGAACCATAACTAAACTGAACTGAACTGAATTGAACTGAATTGAACTGAACTGAATTGAATTGAATTGAACTGAACTGAACTGAACTGAACTGAACTGAACTAAACTAAAGTAAACTGAACTAAACTAAACTAAACTGTTCTAAATTGAATTGAATTGAACTAAACTGATCTGAACTGAACTAAACTAAACTTCAAGCATGCAAACATCAAATCCTAACTCCTAGGATCTTTTCATGCATTCATAAGTGTTAACTGTTACTCCGTATAGTTAACTAAACACAAGGTGAGTTTCACCTTACCATGTGGGTGCCCCATGTGCCCCTATTATTTAGGAACTCACTATGGACGCCCTCACATGCTCCTTACATTTATAATTAATTACAAATGTCAATAATCATGATTATTTCATCAAATATTAATCTCATCCTAATCTTAGTGTTGTTGAACACATTCCAAGAATCTAGGAGATACATTAAAAATAATTAATGTTTAGGATTTGCAATTAAATGGAATCCTATTTCCAACAAAAGGTGGCTACATGTAACTAGTTGTCTAATTTGGCCATTGTTGTCCTCCCCTCCATTTAGACGTTTGCTACCAATTTCCTGGAGGTGGTTTCCAATTTCTTGAAACTGCTGTCAATTCCCCTTAGGTTGTTGCCACTAGGGTGGAGAGTTTTGGTGATTGGGTTAGGTATTTGAAGGGTTATTCCAAGGTTGTGGTGGATATCCTCCATAGTTGGATGGATATGGGGGCTGCCATTGGTTACTTGATGCACAAGAATTAAAATAAGTCCCAACAAAGGATAATGGATCTGGTGGCATACCTTGTCTTGGAGCCCATGGCCTCCTTTGTGCAATGTAATAGACTTGATCATCATCACCCTGGGTTGGCTTGAACTCAAGTGGGATCTGCTTACTGTCAATATTAGCTATCATTTTGCATCTGCAGTCCTTCTTCTTTTGTCTGCAATGAGGGCAGTATTCTGCCAACATTGCCTTTGCCTCCTCTTGTTTCTTCTTGGCTTGAAGTGTATCCAACTAAGTAGCTAGATTGTTTATGATGTCTTGCTTGAAGTCTATCAGGAAGTGAGTAATATCCATCCTTAAAACTCCATTGGTAGATGACTTACCTATAGAGGATTGGTAAGCTCTCCCTTTCTTTGAAGCTGCCCTAGAATAGTTCTAACATATATTCTTGATATCCTCCCAAGGAACTTGGGTTATATCTCCTCCTCCCATCAGGTCCAAGGCATCAGTACAATGGTCATTAATTCTTCTTAGAAAAAGAATCTTTTGTGATTCTTCATTGAGTGTATGGTGTGGAGATTTTTGTAGGAAAAACAAAAACCTTGAAATGTAATCTTCTAGGCTCTCATCTTTCTTTTGTTTCATCCTAAAAATCTCATCTCGCCTCATGTCATTGCCCCTACAATATTCCTTGTACTTCTCAAGGAACTTTGTCTTCATGCCATCCCAAGTCTCCACAATATTTCTGCCTAGACTCATAAACCATCTTAATGTAGCTTCTTTCAAGGTGGTGGGAAACAACTTAAGCCTATGGGCATCAGTGGTATAGTCATAACTACTGCAGAGCATATCAAACTTGAACAAGAAAGTATTAGGATCTTCTATGCAAAGTCCATAGAACTTAGGAAGGACTTAAGTAGGGATATTTTTGAGGTTGTTAACTTCATTTTGATGAGCAATGGGAAAAGGAAGATTTGGTTGGTTAGGTTTGTTTCTATTTGCATCACCCATACGTGCCTGATGGAGTTCCAAAGCAAAGGGGTTCTCAATCTGATTTTGATCTTTAGAGGAAATTTCAAAATTGGTCGAATTAGGAAAAGCATCAACAAAGGGGTGTGGCTCTTCTTCTTCATCTCTTAGCAGATTCTGATGCTCAACTAGCTGGAATGGATCATGGTTATTAGGAAGGAATCTCCCATGAGCATCTCTCCTCCTTCCTCTATGCATACGATATCAACTCAATATTAGCCAGCTCACACAAAGAATTGGCAAAAGAATAGTGAATCATTACTTTCCTAAATTAGGGGTATACTAAGAACAAAATTTCAAAAATACTACAACAAGAAAAAACTATCAATGACTCCAAAGAATTCCCTAGTTTAATGTTAATGTAATTAAATTATTTATTTTACTAGCATAAGTTAACTTAGGTCATATATCATTTAGTCCTAGGTTGCATTTCAATAAATCATTTAATAATGGGGTAATGTCCCCTTCCATGTTTGTAGGGATAATATTCCTTCTAGAAGATGAGTTGTCCTTCTAGAACTTATCTCAACATTTAATAATTTTCTAGATAGGGTTCACATGTTGTCACATGTTGTTAGATCAAGACATATGGCAACATCTCATGCATTTTAGGTTTTCTCTCATGCCTATATAATCAGACAACTTGTACATTTGTAATCAATCCAATATCATATCTAATATCAATGATCTAATGTTGTAGATCAATAGTAATCTCTCTTTGCAGCCCTTAGTTGCAACACTTTCTGTGTGGTGTAATTTCTCTTGGAAAGATTCTTTGAAGTGTGCACAACTTCATTGGATGATTCAACATCCATCTTTTCAACATGATATCAGAGCATGTTGAATTCTAACATTTAACACCATCCTCGACAACGACACCAAAAATGTTGGCCTCCTACAATGATTTAACAACTAATCCCTTACAGCTATGATTCAGAGATTGGAAATCTAATCTGAATAGCTATCTCAATCATTATGAAGGTGCATTTAACTTGTTAACTCAGGGATGCAAACTTGTAATGGGTCAACACAATATGTGCACTAGGAATCCAAAGTAGCCATATTCATTCTACAACTAAGAAAAGACATAATGTTGAAAGTAAATTGCTTGGAAAGAAGTAACATAAGTACTGAACATCAACCAATAACTATACTAAGCTAAGAAAACAGACATGAAACTACTTTGTCTACTTTGGCTACAAGAACAGTCACATAATCGAATTCTAGTGGCTGCAGGAATAGATAGTTGCCAGATTCTTAACTAATTGGTAAACATAAAGTACTAACTAAACTAAAGGATGGAATGCTCACCAAGTGGGCCCCCTTGGATGAGTATCCCTTAAAAAAATGTAAACTTAGATGCACGAACTTATAACTTCATTTTATTCATTGGAAAGGATGAGTACAATCGAGCAACATAACTATATTACTAAAAAACTAAGAATACAAGTACAACATCAGATTAATCAACCTTCTGAGAAGGAACATTCGAGTCTTGTTTATAGGAAGAAAAACTACTAACTAACTACCTAGCAAGGTGGTCAACTCCAACAGATTAGGAAGACAGCACTTTAGGGAAAGCATAAAAAGTGGAGAGGAGGTTATGCATGCGTGGAATCTGGTCAAGCCAGTTTGCCTTAACACAGATCCAGCATAAAAATAGCTCCTATATTCGCTCAAAAAACTATTAAGACCATTTACAAGGTGGTTACAATTTTTGACTTAAACTAGGAATCTCTCTCCATTGAGAGTCTTCCCTCCATTGACCTTTTGAATGATCACTTTGCTGACCTTTATGGAAAATGACCAGCTAGCAGAATCTTCCTCAATTTTGTAGGCTAATTATATTTGCATAACAATATTAGTACGCACAATAATTGCATATCTGTAACTATCTTAAAGTAACATTCATTAATCCACATGTAAAATTAATATAGATAATTCATATAGCATGTCAATTTCATTTAAAGGTTACAAAAATAAACTTATGCCCAATGTCCATGGTTTTGAGGAAATATCATAAAAATGTCAACATCCAAGTATCAAGGTCTATGACAACTACAACAAATGGATAATAAACTCTATCAAAATTGAGTCATAAACTGGACTCATTAGTCGTCACTTTTATTTTTTTTAAACATGACTTAACATCCATGCAGACCAATCATAAACACAAAAAACAAAAGAAACAACTAGCTTTGAGACTAGATTGATGGAATTTCTAAGTTGCTTGGGTTGTAACTATTCCTAGAAAATATTTGAGGCTTTGCATGCAACCTACTACATTCTAATTTTCTACTAGATGTTATAGCTATAGTTTGAAAAGAATTCCAAAAAATACTACACAAACTTAGCGATCCATCAAAGAGAAAACAAAAATTGCATTATTTAGATCCCCAAATATAGGAACAACAACCTTATTAATCGTAGATGCTAAAAAGTAGCGATTTCTAGTAAGATTTATCTTCAATGTCAGCATGTGGTTATTTCCATGCAAACTCTGGAGCAATGATACCAAATCCATTGCATGTCCCATTCCAATAATTATGCAAGTCAGTTACACTTTTCTTTCAACCAAAACATGATCTTCTTTTGGCACAATCTATTTACATGTGATTTTGATTTTTTTTAATCTGTTTGACCCATGGAATCTATCCAAAATAACAATCTCCATGCATGGCAATAGATTTGCATGCAATATTTTAGGGTTTTGGATTGGTGCATTCCTTCCAATACTTGCATGAATCTCTCCAATAGGATCAGAAGAGTGAATACCCAACATTGCTTCAACTCAGGATCATGATCTTCCCAAAATTTTGTCTCTAGCCTGCATCAACAACTAAATCTTCCTTATGATATTAGCAACTATTAGTTTCTACACAGTGCTGTTAGTTTGGATTTTTTTTTTAAATTTTTCCTCTTGCATGCACAAATCTTATTGTTCTTGTGATATTTAAACGTGGTGAGTGTGAAGATAATAGTAATGGATGGATGAAAATGATTTATTATGTAGGAATGGATTGGGCAGATGGAAATGAAAATCAATGCAAACAAGTAATTATTCTTCAAAACCTTCATTGCACAGAAATAGCAATTCGAATTAGACAACTTATTATAGTCATCGATTATGTAAATTCTTCCAAATCAGCCATGTTGTGGTCTGTAACCTTTGGCTATTTTTTCAATCATTAGGATAACTAAGAGAAGATATCATCAAGTTCCTATAACTAGGTACAGGTTTTACTTGATGGCATACTATATTTCTATTCTGAATTCAAATAGAAATATTGATATGTATCTTCTACTTAGCAAAGAAATAACTGTAAAACAAATACAAACTCAACATGGTAGATTATGGAAAAGTATTTCTTTTATACAAGCTTTCTGATGAACTGCTAGTACCATGAAATGAGGTTTTCATTTGTTTTTGTATTTTGTGTTTTTGGTGGGGGGGTGGTTCCATTGTTTCGATCTAAATTCCTAATTGCAAAAAATAAATTCTAATCTATGTTGCAAGAAAATAAATTCTAAAGAGGTTGTCAACCACGCATCTCCTATCATAAAACTTGTAAAGAGACATTCAATAGCTTACACGATCCACATCCAATACTTATACATCTGGCATAAGACACCATAGTGGCCTCACTCGACTTGCTCGACTGGGTAGGACAGTGAAAACTGAGAACTTTATTTATCTATCTCACCTAGACAAGCCTCTTTAGCAAATTTTGAATCTCCTAATAATGCCAGTCCTCAACAACAACGCCAAAAATGATGAGGTCATCAATCACATCATTTAATAATGTCAATCTAAGGATGGCATACAAAGGAAATATGCAATAGGAGAGAGATTTATGGCTAACAACCCTTCTACCACACTTCACACTTGCTAAAATCAAATAGCACACTTGTGGAATTGAAAGAGCACACTTGCAAAATTGAAATGGTACACTTGCAGGAATTGAAAGAGAACACTTGCAGAATTGAAATGGCACACTTGCAGGAATTGAAAGAGCACACCACACTTGTAGAAAGTAAATTTCTGAATTGAAAGAAAATAATAAATACAGAAAACACCTGCAAGTTTACAATAGACTATACAGATAAATGTTTACAAAACATAAAAGAAAGAGAATAACAATTTATAGAATAAAGAAATTAATAAACAAATAAAATACATTGATCCATCTTCCTTGGAATGAGTGGTTGACTCATTCCTTGGAAGAGGATTTTATTCAAAACACAGGCTTTTTCTCAAACTTCAAAATATATTTTATTGATTTACTGCTTCAAGCTCTCAGAAAATGAGAAGGAGATGTGTATTTAAACACATCTCAAAACCTAATAACAGATTACAAAAAATTAGGCAATCTAATGCCAAAATCTACTTATCCAAAAATATGCAACAGGATCCATGTTTCTAGGAAGACGTTGGAACTGCCTCAACAAACTATGGACTAAAAATACATATCCGGATTTACAAATTTTAGAAGTATGAATACAACTAGATTAATTTAGGCCATTACCATAAATGGTAATGCCTAAAAATAGGATATCTAAATATAGAAAGTCTATTTATAGATATCAAGGAAGTGATTACTTTAATCCAAAGGATCCAACTGTACTTCTTCGCAACATTGGCATCTTCAGAGTATTTTGTGTTGGTCTTCGAAGCACTTCTCGAGCATCTTCGAAGTATTTTCGGAGCATCTTTGGAGCACTTTCGGAGCATCTTCAAAACATGATCTTTGGAGCTACATGTATACACTTTAACACCTTTTTCCAAGATTTAATGGTAATAGTTGACAATAAGATAACAATGATTTACAAAGAAATAACCAAATATAACTTCTTTATTTTATTCTAAATAAACCATAAGTTAGGAAACTACACTTAGATCCACTTTATATACAAAGGAAAAAGATGCTATTTCATAGATATAATGAGACATTTTATGATCTCATCAGGGATGTCCAAGAAGAGATCCTATAAAATAGGAGCACATGGGGCGCCCGCATGGAAGGTGGAACCCACCTTGCTTAAGTTAACTATTTGGAGGATTGATAACACTTCAGTAATGCATTTTTGGATCCTACAAATTAGGGATTGGTATTTACATGAGTGGAGTTCAGTATCAGTTCAGTCCAGTTTAGTTCAGTTCAGTATTAGTTCAGTTCAGTTTAGTTCTTCTTAATTTAGTTATAGTTCAATTATCTTTAGTTGCATGTAGTTGACTTCAGTTGACTTGAGTTGCAGGACTAATGACTTCAATTGAATGACATATAACAGGTAGATACATTTAGTTAAATGGGGATGATCAATCATGCAAAATGTTTGCATGAATTGATGGAGAGATATGTTTCAGTTAGCTAAGATTGAATTGGACCCACCTTGGGCACCCAAGTTGGCATCTTTGAGTTAACACCTTTTGCATGGGAAGATATTTACAAGGCTCAGTTAAGTGGGTCCATTCTTGGGTGCCAACTTTGAGGTGATGCTTGCAAGATATTTTCTTGACCAACGATCATTTAAGTGTTTAGTTTGGGGCGCCTAAATTGAGGAGACTTTGGTTTTAACTTCATGTTATAGTGTGGAACTCTACTTGCACAATCTAGGCATGGTTTTTTGAGAGGAGCTTTATGATCTTGTATTTGATAACTCTTATGAGTTTACATGCTCATTAATTGTCTATTTATTGCAGAAATTCCATCAAAGATTTGCAGGTTAGCAAGTTGAGCTTGTGCATGTGTGACGGTTTGAAGCATGGCATGGGATGTGTGGATTCATGCTTGGTCACATGGAATGCATGGATAGCTTCTGCTACAACAAGTGTATGATAGTTTTGTGCAGGTTGTGAAGAAGGATTGTTGAAAGCAAGGAAGCATATCAATCAAGGATTGATATAGTATTATTCTAAGGTTAAATAATACAAGCACTATTGATTCTAGTGGAGTTTTTTCCCGAAAGGGTTTCTCCATGTATATGTTGTGCCACTTCTATCTTCTTGTCTCATTCTTCTACAATCTTCTATCTCTTTCTAAAATTGGTAAAATTGATCTAAATAGATGAATCATACACAAATAATTATGACAAAGAAAACTTAATTAGACCTACAGTCTCATAGTTTTACAAGTTTTAAGCTACAATTTCACCTCCATTTTCAACAATTATTAATTTAGAATATTCATAAAAAATATGTAAATATCATCTAGATTAATTTGAGGTTGACATGAATGTAACTCCTATAAAAACCAAACAAGCATTCTAAAAACAATATTTTGAAAGAAAAGAAATCAAGAACATTAGAAAACCCTAAGCCCTAAAGAACTTAAACCAATAAAAAATTGTACCTTTTTTTTGCATCGAGTGTGGAATATTTTAAGAATTAGAGGATTAGTAGGTGTTGGTGTAAATAAATTCTTGTACCTAGTTGATTCATTACTAGGGGACTTATTTACATGTTTGTTAAGTTTACTTAGGTCCTAGGAAGGAATCTTTCTAGAAGGTGTTAGTTGTCATTAGTTGCTATCTTATATTTTGACTTGTAACACATGTGAACCTAGGTAAGTTGATTAGTTGTCTCATGTCATATGATTAAGACACTTGTCATAATCCTATGACATCTTGTATCTCACCTTGGCTATATAACCAAGGGGTTTCTACTACATTGTAGATCACAACAATATCATTGAATCATATTGATGAGAATATAGTTTATTCTTGTCACATTCTATTCTCTCTCTTTGTGCTTTCAATTTTGCCTCAAGATCTTGGAAGCCATAGCCAATTCTAACATTGTATCAAAGCGAGTTGGGAACAATCGGATAGTCTTTTTCTGAAGAAAAATGGTAAAGCTTGAAAAGTTGAGTATGCTCTTCTCTTGCATCATATGATGATCTGGAGAATCATATAGTCTTGAAAGAAATACTAGATTTGGGGGGTTCCATTTTTGGCTCTTTATTACAGGTTCAAATCAGATCTTGTTGGTGAAAATTTGACCTCGCCATTGCATCTAGAAGGTTTGAGAAAGTCAATTTTTTCTTTTCTTTTGTCCAAATCAGACATACGAGGCCAAATCTATGAGGGTTTGAAGTTGAAGAGTGGTTGTGAGATCTAGAAGGTAGCTATATTTTTGGAGCATTTTGGATCAAATCCGACCTTTCCATCACCTCCAGAAGGACCAAAAACCCTAAGATCGACTGTCAATTCATCAAATTCAGAGCAGTTGTCCGGTGAGGCAAAAAAATTTGCCTAGGGAGTCGTAGGACCCCGCAAGTTGCTATCATTATTACTGGTATGATTTAAAAAATATATATTTTATATTTTTTGCAAAATTTTTTTTCAAATATTTTGTAAATATTTTTGCA
>VDFB02271358.1:1115474469-1115503248 GCA_007258455.2 Sequoia sempervirens | reverse complement strand
AAACATCTTGAAACTATATACATAAAATATAACAAGTAGAAGAAAGTAAATGTGCATGTGTAAATGTCTTATACTTAAATGTTTATTTCATGTATATAGTTTCCCTGACAGAGAAAGAGAGAGACAGAACCAAAAAAAAAAGAGTTCAAAAAATGCATTCCAAATGTCATGCTTCACATTTGGCGAACACCAAATTTGGCGCTTGCCAAATGAGTTGCATTGGGAAATACCAACCCAAAGGGTTGGATTTTGCCTTAGGCATCCAACCCAAAGGGTTGGACGAACATTTCATGCCAAGGACGTGATTTTCTAAAAGGGTAACAAAATTTCACACATTTTTGGTTGTGCTCTCCATCAGGTTTGCACATCTTTCAATGCAATTTTATAAGAAAATCGTTATGACATTAGGCTCTCTCTTAGCTATCTACATATAATTTTTTTAATGTTTTGATTATGTTAAGGTTTTCATCTATAACTTATCTTGTTAGTGCCTTCGTTTTTTGTCAAAAACCAACATGTGCTAGTTTTGGTATAGATTTTTACTCGTTCATCAAATTTTGAAACAAATTACATTTTTATAAACTAGACTCCATTCTACACGTAATGAAAAAAAACTGACTTTCGATTAGTTTTCAAAAAAAATGGGGGTGAGCACGCTCAAATTTTAGTTTTTCAGGATGTGTCCACTTTGAAATTTGTAAAATATTATATATTCATTAAAAAATTAGCTAAAAAAATTGGGATAAACTACAAGGTATTAACTAATTTCTCACTGTTCAGATTTTTAAAATTATAAAAAAAAATAACTTTTTAGAGAGGCCACAAGAGACACTATGCTATTTTTTTTATTTTTTTTTATAAAAATGGGACCACTTTTGGTGGCCCCCTTTTTCAAACCCTTAATATTCATTATTTTCAAAAAAAAATAGTAGCTTAGAAAGTAGATTCGGAGCACAACTCTTAGTCTTGTTGCATCTTCACATTTTGAACGTAACTATCTTCATTTTCTCGTGAAAGACCGACTTTCTTGATTTCAAAAAAAAAAAAAGTGGCATCTTAAGAACCATTTTTGTGTCACAACTTGGTGCACTTACCAATATGTAATGGCCAAATATCATAAGTATAATATTTTCTCCTAAGAGAAATAACAAAAACAAAAACGAAAAACAAAACAAAACCTATATCTCTCATGCAAGAAAATGAAACAAGAGCTTCCAAGGAATACAAGATGGTGGATGAGGCAAAATAAAATAAAATCTTCATCGTAGTATTGCATGTTTCATAAATGAGCTTAAAAGAACAATGTAATAAAGCATAAGAATTGCCATTGGCATCTTATATGTTAGAAACTTTCCCTCTTAGAAAGATTAAAATATTATATATGTTTAATTAATTAAACTTCTTAAATAACAATCAAGATATTTGTGGTGGCCTGAAAATGCTGATGATTTTGTACCCCAAAAATCAATGCAATAAAGCAAAAAAAATGCTATTGGCTTCTTGTAAGTTAGAACTTCCCCACATAAAAAGGATTAAAAGACTAGCTCCATCCAATTAGCCAGCTTATTGACCATTAAGATATTCTCATGAACTTGAATTGTTCCTATACTAGTTGTCGCACCTCATATCACTTGCATTCATTCCATGCTACCAAGTTTTTGAACTCACGTCACTTCAATCCATCACATAGTACCAATCTTCCCACCTCATATCAGTCAATTCATTCCATAATACAAATCTGCAAAAGTCAATATCTTTCAACATGCCAATTCCAATATCCATAGAAGTTATGAAGGCCTTAGTTCATTCTACATAACTAATCTTTAACGATCAGGCTGGCTTTGCAGTTATTTGTACTCTCTTAGGGTGCCAACTCTTGGTTTGTTACCTATCTTGACTCGGCTCTTAATAACGGTTTAGGAGCTTGGAATTATAGGCACCCAATTTTGCATTTTCATTTTCATTTTCATTGAATTTTCATTATGGATTCTTTACAATAAATTATTGTGCACTTGGTTCCTACTGCAATTGAAGGGGGTCTCTAGAATCCCTCTAGTCTCAAAGTCGAGTTAAAGCCACAGGGAAGAAATATCCCACAAACAAAACCACACTTACTAATAACTTTAAACCCAATCAATTATTTTTAGAGAAAGATAACGTAAAACATTTGATAATTTAGCTAAAAACACTAATTATGTGATAATCTTCTGGTGAGTTTAAGACTGCCAAAATATTCACTTTTGGTAAAACCAGATGAGAAATCATGCGGGAAGTAAAGTTTCATGTGCGAACATTTGACGCACTTGAAATTAAAAAATTGGGTGTAAGAGTTCACCTTGAATTGCACGTTTTACCAAATACATATAACAAGAAAGCCTAAATCAGAAATTGGTTTAATCGAAATGACACTTGAAAACATAGGTAGTTCAGAAAATGATTCAACATGCAATACATTAAAAAGAAGAGTTTAACAGTAAAAAATACTTTTAAAAAAGGAATGACAGCTGCAAACAGATTCTGTCCAAATAAATAAATATTGAATAGGTCAAAACATTATACGTCCAGAACTACCCTAACACACATCAAACTTTTATAAACAAATAAATTTCACATGCAAATTCCTACGACTGTAAACAGAACGTAAAATATCTTCAAATAACCACTAAACGTCTAGGACTCGAGATACTCCTGACAGATTGCACGTGTCATACAATATACTCCACTTAATATATACAAACAATGAGATATTTTTTACAATTCTATGCAGTGATGTTACTATCACTATGTTCCTCCGCCATTGGATAAGGGTAAAAGAATGACAGAAGAATCATACTACAGTGTTAGCTACCCAAAAAGCATATTTGTTAAAACATGAAAAAACGCCTGCATAGACATGCTTTCCTGAAAAGGACAGGAAACAAATATTTTAAGATTATGCTACCATGTTCTTGAATTATTTGGAACACTGCATCTTTATTATTTTAAATCCTATACCATCAATAGTTTAATGAATAATCGACACTCATATTGGAATCAATAGTTACAGTCTACAAATAGAACTTAAATATGCTGCATGAAACATGATCAAGCGATCAGAATCCCATGAATGTGTCATTTCGACATAGATACCTGTACACAAAATTGTCACTTTAACAGCTTCTGCTGAAACTTCTCTGCAACAGACTAACCTTGTCTTTAAATTGTACTTCCAATATATTATATAATTTGAAACAAAGACTACAATGAGTTTTCACAGCCAGAAAAAGGCAAAAATATTATCTTCAACCTACCCTGGTAATCAGTTAACTTAAGTCAGCAGGAAATTGGCTGCTGCTTCAGATATCCTTAAAAAATTAAAATAATACAAAACTCCTGCTCCAAATCAGGTAGAAACCTTTGTACTGTCTTCTGGTTCACTATGCTCAGAAACCTCTGCAGCTTAAGTTTGTACTGCCTCCACGACACCGACCTCAGCAGGGCGTATAATTCTTTCATGAAGAATATAGCCAGGCTGCACATGAACCAAAAGATAAATAGCATTTAGACCCCTAGCAAAGCAAAGGAAATCCAAGTCTTTAATCTAGCCCCAATGAGGAACACTTTTGTTTCAGGCTGTCATTTACATTCAACAGCCCATTTTCTTATTTTCTAGCATCCATTACCTTTGCTCTCCTCTCTTTGTGATTGAGACGACTAGTAGCATATAGATATCTTAAATACATCCTATCTATTAAGACATTTTTAAGATTGATGTATTTCAGATATCTATGCTAGTAAATCTTAAATTTCCACATAGTAACTCTAAACTAAATCTTAAATTACCATCTATCCTTATATCCATAATTAATAACTACACAATTGTAAAAATATATATATATAAATCTTTCATATAGATATTACGAGTGAATGCGAATGTGACAATCTTTGCAAATTTTAACATCCTCCATATATTATGAATTATTAGTTCCTATTACATCATAATACAAAGCCTGTCACTGATAAGTACCTCTATGGTGATATAATCTGGATATTCATGCATTAAATTAAATCTTGAATTTCCATAATATAACTTTAAATAAGTCTTAAATTATTATCTATCTTGATATTGCTTGTGGTATATAACAACATGAGTTTACAGAAAGTAACTCTAGTAAATCTTAAATTGCTAACCATCTAAATATCAAATTAACTTAATTACCATTTGTCTTAATATCAATCTTCACTAATAAGTTACTATTCAAATGTATGGTAAGGTCAGTTACCAATAATATACACAACAGTAAATTATATATATATATAGTCTTAATTAATAAGTAACTATTATGACTGAACGCCATTGTGAAAAACTTTGACGAAATCAACTTGTACATCGTCCATTTTGTCAGCAATATATTATTTTGATATTTTGATTTTTGGGGATATCTGCTAACTATTTTGATATTTGTTATTCAATCACCATTACATGCTCTTCGCTGTCACAATAGGTTATTCCTCTTAAATAATTTATCTTTTCACCCTCTCCCTACTACCACCTCTCTCTCTATAACACACATACTTTGAGATATGTCGGCCATAATTTCTGCTATAGATGAATCGTTATATAACACAACTATTATTTCCAACTCTAACAAGAAAAAACTTACATCATGATTCGAAGTTCCATAGAAGCATAAATCTGCAAAAAATCCTGAAAATCGCGATTTTTAAAAAACCCTGGACCTTGCCAACTTTTTCCTCACAAAAATCGCGATTTTTCCCGGCAGTTAACGCCCAGGAAAAATCGTTGAAAATCGGGTTTAAATCACGATTTTTTCTTGAAAAAATTGAGCAAAAAATCGACTAAAAAATTTGCAGGAAAATAAAACCCTAAAACGCATTTTTTCGCTAATTATTTCGACGTGATTTCTACTTTCCGGCATATTTTGGACACGTCTTTCATTTTGCGGGGTCGTCTTTCATTTTTGGAGCTCATTTCTCAGTCACACGAAAATCAATAAGGCGTTTAGGGTTTGCAGAAGGCACGAAAATCAAGAAGGCGTTTAGGAGCATCAGCATACAGGTATTTATTTCCCTATCGCCATTTTCACGTATATGCATCGCCTATAGTAGGATCATTTTGTTGTTTTAATTTTTCAAGCTATGTTGTTTCTCTTTATTCTGTATTTATTTCCATATTGTTGCTTCTTATTTAAATATTCAATATTGTATTTATTTATTAAAATATTCATTATTATTTATTTAAATATTTCTTATTTATTTATTTATTTAATTGAAAACCTAATCCCCATCATTAGTGATACACATATTTAGAAAGTTCATTTATTTATTTATATGTGAACTTTTTTAAATTGAAAACCTAATCCCCATCATTATTTATTTCTTATTTATTTATTTATTTCATTAGTGACATACGTGAATCTGGCTATTTTTTCCAAATTCCAAAAGTCATTGCAATTTCTTGACAAATTAAACTGTAGAGTGAAAACTTTCAGATATCCTCATCATGTTTTTGAAAATAGAATGAAAGTGCAAATGGGGTAACAACTCAAGCGGGCTTAACCTTGGAGAAAACTCCCTGGTTAAGCGCGCTTGAGCTGGAGCAGTACCGGGATGGGTGACCTCCCGGGACGGACCAGTGCTTCACCTCTGTGAGCATCACCTAGATGCAATGAGTGCTAAGTGGACCATTCGATATCATGAGAGATGGGTTCTTGTTGAACCACTACTCATGAAACATGGGTCAATGAGTTTGACTCAAAACTACACGGTTGAATCCTGATAGCAATATCATAATTTGACACGCTGTGGAAAAATACCTCCTACTTAACAATAATATTTGTCATTTTATTGCCTGGGCTTGCATCTATGTATTAGGGACATAGCTGAAATGACATTTAAGCATTAGTTTTGATAGATTGCAAAGAATATAAGACAAACAAACACAATATATGTTTTTAAGATTTTTAAGACAAACAAACAAGCTGCAACTCCTTATTTAAGACAAAATGCAATGTAATCAGCGATATGAATATAAACAAAAAAATCTATTTCTACAATTCACGGGTTAAAATCTCTATTTTATTTGTTCTCTATATCTCTATGCTATGGAAATGACCTTAAGTTTTAAAAAAAGAAGGTTTTGTCTATTTTTCTACATTTTTTTACGTTTTTTTTCAAATCCGATTTTTCCCCGATTTTTCAAAAAATCCTGATTTTTTGGTTTGCCGATTTTTTCCCCAAACGATTTATGCTGCTATTCAAACTACTAATTGGTAAGAAGGTTGCTAGAGTTATATGCGAGCCCAAAGAACCTTGAAGGATAACAAGCATATACAAGCACACCCAAATAAGCCATATGACCCACAGACAACTCTTATATGACATCGCAAAAGTCTAAATATTTGAGATTGCAAAAAAGTCTGATTTTTTTCTTTTATCTAGATTAAATTTCAAAAAAGCAAAACTACTCAAAGTTTGTGACCCAACCCAAATGAGGGGCAACAAATATTTATGCATCTTGTGCATAAAATACAAATCTTATGCTTAGAATGAAGCAGAAATAATATATATTGTACTAATAAATAGTACTTTTGTAGGCATTTTCCCAAAGCAGAGAGGTCTACAGTAATAAGCAGACTCCCTACTTCATTACCTCTGCATCATTGGCATTACTGCAGAAGCTACGGGAATAGCCATATGGATAGAAAGGACGAAGGATAGAATAGAAGGTCTACCAGTGACTTTCAGCAGCTCTCTCGCCCCTGCAATTTGTGAATGACACGATTTTGGCTGGAGAGGCATTAGCCAATGATACCAAGCAATTCCAAAGAATATTAAGAAACTTTGAGGTGGCAGCAGGACAACTAATAAATGCCAACAAATCTCATTTTCTTCCTTAACGTCCCCCAGATGACCCAAAGATGCACTTTCCAAGCACTGGGATTTGAGGCCTAGCCTCTTCCCAATAAATATCTAGGAAAGCCCTTATTTGCTGGTGAAATAAAGAAAGAATCTGGTACTCAATTATTTATTCATCTACAAGTATATATAGTACACAACTTATAATATACATATAGATAGATAAATAGATAGATTTCTATTAATTTAATTAAGGCCCATGAGGCCTTGAATACTTTAATTTGAGCTTGGTGACAGGGGCTCCACCCCTCAACCCTGCCCTGTATAGCGACAGCAGCACTGCCTTCAGACCCCACAAGGGGTACTCCTGCCCACAAATACCTGCTTTAGTTTAAAAAGCAAACAAAATATAAATTGTTTTGACCTGTGCCAGATGGAAACGCAGCATTTTTTCCTCAAGAAATCAAATTCTATTTGTACGTTTGGTTTGCCAAATCAAAATGCCAGTTTTCTGTAATGCTACGATTTGAACTTATTTTGATATGAAACGCAATATAGCAAGTTTTATTAAGTTACTGATTCACTGCAAAACTCCCCCAGATCCAGATCCAGTTCATACCCAATCTGGGTTTGTCCACCTTATTGGCAAAGAAGGTTTGACTTTAGAAAATTCATTGTAGCCATTAGGGATTGTCCTCCATTTCCAATGGATAGAATCATAGTTGGCAGACTTGCCAAGTTTTCGGCGGGTCTAAGAAAACTCGTAAGTTTTTTTTCCAAATGAGTGTTTTTGACTTTAACTCGCTGAGTTTTTTTTTGGACGCATTTTTCACAAAAACTCGACTAGTTTTTGGCGAGTACTATCCAAAAACTCTTGAGTTTTTGTTCGCGAGTTTTTCACAAAAACTCGCCAGATACATTAAAAAATGCAAAACAAAAAAAAAAATTGAAAAAATAGTCAATTTTTGCCGAGGTTTTTGTCAGAGTTTTCTCCGAGTTTTTGTTGACTCATCAATTTTGGTCTCGGTGAGTTTTTTTCTGAGCCGAGTTTTCCAACTATGGATAGAATCATAGAAGTAATAATCATGAATTTTTTGCAGGTATTCATGATTAATCGCAAATCACCATAATTTGCATTTTTTCCCTCTAAAAAATTGTGTTTTATTCAAAAAATCATGGTCAATGATTAATGACCAATTTTTTCATAGTTAATCACAATTAAATTGCAAAAAAACATCTGAATTACATCTACTTGTGTGTTATCCAATTTTAAACAATGTTTTGGTCGGCCCACAATTTTTTTTGGTTTAAGGGATTTACACACATTATAGTCATTTGTTTAGAGGAGATTTACTTCGTTTATTTTGCATTTGGAAGGCATATTTCATACAGCTAGGTCATTTTACACTATCTTCTTCCTAGGTCAGGATTTTACCTGCATCCATCCACCTTTTTTTCTGCCTTCAACTACGACATATTTGCATTTTATTACAACTTCAACTGTGGCAATTGCCTGTCTTTAATATCGCAGCTCAGACCTTCATATTCAGTCAAGAAAAAAGAGGTTTGATCAAAAGAATTTCAAGTTAAGATTTCAGGTTTTTTAATTTTCTATATCCAGAAATATGTGAGTTGAAAGAGCATATAGAGTAGACTCCTCATCAAAGGATTTTTTTACTTGAGGCTTTGGGCAAACACCTATGACCTTTCTTCTTTTCATATTTTTTAGCCTCTTTCATGTCTTCAACAGCCACCTCACCAGCTTTTAAACACTCCATTTTTGCTCTTCTCGAGGCTTTTTTATCTTTGTCTGCCATTTTACCTTGTCTGCCGCTTCTCTAGAGGATTCTTCAAAATAAATGTGACCAGCTTGTCCCTCGTATCAATATCTAAAACACATCCATGAGCTGAATGCTTCAAAGTAATCATCTTAGTTTTTAAAATAGGGGTCTCTATCTCAAGATTGCTACATTTATGGCGCTGCACATACTTATTGAAAAAAAACTCCAGAAGTGCTGCTAGTTTTACAATAAAGTCCTAGAATTTTAATCAAACTTCAACTGAGCAACTAGTTCACATCCAAAGTACTTAGTTGTCTAAGAAGGGGGCCTACCAAGTACTTGAGCCACATCTAGCATGTTTACAACATTTGTTTTGATGCCATTTCCTTGGCCCTCAATTTTTGTAATCATTTTAGGCATCTTATAACTATAGAAATTACCTACTCAGTTACTTTCTCCAATATTTAGGAGAGCCATTTTTTTATTAGTGATTACCTCAAAAGAAACAAGATTCTGAAGAAGCAAAATTATATCTTCTGCACCTTTCTATCACAAAGTGAAGACATCAAAAAAGAACCGAAGAACCACAAAAAGACTTCCAAGAAAGGGTCTTTCTTCAATGATGATTTAACCCTATACCTGGTGCACCTAAAAATTGGTGCATCCAACTACAACCCGAAAGCAACCTCAAATCTTGACTTGGCCTTGAATGCTTATGTCCTCCTCCAGGACCAAGTTGTTTATTCCTTTTCTTCAGGTAGGATTATACCTTTCAACAAATCCACTTCTTAAAAACTATGTAATATGATTCCTGAGCACTATCTTTTCAAAATGCATTTATAGAGTGTAGACCCATATTGGAGGGATTGGAAGTGGAAAATAGGAAAAATCCTCCTCGACAATAAATCAAAGGATTTATATAATCAAGTTCACCACTAAAATTCCATTGCCCTCTGATTGAACAAACAATGGCAAATGCAAAACCCTAAAGTGAGATGGCAATGGCAAATAATTGTCAAGTTATTTGGAAAACATGAACATCCTTCAAACATAAGTCTGTGGGATGTCTAGCAATACACCAAGGTTTAGTTGTCAAAGAAAGGTTAAGTAGGACTAGATTAACAGAATGCATTTTGCACTGTATGTGGAAAAGAAGAGGATTTTGTTGATGGCTGCAAGATAAATTAAATTTCTTTTTTATTGTTCCTCTCTTGGAAAGGGCCTCTTTTAGGGTATTTCTGGACAGTCCAAGACATCTACAAGCGTTTATGGCATACAACTCAATTGGCAGAAATCAGTTTTCTTTGGAGGTCAAAATGTTGTGCCATCTTTCAAGAGGGTACCTCCCCTCTTAGTATGCGGAAGTTAAGGCTTTTCAAACAAGAGTTAGCTTTGATTGTACAAGCTAAGTTTGAGTGATTTTGAAGCGGTGTGAACTCTTTTCCCATTGGGATGCAGGCTCAAGCACTTTCTTTCTTTGCCTACATAAGGAGAGAATCCTCTTGTTAAGCATTATGCTTAGAATATGTAACTATCTAATGATTTAACTTTCTATTCTTTGAAATTTTTATATTTATGTTATCGGGAATGGCACAAAACCCCCCTTGTACAAGACGGGATGGGAGTGAGTATAGGCGCAAGGACAAGATGCACAGGGTACACCCTTGCTATCTGGATACCCTATGGGGGCATACCATAAGGTGCCTGAGGCAACAAGGGCATACCCTACTCATCCCTAAACATGCCCAGGCTATCCCAACCATGTCAAAAACCCAAGCAACATTTCCAAATACTTAAAAAACATTTTTTTAACATTAAAAAAGGCATTTTAAAAACCTACAAAACCCTAAACATGAATAGCAACCCTAAAAGTGACCAATAACATTCGCTTCACAATCACAAAACACAAAAACAACCAATATCATTCCCCTTTGCCATTTTTGCATTTGTGAAGCTAGCTAGTTTCTTTTAGGTGAAGGCTTGCAAAAGCACCAAAGACAATTTGCTAGGAGCTGAAAGAAGGAACTAGCTTGCACAAAGGTGATTTATTGATCAAATGTGCGTATTTTGTGAGATTGTTTCAAGTTTTTGAAATAAAAATTAATAAACATTTTAAATGTTCTTGTTAATTGCTTTTTGTTTTTATTATGTTTATATGTATTGTAAAGATTACATTTTTATTTTTTAATTTTTTTTCTAATAACAGCAATCTATTCAAAATGGCCACTACTTCAAGTTCAATGGCAACAAAGATAGGTAGACACTTCAAACACAACCAAGCATCACCTCTATAGAAACATGTTATGATGATTGAGCAACTTATAGGAGGTGTTAGATCTTCTTAAGAGCACACCCTAGCTTAACATTCAAAAATCAGAAAAATCAAAAAATAGTAAAACATTTAGAAAAATCTCAAAAGCAAATAGAAAACCACAAAAACTAAAAGCAGCAAAATCCAACAAACAATAAAAAACCAACAAAATCAAAACCCAAAAAAAAAACAGAAAACTTGCAAAATACAAATACAATAGAAATTTTGAGAACTCCAAAAACAATTGGAAAATTGAAAAAATCCAACAACAATTGAAAAAGTATAAAAGTCCAATAACAAACAAAACCATTTGTATTGTTCTTAATTCAATTAAAAGCTCTATTCAACTTTAAAGAAATCATCGTAGTTCAATCATCATATATCGTTCCCAATCCAACTTCCTCACATACATCGTTGCTTGGGGCAAATCAAAGCTATCACTATCATTGAACAAATCTTGGGCTTTAACCTAATCAAGGGCAAAAATTCAATCTATTATTTTTCATATTTCAATTCATGTGTGTTCTTGTTATTTCCTTGTGGTTATTTGTTTGTTTTTTTTTTGTGTCTATGTCGATTCTATGGCATTTACAACAATGTAATCATGGTTTCCCATAGTATGGTGCATCCTGTCATATGCTATGGTTTCCCATTTCAGAAAATCTATCTCCCACCACATTGCTTATAACATTTCTACTATATCAATATTTCTCTACCCTCTTGGTCTCCCTCAATGAGCTACATCTTCTCTGTCAACTCTATGCAGTCACAAAATACTCACACCTGCAATAAAATTTCCAATGCTTTCCAAGACTAGCTCCTATTCCAACAACCCAATAAGCTTAATAGCTACAGTATCACTTGATGCACACAACAATCTAGTTCTCAATGAAAGGCAACCACTCCTAGCAGCTTTATACACTAAATCAAACTACAAAGACAAAATGAGAGTGACCATAACTCATATAACATAGACCAGAATTCAAATTATGACTTATAGGCACATAGTATAGATATAAGTATCAATGTTTAACTCAAAAACTTAACTTCCAATAACTCAATCTAGACATCTCAGTCCAACAAATCCTAGTAAGATAATTCTAATTCTTTACTCCTACCACCTCTATTCCTATGTCTATGACCTATCTCCAACCCACATTAAAACATTTTTTTAGGAAACATCTGCTAGAATTGGTGAGCCAACAATTGAAACTATCAACAACAAATAAAGGCACAAACACCATCAAGGGATAGAAATACCTGACAGAAATAGCAAGAGATTGCGGATAATAGTAAATGCCTAAAAAAACCATTGATGGCAACTACCACGATCTCATTTAAAGAAATACACTACCATTAAGGATGTTGGTGAGATCTTGGTGACTTGTAACTACCCCTCATTAAAACAAACACCTAGCAAATAGGAAAAGGCATTATTCATGTGGACCCTATGACCAATGTAGAGATGTTTGTAACTGCCGCAAGTGAGAGAACAAGTCACAGTCCAGCTAGGATGAATAGGAGTAAAACTCACATTGTCTAGGATGATGTGCAACAAAGGGACCCCACATATGACAGAAAACTCAACTCAACAGAAAAGACAAAAATGAAATTATAAACACACAAAAATTAGAGCAAAACCAAAATTTTAACGATAGGGTTGGTAGGTGACCCAAATGCTCTTGAGTCAATAAGGTGTGGGATGTAAAGCTAGACCAAGTTGATGTATGCTACCGCCTCTCAACACTCTTCATTTTTTTGAGGGACCAAATAGCCAACATACTTTCAGTGCAAGTGCCAATGGTATTTCTTATGGTTATCTATATCATCTAATGTCAATGATGATGGAAATGCTCTTTATGAACTGTCATATGAAGATGACTGCTGATTTTAGTATTTTAATATTAAACAATAATTATCACTTATAATATTCATGTTTGACAAATTAACATCGATGTATTTTATGGTTGTTTTAATTATTATATGCATAGTATTTTGAGCTTGCAAAAATGTGTATATATTTGTGATGTATATGTACTCAAAACATACCCAACTCCAAAATAATCTTCATACTAGCATACTCAAACTTGAACCAATAACTTGGGCTTTTCTCTTAAAATTCACCATTTATTAGAGATTTTTTAAATTTGCCAAATTTTGCCAAGTCAAAAATCAGTTGGAAGAGTTTTACTTTTCATGAAGTCCGAGTCTCAAAACTATGGTTTGGTGCCCATTTCTCGAAAAACTTATGGGCTCCACTGGGGCCTCTAGCCAACAAAATTTGTACTCTACTATTCCAAGAAGTTAAGGAAAGACACCAGTATTTGGATTGGGGCCTTTCTAATGAAAGAATGGCTTAAAGAGAAAAAAAGATCAATAAATATATGAATGAAGATGACGAAAATTGAAGAATGCTCAACTCCCATACTGGTCTCCCCCAATGAGTAAATAAAATTAATTCATACACGAAAAGGGAAAAAATTAAAGGAAGCTACACTCAATACAAGAGCAAGGAAGTGGTATTCAAAAAATATGCAAGGTAATTTTAAGGCAAAAAGCATGCCCAAAGTCAGAATTTTTGGATGGTTGGCCATTAACCATAGGATCTTGACCCAGAACAACTTAAGGAGGAGAGGATTTCAAAGTCCTCAATGCTGTCCAAAACACTAACCACCTCCTGGTTCCCTATTCCCTTTCCAGCAATCACTATAATAACCTCATTGAACAAACAAGACAGTCTTGCGTGCAGCCTTGACAAGGGATATTTGGGTAATATGGTTGGAAACAAATCAATATGACTTCTAAGATAAGGAGTGCACCAGAAATTTATATGAACCATTCAAATCCAAATACAAACATAACTACAAGTAGAACGAAGATACGACACTGCAGATAATGCTGAGTAAAATCAAAACGTGTTCCTTGTTTGCCATTTTGGTGGCAGGGAGAATGCAGAGCTTATACAAAAACAAGAAATGTTGTGTTTCCAACATATGCGTGCCCAGTATCTCAACCTGTGCTACAAGTCCACTGTACTACTGATTTGTGCTTCTATAGGAAATTTTCAAGATGGGGTTAAAATATAAGTTGGGTTTTAGATCCTCCTTATGCATGGCAATTTCTGAAATAGTTTTCAGCTTTCCAAGGAAGTTATAGTCTTTGAAAGGCTTAAGGATGCCTGCGTAGAACATACCAATAGGAATAGTGCTATCAATGGATTTTCTCATCAACAATTCACAATAAGAAAAATTCAAGTTATTCAAGAATGAAACTACAGAATAATCAATATTGCCACTAGCATTAACTTTCAGAGTTGGTGTCAAAAGAATAAACTCCAGGCTAGCATTTAATATTAATTATTTGGAAACAATACATGCAAGCTTATATGACCACCTGCTTATCTTTGTCAGGAGATAGTCTCCAGCACCCAAATAAGCTCAAATAAGCATAATCATAGCATTTTGGGCTCATAATATAAGAGAAATAATGCAATGGTATATTATACTCGACCCAATCTACAAAAAGAAAATTATTTTATAGTTGCATACAAGCTAGGATATATCTTTTTTACAATTTGTTGGGTTCCCTCTAGTATACGATTTGTACTACAATTGTATCCAGACATTTTATTATTTATATTATGTTGACATGTGAAAATCTCAAATCTAACTAATTACAACTAGAAACACATTAAAATAACAAAATCTAGGAGATAAATGATGGAATCAATAATTACACCAAAAAATTATATGATGTAGGAATATTTTGAACATTGATTATTTATGTCACAAGGTTCAAGTTTGTGTCCATGTTCAGCAACAATGAAATTCGGATGAAGTTCAAAAGGGCAAAAAATTTGAAAAAATATTCATGATTAAATTCACCTTATATAAATTTGATTTTTTTTAATATAAGTTTAAATTTTGATTTAAATATTTAAATCTATTCATTTTTATATGTATTGCAACTTAAAATTAAAATAATATTACATCAAATTTAAAGAAATTATAATAAACTTTATTAATGTTTTAAATTTTAAATTAAATATTTAAATTTGTTGCCAATAAAGGCACAATGCAATGGTCAAGTCATAACATTGTTGTGGTGGCCACCAAGGTTCAAATACCCGCTAGGCCACTAAGCTTGCTAGGCCACTAAACTCGTAAGATGTGTGCCTTTGTTGGCCTATTGTGGTCATAAGATGTGGGCATTCACTGGGCCATTGAGCTCACAGGTTTGAACAAGGTGATAATGCCTTGGAGACTGAGGCCCTTTAGTAGAAGTCTCGGTGATAAAGCTAATGGGTCGTTGAGCTTACGAGTTTGAACAAGGTGATAATGCCTTGGAGACTGAGGCCCTCCAGTAGTGGTCTTGATGATAAAGCCAATGGGAAGATACCCCCCATATGTGGTCTCTCTAGGCCTGAACCAAGCTAAAACCCGAGTAACCCACATCAAAAAAAAAGATTTGAATTTGTTAATTTAAAATAAAAACAATACTATATTTGTTAAATTTAATTTAAATATTTTAATTTGCTAAATTTTATATATTAATAATTTAAAATGTAAACTAAATATTTTAAAATATTAAATTTTAATTTATTAAATGCTTATATTAAAAAATAAAAATTATAAAAAATTTAGAGATATTTGGTTGTAGGACAGTTTGTTAGGATTGTTCATGGAAATTCTCTGTTTTCTGTAGTAAATCTGTTTGTAACTCTTACTAGGGACTGTAGGATGGATAAATGGCAAGGCTAAGGGTTCTTGAAGTGAAGCTTTATGGGGATGTAAGGGATTTGCAAAAAGAAGCTGTATTGAGAATTGTTATGTAAATTTTTTATTTTATTTTCATTAATAAAAATCAACTCTGTTACCGGCCCAAAAAAATTATAAAAAATAAATAAAATAATACTAAATTTTAATACTATGTTACTCATCCAGCCCCTAGACAGCTCGGGTCTCGAGCCGGATCAAGGTTCGGATCCGATCCCTAGTGGGTTCGGGTAAGGTCCCACCCACAATTTGTGGGTCTGCCCCAAATGAACCCATGAGAACCCAGGGGGAATTTGGGCAGATTCCACGAAAAACAGGTGAACTTCGCCTTCAAAAAACATTTACATATTTTTTACTTTTTTTTGCACTCTAAAAAGTGCCATTTGCCCCCAAAACCCTAAGATGATGTGTGCCATGAAGGTTTGTGTGGTTTTGAAGGTCTTAATTTGGGTCTTATTGTGAATGCAAAATGATGTACGCCATGAAGGTTTGCGTGGTTTTGGAGGTCTTAATTTGAGCTTGGTGGCAAGGGATCCCGGACCCCACGAGGGACACTACCCCTCGACTTTGTTGGGGGTGTTGCCCCCAAACCCCCACGAGGGGCACTGCCAAGTACTCTCCAAGTTTTTAAGTTTCCCTACAAGTCTTCATCTAGAATATCGTCATCCAATTGGTCAATCTTCCCCTAATGTTACTTGATGCTTACCTGCAAGGGGAAATGCAACAATGTAGCTCATTTTAATATATAATATATATCATGACATTCGAGTTTGACTAATTGACATTCTAATATTTTTTATTTTTATGGTGGTTTTGTTTAATATACAATATATAATATGTGGTGTTCGGAACTTAACTACTGTTGTAAATATGTATACATTTTTTATTTTTATATGTTTTTGTATAGACAAACCCAAAACGAACCCAACCCCAAAAAATGTTTTGACCAAACTCATGAACCAAACCCTCGAGAACCCGAACCCGAACACGAATGGGAACTTAGTTTTAATATATTAAATGTTAAATTTATTTAACCTAAATAAAATCATATTAATAAAGTCTATAATTAAAAAATTAAAAGCATATATAAAATTTTATAAAAGACAAAAAACAGATAATTAAAAACCCTAAAAACATAAAATGACACTTGCAAGCTTGCAGCTGTCAACAAAGTCATGCAACGCTGCAAATGCCTGGTAGGAGCCACGCACTTGGAGTGACAAAGTTTGAACTTGAAGTTGTCACCTTATATGCTATACGACAATAATTAATCAGATTCTACTCTCTCTCTCTTCTCAGAAACGTGGCTTCCTAGATCTCTGCATAAAGTTTAAATAGTTGATTGCAAGAAGTTCAGATTTGTGACCTTCGTTGTGCCCACTACTCAACCCTTGACCACAACCTCTTCATCTGCAAACCAGTATTGTGTTTCTATACAAATTTGTAGGTGACTTTTTACAGTTTTCATAATTATGGTGGCTATATGTGGTATTTGGAACTTAATTACTGCTGTAAATATGTATATATTTCTGATTTTTATATGTTTTTGTATAGACCAACCGAAAATAAACCCAACCCCGAAAAAAAATTTCACCGAACCCTCGAACCTAAACCCGAACATGAACAGGTGACTTAGTTAGTTAGTTTTAATATATTAAATGTTAATTTTTTTTCATAAGATGTAACCTAAATAAAATAATATTAATAAAGTCTATAATTAAAAAATTAAAATCCTATATAAAATTTTATAAAAGACAAAAAAAGGTAAATAAAAAAAGATATTAAAAACCCTAAAAACATAACATGACACTTGCAAGCTTGCAGCTGTCGACAAAGTCATGCAAGGCTGCAAACACCTAGTAGGAGCCAAGCACTTGGAGTGACAAAGTTTGAACTTGAAGTTGCCACCTAGTATGTGCTATGCGACAAAAATTAATCGGATTCTACTCTCTTCTCAAAAACGCGGCTTCCTAGAACTTTGCATAAAGTTTAAATAGTTGATTGCAAGAAGTTTAGATTTGTGACCTTTGTTGTGCCCACTACTCAACCTTTGACCACAACCTCTTCATCTGCAAACTAGTATTGTGTTTCTATACAAATTTGTAGGTGACTTTTTACAATTTTCATAAAAAAAAATAATGATTGCCGAATTTTGAACCTCATGGTAAAAATTCGGCAAACCCTATGACTTAGTTGATTACAATGACTTTTATAAAGCCATTCATCTTTTCCCATGAGTTAACTTCTCAAACACCTATATGGGAATTAACTATCTCTTGACTATCATACTAACATAAACTTCCATATTAATAAAATACTAACACCTAAAAATGCCAAAGGGAGTGTTGCACAAGGGGAGGCATGCCCAATACACAAATAAAAAATACAACCAAAACTTTGGATCAATAGACCCAACAAACCCTCCCTTGAACTGAAGCATATGACTGTGAAGTCATCCAATAGTCTTTTCTAAACTTACATATTGACACACCGTACATCCTAATAATGATCAACTGATATCGCTTCACATAGAAACCTACTACCCCTCAAGTTGTGACATGTCACATGAATGATGAACATCCTATTGGCATGCTCATAGCCTCCAACTATTTCATATCTTTATTGAAGTATAGGCATAATCATGGTTTGGTCAACTACATCAACCCATTAAGCTCAACACAAAAACTGGCCAATGACAATTCAATAATGGTGCCCAACAATGTTGACCTCTCTTTGCTCAACACTATTGGTGCTAGCAACCCTTGTCAACTTGTACAATTATCAACAACTGACCAAAGGCCACCACTCCCCCCTCCCCCCCCATTAGGCAAAAGGTGAGAAGTCCATGCAGCAAAAACATCTAAACAACTCAGCCTGCTCCTCATCAAAGCTCGACAAAAGAAAAATCAAAAACCGAATAAAAAAAACTACTCCAACACTACAACAATGAAACTAAAAGGCAGAACCATCTACTCCTACCAAAAATACTATTCATGCACTTTGCCCAATCTTTGAGTGAACAACTTCAACCTTCGTTTTGACCCTTAATTCTATCAACCAAGTTGATCCCAAGAGACCCATGAACCACAAAATGTAGCATGTTTGTCTCTAATGTATCATCTTCACCCATTGGCCATGTAAAAGACTTAAGTAATTATTCATATGGGAAAAATAATAAATAATGGATAGTTACCGTAGCAGACTGCTGAGCACAAGTTTCCAAACGATGTCAAATTTCACAAAAGACACACAAAGCATGCAAACTCCAGATGCATACAAATGTGAGGCCAAAAAAGAAACTGCACATGGCACAGCTAAGTAGGCTCACATTTGGGCATGACCTCTTATGATTTGTGAGACATCCATGTCCCCGCCTCTGATGAATGTACACAAGTTCTCTACTATGTTCTGCAGATCACTCAACACTAGACAAAGATGAATTTTGAAACTCAAATGGTGCCTTCACCCTACTTGTAACCAAGTGTTGATTTGCACAAAAATAAATACCCAACTCTTCGAACCAAGAGGCTGCCATTAGCACGTATGAATTAGGTTCTCGACTGCTGTTGCCTGCATTAGGAAAGGTGAGTAATAATTTTTTACACGTCTATGATGTAACTTAGCTCCAGTTGAGCTTCTTTTCCTTCCTTCTACCGCAACAATTTGAACGACTCATACTGGATTTTACTGCTAGAGGCTTTATGCAATTGCTGGCAGAGTCTCCATGAAACAGGTTGACTAATTGCACCATATAGAAGATCCTTAATTGTCTTAGATATGTGATATGAATAACCCAAAAAAGTTGTTAAGAATAAACTTTCACTGGGTTTTCTGAACAGAACAATAGATTATCTCTCCCTTTCTGCATCAATCGTATGGACAACAAAATATGGTGAACCATTACAAGAGAGTGAAACTTTACAAATAGATGCTTATAAAAAATTGAAGAAATGCATTTTTGGAAAATTATATCATACAGGAATATTTTGAACATTGATTTCAGTGACTTTTATAAAGCCATTCACCTTTTCCTATGAACTAACTTCTCGAACACCTGTATGGGAATTAACTATCTCCTAACTAACATACTAACATAAACTTACCCACATATTAGTAAAATACTTAACACAACTACAAACTCTAAAGCGGGTGTCTCAAAGGAGAAGCATGCACCAGTACACAAATATAAATAAAAAATAAAGCCAAAACTTTGGATCACAAAAGCCAACAAACATAACACTTGATTGAACAAAGATAAAAGCTCTGCAAACCATCCATCAACACTGTTGCTTTTATTTTGGCCTGCCTTTTCAGCATTAGATAACCTCTAATATTGCCAAACCACATTACTAGTGATGGTACTGAAATAAGATCTCCTCATACAAACTCTTGAACATAGCATGGTGAGATGCCAATCTAGTTATTCCCGTTTTCAATAATTAAATATTTAGATGTTTCCTATACACTGATTCAGAATATAGTGGTTCATTATCAATTTCAAATGCTTCTTTAACCCAATCAATCCCTCCAAATCTCCTTCCCATGTTGTTTTAGCTGCCTTTTTTGGCTGCCCAATTGAAGAAAACAAAGTTATAGTGACAATCACAAGAAAAAACACCTATCTGATGCACTTCAAATTATTGCCTGCCCTAAACTAGGAAATGGGTTGAATTTGTCATAATGTTGTAAACCAAAAAATAGAGGGTGGGTTCATGTTCTTTTGTTTCAAGCAGGGAAGCATGATGAAACGTCCTCAGGCATGAGAGGCATACCAGTATTTATGTTATTTTAAGAGGAGCATAATAATGATTATAAGCATCCTAAGATCATCCACAAGATGTCAAGTCCAAGTCCCTACCCTCCATGATTTGACGTGTGTGAACATCAGAGGGGCTCATCAAATCCATAGCTCACTAATTAGGCTACCAGCATCCAAAATTAACATACAGTCTTGTATTGTAATTCATACCTTCCTGATAGATAAAAGGCACCATCAAAGGGAAGGATAATATTTGCAAAACTTCCGAGAATCTGTGCATGCATAATCTCTTTTAATAATTGAACACAGGAATCAGTTCAAAAGATAGAATTGAGAAACTGTGGCACAAAACCAAACTCTCTAAAAGAACCAAAGAAACCCCTTCCCCACCCACAATTTTTCAAAAAAATTCCTAGCTATACAAGAGTTAAATTCCTTTATTCATTACATTTTTTAACAGTGTTTTGCATGTTATTTAAGCATATGTCATTAATTTATGTAGTTTTACTGTTTTTAATATGCCAAGTTTTTGCCAAGTCCCAAGCACCAAGTCCAAGTCAAAATTTTGCCATGCCAAGTCTGAGTTTTTTATCCATGGATTTGAATATCATATGAGGAGATTCTAATGGTTAAAATATCAAAGAATTCACAAAGGGCAATCCAAAGTCACCTACAAGTAAAGTACTATGGAAAAGCAGGCCTTTATGAACATTGAAGACCCTAATATCATGGTCAATGAAAAATGGTTCTCGCTACTTCTGTAATCAGTTGGTTAGTTTGCATGTGATTCCAAGTTCCAACCCCTCATCAGAAGACTTGCAATGCTATCTCAAGCTAGCTATATTGCTATATGCATTTGAAATAGATGGAGATGCATAGCACAATCCATGATACGTTACCATATTTGAGAGTTGCAGAGTGAGATTAACAATGCACATTGTTTTAGTAATTAAATAGTCTTATGTACTACTTTATGGCATCCCAAAATGGGTAGCAGAACTAAATAAAACTAGTACACCAAAATTGTCTAAGACTAGTAATATAATCATATAATAACACTAACATCCATGCCATTGATGATCATTTATGTCTGTACCAGTTACTCTCACCCTCAAAAGAGAATTACTTCATACTATAAAATTATAAATAAAAAAAAAGATATTTTATGGGACAAACCTTTAAGACCGCACCCACAGTGCCAGCTTCCTTACTTGCGTCTGGAAATTGAAATACAGCCATATGCCTATGAGGATCAAACTGTTCATTTATTGGGTCAAACTTCTCAATTCCATATTTTTTGAACACCTGCAGTCCATACCAATATTATTAGAATAAGCCTCTTCCATAAAACCTTACTATTTCAAATATAAAATATGTTTAGCTTGCCAAACTTCCTGAAACAATTAATAGATGTTGACTTTAGAACCTAAGAAAGTTAAGGCCAGGAAAATTAGGTTACATCAGATAGTTGTTTTTCTGTCATCTCCACTCCTTCCAAGAGTGTTTTCAGAAGTGCTGCTGCACCATTTGAATCTTTTGAGGCATCTAACTTGCTAAAGCTTTCCTTTGCAACAGATGAAGCTCTTCCCAAATTATCTGCAACATCTAACAAACTCTTGGCAAGGCTCTGCAATGCAATATATAATAAGAATACTACAGCAGCAGATACCAGTATACCATATCAACAAAGAATACAGCAACAGTAGGTGTCAATTTACAATATCTACAATCTTTTATCAGTAGAACGCTTTGAAAATACAGCATAAGTCAAAACATTCTATATGTAAGTCCAAAAAGCTAACTCTTCATTAAGTATATGAATATCCCTAAAAATTGACAAGAATTGACACCTGTATTGCAAACTTTTTTGAGTTCTCCGCATCACGCCTTGTTCTATCCATGACATTCTCAACTTCTGCATAGCTCCGAAGAACCTTCTCCTGCATTGACTGAATTTCTTTGTGCTTAACCTTCAATAGTTCTTCTTTCTCCTCTACAAGCCGAATCAAATCCTCTGTAGAAAGTTCCTTCTCTTCATCTGAATCTGATTCAGATTCTGACTCTGACTCATTTTTCTTCACATTATTCTTGGGCTCTGGCTGTGCTCTTTTCACAGCTTCCCCTTTTCCTACTGAGTCTGGTTGCTTTTGACAAACAGGCTCTACAGGTTCCTCTCCTTTATTCCCCAGTGAACTCACTGTGGATGAATCTGTATTTGATTCCTTTTGTGACAAATCAGGTGATGTAACAGAGGAGAAAAGAGACAACTTCTGAGTTAAAAAAGCAGGCTGAGGTCGAGAGAAAGCTTGAACTGTTTCACAGGAACCCAACAGCAACTGCACACGAAATTTGACTTTGGTAAACATGAATAGAAAATATAAGAACATGGCATAAACCCATATTGCTTAATAATTTCCTATTCTAGTTTGAATTGTTGCAGATATCAAGCTAAATGGTTTAACTTGAAGAAAATTCAAAAGTAATTGCTATATCCATGATATGAATATGCCGACCACCATACCCGAACCTCAAATACAAACATTATTTCTAGTTATATGATTATTATATCCTGCCCAAACTATTATCAACTTTTTCCAAGATAATCAAGAAATTTAAGCCTAGTCACCATCCTAACTTCTAAGCACACATTTTTCAGAAGAAAAACATAAACATCTATCTGATCCTATAGATACCCACACTTCCGTTTGAAGTAATTGAAAAGCAGGGATGACAATGCTTCCAGCCTCAATAAGATGCAATGAAATAGAATTATTAGATGTTATTATATTAATAGGTTAATTAATATTAGTATAGGTGGTTGGGTAGCTTTGGACTAAAAGTTTCTATGTTAGTTTTGTAGAAAACCTTTACAAAGGCCTTTTGAAAACAATGTAAATCTAGTCCTACATAGTACATTTTTATATTCATTTCAAATCTTTTAAAATTAATTTTCTTCTATTTTAATTCTCAATAGTGGTATCAAAGCCCACGATGAGATATGTGTTAGGCTTTACAGTTTACACCCAAATAAATGTCAATTTATTTGCATTTGAAGTACAAATACTACTAAATATACATTAGATATGCTTTAGGCTCTACATCTACTCCTTGCATTTGCTCAAAAGTTTCCAATACCTTTTCAACAAATCCAATTTTTCAATATCTTACAATCATTGTAATCAAGGAGACCATGACTCTTTGAGGTGTATTATCAAACAATTCAAAATTGTCTTGTGTATTCTTCAACATTTAGAATGCATATCTATGAAATGTATATATTGCAATGTTCTTCTCATTTCAACTGCATAGTTAAGGGAATGGATCAAAGCAAATGCAGTAGAAAGATTTAAGGCATCAAAATCTAATTAAGCAATCCAATTGATCTCAAAAGAATAGTGTCGTTCAAATACCCCACAAGCAAAACACTATAAAATTGAAGAGAAAGCATGTTAAAAATAAAGAAAGATAAATTCATATAATGTAGTACTAAAAACTTATTGTTATGAACCTTACAATTTGTAATCAATTTTCTAATAAACATGCTTGCCTCCTAACCTAAAAACAATGTTCTATCACCTTGAATTGCCATTACTTGTCAAGATCTGAGAAAAGGCTTGGCTAGCATAACATTAGGTTCAATACACATGAATGTCAGCAGTTCTTATAAGATCTTGTCTATAAAGATATAATCTCCTTAAGTTACTGTGTATATTTTTTTGTAAGCAAGCTTTTAAAGGTTAAAAACCCCACTAAAACATTTCATAAAAAAATAGGCAGGTAATCAATACAAAGGTTGGCTACACAATCTAGTAGTTTTTAATACCCCATTAAACATTTCTAAAACAAAATGAAATTGTGAAAATGATGACTTATTGTAGGAAACATTTCTACAATAAAAATGGATTAAACCAAGAGAGGAATGTTAACACACAATCCCACCCAACTTCTCTCCTCCTCTATCTTAATACAGTACGGTCATAACACTAGTTATTCTCTTAACTTTTTCCAAATTTCTGAGTGTTTCTTAATCAATGACTAATGCTTAAACTCTGACATATAATTGATAATATTCTGTTTGGTTTAAGCTTTGTTTTTAACATTACAATTTGGATTAGCATCAAGAATTGCAAGTGAACATCATGTGCCTTGGTTCGCTACTTTTCTTCGGCATTTTCAATGGTCAATATTTTTATACCCTCCTTATAACTACATCTCTGAAGCAATGTTGACAATTAATACAAGATGATTGATACATGAGAAATTAACCATAAGAAAACTGAGGGGTCTTTCTTCTCAAACAACGTCCATAGTTCTGTTTGCAAAGACAAGCACTGGGGTGGAACTAGGCCTTTGAGAAAATTCAAACCTCTCATAAATTGTCACTTCAAAAGCTTTGTTGAACCTCTGTTCTGCAGGAATCCTGCAAATAGCTCAGGAAATAGGCACCAAATTTGATTTTACTGTCTCAGGAACCACTGTGATTTCTTCTACTCTAAAAGACTTCAATTGCACCCTGGAGAAAAAGGCAATCTAAATATACAAGAAATATCTAACTTAGTTAACTTTATCCTAAATCTCAAACAAAACGGTCATTCAAGGTATTTAATGAAGACTTGCCAGATAGGAAAGGTTCATATACAAATGGTTGTACTTCCCAAGAAGCAAACAACATATAATATACCATGGCAAGGATCACAAAATGGTCAGCGTGATAGTTGAGTCAAAATGTTTTCTTGCATGGACGATGGAATGATACATAATAGAAATCTTTGTAGATTTTGAGATTGTAGATATTGAACTAACTACAAATATTTTTGAAAATGATATACTCCAATTTTAGTACTTTCTGAAATGATAATTGATATTCAATATTCGTTATTTACAGAGGAGATGAAAGCTCCTTAAATAATACAATACAGGACGGTGTTTCTAAAAAGAAACAGACGATAACAAAAGCAAAGAACTGAAAGTTACTAAAAGCTAACTGAAGCAGACAAGTTTAACTGAAAGTAAACTACTGACTAACTAAAGGCTAAGATGACCATTAAATAATACAATAATACTTTAATACCCTCCCTTAATGGTCATTCTACTAACTACACCAAGCTTATCCCAAAATTTTACAAATTTATCTAGATTGAGAGACTTGGTGAGAATGTCTGCAGTCTAATCCTCAGTAGGAACATACTGCAACATTACAGAGCCATCTTCAACAAGCTGTCTGATTTAGTGACAGTGAAGCTCAATATGCTTGGTTCGCTCATGGAAGACTGGATTCTTAGCAAGTTTGAGAACACCTAGGAGAATTGGAGCCTTTCAGTTATGATATTTTTGAGGGCTATTTTCAAAAAACATACTTTGCTCTGTGTCAAGTGTGGAGAATTGATTGCAAGACCCAGATGTCGATGAATTTAATGGTCTTGGTTGTTGACATCCAAAGAAAGGATGTAAACAGACCGTATCATTATGCAGGGTTTATTACTGAAGAGCTTCATAAAGCTCTGACTTCTCTCCACGAGGATGCCAACATTGTTCACTTCAAATGGTACTCCTTGTTGTGTAACATGTTGTTATATGCTGGAAGGATGATCTGGGATTCAAAGTTAAAGGTTAGGGCTTTCAATGAGCAAAGCTACACACTCCCTGTGCAAGAATGGGTGTACATGTGGGATAGCATTTATGAAACATCAAATTATTGCATATTTGAACAATATTTTGTTAGGTCTATCCTGAGGAATTTAGGGTATGCAATTGATTGGGGCCTCTCTGAGGAAGTGAGAAGATTTCTAAGGCCACAGTAGTTCCAACCTAAGGTAGGATTTGACCACAATTGGGGAGACTAGTTCTTCCATTTAGATTCAACTGTAATCAGGGTATATGGGTCTCTTGTAGCCCCTCACATTTTACCTAAATCGGATCCTAATAGACTTGCATTTTTGGAAATCATTTGGCAACTCTGAATGAGGCAGATAAAACTTATTTCAAAAATTATAAAAAGCATGCAATTCTTCCTTCTACATTTGATTTTTTCAGATTTTATGGTCACATCCAGGGAAGGACTGGAATTAATTATGAATAAATTGCAACCCTATAGAATGAAATATGACAAAGCTAGAAATTTTGATCCTAAGTATTTTATTCATAATACCAAGACACAATATAAGTTAGCTGCATATATCATGAGTTTGATCCTGTTGAGGATCTAATAAGAAATTGCCCCTCTGCTTCTGAAGCTATGAAAATTAGGGAGCAATGGGTAAAAATTCAAATTGCAAAAGATAGAAGGAGGGAGCAAATCCCTCTTACAAAGGAGCCTACACTAATATTGAGGATCCTCTCATAAGAATATGAATGATGTTGGATGATACAACCAACTTACTGGCAAATGTGCCATTGAGGGTCCCACAGAAGGATGAACTTGGCCCATCATCATCCCATGCAGATGATCAACCAATTGCAGAGAATGTTGTTCCTCTGCAACAAATAGCTCCTCCAGCTGTATCATTTGTTGATTATCGAATTGATCCAAGTGAATTCCCAAAGGATTCAGATTTGCATCAAGTCATGCGGCCTCCCAGGAGAATGGTTCCAGAAAGAGCATCCTCGAGCAAAATGCTAATCAGTTTTGATACTGGTGACCAAGTTGTGGATGATATGAGAGCACTTGCTTGCTCTGAATTTATGGGAGATGACAGATTCATCAAGACCAGAGAATTCAGGGACTTTATCCTAAAAAGCAAGGGTGAGGAATTGAACCAAACCCTAGACAATCAGACTCTTACAGAGGAAAAGAGAAAAGAACTCATCACTGAGTTCTGGGACAAGGTTAACAAAGAGATGGCAGATATGACCCCAGAAAAGGGGAGAGAAATTGTGAAGAACGGTGGCTGCTTGTTGTTGCCAGGATGGGATATATCATCTGCCATTACATTTGATACCATCAGAAGGCAAGATGGAAACAATCCAGTGCTTACATCAGAAGAGCAAGCAAATGCTCTACATTTTGGTTCAGAGTTTAATCCAAGGCATGAAACCCTTGCTATATGGTCTATTTTTCCTAAGACCAATAAGCCCAAGGTCATTGAAGATACAAATGAATTAACAGGCAATCTGATTGTCAAAACAATGACAAACACTAGTGTCTTGCAAGCAGCCACTCTAACAATCAATTCAGCATTTTTTACAGAGGCTAGGGTTAAAAAGCTGGAAGCAGACTTGGAGAAGTAAAAAGTGAGAATTTGAAGTTGCAACAACAATTAATGTTGTGTCTGGATTGTAGCACCAATTGAAAAGGAAGATGAAGAGAAGATAGCATTGAATGTTGAAATCAAACAATTGAAGAAGGAGCTTTACAAGAAAGAAGAGTTGGAACTAAAGGCAAAAAGAGATCACCATATGAAGCTTTCGGATTTGGTTGATGATGTCTTCGGGCATAGATTGTCATGCATTTTGGGCTTACTTGATGAGACATGGAATGGGCATAAGGCAGTTTTCACAGCCCAAATAACCCATATTGTTTTGAAGAACAGATTGCAAGGTATCATTAATACCTGGAGCCCAAAAAAGAATATGATTAAAAGGATGCTATCAATGGCAAGCTTTAATGTGAGTGCCCCTGCAGACTTAGGGATCATTTATGGTGCCCTAGAAGATATAGAAAATAATATGATTATACATCAAAGTTTTCAACTAGGCATGCAGAAGTTCCTAGATGATTTTGAGAACCGTATTCTTCACCTTATGCCTACTATAATGAATGAAGAGGGTAAGATAAAGCAGTATAAGGAATGGATGAATTCAGTAATATACTGCCTCCTATTATTAACCCTATCATTGAAGATGGAACTTTAAATGCTGACAAATGAATAATGCTATTGATAAGTTGATTAAGTTGGAGATAGGGCTAGAAAGGTTTGCCAAGGAAGTTAAAAAGTGGAGTGAAGGCGGATATTCCAACAATCTGCTTCATATAAGGGCAATTTTGGCACATACTTGGCCTTTGGAAGAGCTTTTTGCCAAGTGGATAGAAAAGTACAAAAATCAAATGCACAGGTTGCTCCATCTTATGTCATCATTGCAGCTATAGGGAGTGTCTCTTCCAACAGCCCAAGCAACTATTTTGTCCTTTACCAGGTTGTCTCATGCTTCTTCTTCGGAGTTGTTGTAAGTGTAACATTCTTTTTGTCTGTCTCTAGGACATGATTGTCAAATGAAAATATGACATTTGTCCATGCCCTGAAGCTTGTTTTGCTCCCTTGTTTCTATAAAAGGGAATTCAGGGCCATTTTGAAAGGA
>VDFB02271358.1:1115448511-1115474369 GCA_007258455.2 Sequoia sempervirens | reverse complement strand
AAAGAGCTATAAGAGGGAGTTATGCTTATGAACCAACTTTGACATGCCATAAGGCATTTTTAGTGAAGATAAGTGAGTGGATTATGGAATTTTTGGAGTAGGTGGAAGGAATGTGTTATTTTTAGTCTATAGACTCATCTTAGGATTTGTGTGTTGGATTTCTAACTAGGGATTTCAATGAAATTTTTTGGGTAGTTCTAGCTAATAGCTTCCTTGTTACTATTTGATGGTTTAATATTTTGCATCTGCTATTTATTAGGTTCCTGATATGGATGTATTGAAAGTGAATTTTGTATGTATTTTTATGTTGACAAAATTACTCCTAACCACTAGTTGGCGATACTCTTGTAAAAGCTTAGATTCTACAAGTGTATTATAACATTTGATTATTGAATAGTACATTGAGTTGATTTGGAGTGCGATATTTTTCTCCCAAAAGGGTTTTTTCCATATAAGTTACTATGTTATGGTATATATATTTTTATTTATTTCCTTATATGTGTGTGATTAGCTTATTTTTTGTACATATCTTCTCCCCCATATTAGTGTAGGAAGTGCATTTTGAACTTCTACTTCTTTTCACTTTCTACATATGTTATCACATTAACACACAAGAAACCCCTAGTTCTTGTACCCAATCACCATGGTATTCATTACATTATATTTTATCACATCAAGTTTTAAGTCTCAAAACCTTAACATCATCATGACTAGATCAATTGTATTTGTTATCTATTATTTTCTAACTTTTATAAAAGCTATTGAATTAAGAAGTCTTTATCAAGATAAAATTTCTTGCATAGAAATATCTATATGTTGTTATGAGCACTGCCAAGTTTTTAAATTATATATTTGAATACAAGTGAGTCTATATTTATAGATACAATAGGCACCAAAAACATCTTTCAATAATTTCATGCTATTTTATTTCATTACAAGGTTTAATTACCAAAATGAGGTTTGACCAAGGCAACCCCCATTCACCAACAAAACAATTTTTTTTCCCTTTGATGTGTGTTTGTAGGTTTTAGGTGGAAGATCTCTTGGAGAGAAAAATTGTAAAGTTGTCAAAGTTGCATTTGTTGTCACCATTCTTGCAATTTCATGAAAAATGACCTACATAATTTATTTTTGGTTGTTCAACCATGAAATTCGAGAATTTGGGAGTGTAGACACAGGAGAACAAAACCTAGAAACCGTTTTTTAGGAGCCCTAGCCAGGGCCCATTCACCTTAGGGAAAATGAGTCCTCAATTTTCTTTGAAAAAGCGCTTTTGGTGACTGGTACACATCAATTTCCCATTCTCAGATCTGTAATTTGACTGTTGGTTCCTTCAGAATTGAGTTTAATATTCTAGATGCACTTTGTATATTGCAATTTGGAGTTTTGCTATTTTTAATCTTTCTTCCCAAAGTGTTGTTTAATCAGGAGCCCCGTCCTTGCATAAAAAGGAAATCAATACATTCACACTTTGACTTGGCTCACCATTGTGTGGATCTCATTTCCTAATGAAATTAGAGAAGTAGGACCCCTTTTCCACTTTGGGAAATTCCCCTATCCTATTTTTCTATGTTTCATTGTGGTGAACTTGACCTTTTACAACAACATTCTAAAAATTGGAGTCCTTTTAACCCTAGATCTAATTTTTGCAATAGATTGCATTAGGTTTGCATTAGTTACATTACATTTAGGTTTCTTTAAATCTTGAATTAGTTTGCATTGTATATAGCGGTTTAAATTTACATTTTTGCATTGTTTAAATCTAAAAAATTAAAAAAATTGCATGCATATTACATTAATTTTGCATAGTGTTTGAATATTAGGGTACTTTTCATCATTCCTATTAAAAAACTGAGTCAAAATTGCATTTCAAAAAGTTTCATATAGTTCATCATTTTTCCTTAATTGCACTTGCATTTAAACATCAAATTCTGGAAAATTCTATTATAGAAATACCAGTCTAAGACTTGGAACAGAGAACACATATAATCACTCAAAAATTGCATTTTTCATTTTTAAAGAACCTTCTACTGGGACCCATTCATCCCTGGGTGAATGAGTCCTTCATGACATCTTAAAACCATCTTTTTTAAGGTTTTTTTGTGGTTTTCTATACTTCCTAGAGTTGTTGGTAACCTACTACATCAGTCAGGAAAGTTTCAGGAATTTCTGATTTATGCATTAAGGTCTAATCATTCACTTAAGTTAGGCATTTAAAATTAAATAAAATTGTTGCATTTCAGATTTGTAGACAACCAGTGCATCGTGTTTTTATTACAAAAGTCTCTTGTTATCATACTTCATGTTCTATTTTTAGATTTTGTTGAAAAATCTAAGAAATTGTTGTTACAAGCAAATGAATGTGAAGTCATTTCTCCTCTCTTCTTGTTCTTCATTGATCCCTCTCCTGTGTGTGAAACTAAATTAGTGAAAAATAATACAATCTTGGACAATCATGACAATCAAGTTTGTTCTTCTCCCAATATCTCTCCTATTTGTGAAGAAGATATTTTCTAGTGTTAGAGGATCCCATCAATGAGAGTCATAAGAATCCTAGTTGTTTCTCTTCTCCTACCCCCCTACTTGGGAAATTATTGTTAAACAAGAGGATGTCATCATTGATAAAAAAGACAATCCAACCATTGATAACCCCCTTACTTGTGATAAAGTCATTTTAGAAGAGCCTTGACCATTGAATGTCATGAACATCTAGTTTTTTTCTCTCCCAAAAACTCTCCTACTAAAAAATATATTGACATAAATCTTTCAAACAATAGCAATGTGGATTCCTTAGATGAAGATGGTGAAGTGACATTATACTCCCCTTATCTAAGAGATCGTGAAAATAAGGATAAGTTTGTTGAGGTTATAAACATTAGGACTCCCTCAATTCCTATAATTCTTATACCTCCTACAAATAATTTAATTATGGGACCACCTAAGCCTCAAATTATCCTCCATCCACCCTCACAACAACCACAAGTTCAAATAAAACTTGTGCTTATCCTAAGACCTCAACACAATGTTTCACAACAACCGAGTTACAATACCATTTCTCACACATACAATAAAAGGAATAATAGGCAACAACAAACCACTCATGTTTCATTACCATTACCTTAACCTATCTTGCCTAGTGCTCCTCATTTTCCTTTACAAAGTGGAAAGGAGTATGATCTTGTTGAACAACTTAAGAATACTCCTGCTAAGATATCCTTATTGGATCTTATTCAAGACTCCCCTCATTATCATAACATGATAAAACAAGTTCCTATCCCTCCTAATGTGCAATTGAATGACATAACAACCCTAATTCAAGGAATGAATGCATACATTATTTTCCACCAAAGTGAGCTCCCTCCTTTGGATGTGCAAAAACAATATGAAGCTTTCATGATAATAGCCATTATTAATAGGACTAGGATAAAGATAAATCTTATTGACAATGGATTAGCCCTTAATGTGTGTAGTGTGAACCTCTTGGATAGGATTAAAATGGATAAGAGTAAAATTGTACTTGATTCTTTGTCCATTTGTGGGTTTGATAACATAGGAAAACAATGGCTTGGTGTGATCACATTACCTATTACAATAAAAAAAGTAACATTACAAACCTCAGTACATGTTATGCCTCATGATATTTCATATAATATTCTTTTAGGTAGACCATGGATTCATGAGATGAATGGGGTGCCTTCTACTATTCATTGTAAAATGAAGTATGTCCACAACAACAAAGTTTATACAATTGAGGCCAAACATAAACCAAAAAGTTGTTTGAACATTGAGAAAGGCAAGGGAAGTCCTTTGACAACATTGACACCAACTACACAAGTAGAATCCATGAAACAAGAACTAAAAGGTAAGTGCCCTAAACCCTTCACAATGTTATTGGTTGATGATTTGGGATCATTGAATTTTACACCTACATTCATGAGCGAATACAAGATCACAACAAAAGAGTATAGAAAGGGAAAAGAAAAAGTGGTAATGTCAACACAAAATTCAAACAAATCCACTTCAACCACTTTAGAAGAAGAAGAAAATTACACAATAAACTTTGATGAAGAACAACCACTGAATCCAAAAGAGATGAAAAAGCTTTATGGAAGAGGTTATGAACTTTTGACACAACTTGGTTATAGTGGAAAAGGATGTGGTGCTAGAGAATAATGTATTTTTGTCCCTATAGAGCATAGTACACAAGAAACCACTAATGGTCTTGGTTATTGTCCTTTGAAAGAAACAAAACCATCAAAAAATCCTTCACTCCGTACCAACACTATTACAAAATATTCTTCTAGGAAAATTTTAACTTTGGTGCATCTTGAATTAATAGATACTACACATGGGAATATCTCATTAGATATTCATCAATTTGATACTTTGTCTACTCATTATAATCAATAACATTAGTTGTTGCTCCTTGTCATGTGGTAGTTGTAGTATCCTAGAATATTCACTACCATGCATGAGGGCATAAACTTGGCTTTATGCAATAATATTTCCTTTTCGCCAAGACAACACACCATCATCCATTTTAAGCTCACCTTTTTGTCATGAGGCAAGGGGTTAGGTGTATGTCCTAGTTCAACACTTGATGTTGTCTCTTTTGACTAGTTGTTGCCTTCCATGTATATATGAAACACAGTCGAGAGATCACGGATGACCCATTATAGGTTGAATCGCATAATGCAATATTTTTAACTCTATTTTATTTTTATGTTTCTTTGTGTGATTGTATGTATTCTAATCCCCATACCTTTCCTTGATGCATCTCTCTCTTCATGTACTTCCTCTATATCTACATTTTCTTCTCTATATTTAGCAAGCATTTATCTTTCACTTGTTTTGTTTTCCGTTTAGAGTTGTATGAGCATCGAAATTAGGTCTATCCATGTTGACCCAAAATATTGTCTTTGTTTCACTCTCTATGTCATTCTTCCTATTTTGTAAGTATTTGGGGAATTATGACATTTTTGGGCTCTTAAACAACCTTTAGCAAAAGATATATTATTTAAATCCATGGATCCTTTTATGACAGGATTTCATTTTAGAAACCACTTTTCATGATGTAGTTTCATTTCGAAACATATGATTTAGCATAGGGATTTTTGAGTAAGCTCTCATGTCCTCTTTATGGTTAGCATAGACTATTTTCTACTTTAAAGTTATTGCTCATAGGAATGGTGTTAGCAATTCCTTTAAAGTGGGGGCATACATTGGTGTCCCTATGTTCTTTGTGTGATTTTATTACTTCTTGTGATGTGTTCTTTTCTTCATGATGTCATTGGGTTTGATGTCTACTGAGAGTGATATTTTTTAGCATACAACTTTCCTCTTAGTGGTGATGCTATGCATTGCATTCCCTAAGTTTTGATTCTTTTATCCTTGAATTGTCCTCTCTTAGATACATTAGGCACGATGTTCCCTAAGAAGATACCTTAGATGAACTAAGCAAGATACCCTTTGAAAAAACCTATATATATGTATAATGTTCATCTCTATAAGGCCACCAAGCATAACACACCTTGTTTTCCAGTCAAGCCTTCCCCATGTTCATGAGTGCTTAGCATAACACAACTTGTTAGGTGCTCAAAGTGTCATATTGTGGTACCTTATTGAAGTTTTCAGGAGGATAGATTTGATATAGTATGGGATCCTAATAAAATTCTCTCATTTTCCACCCATAGGGGGCTCACCTAGTGGAAAGTCTAAGGTTCCATTAGCCCAGAGTGAGCATGTGTCGTTTGCATAGTGGACATCAAATTCTGCTTGTGAAGGTCCCCTGGACAAACAACTATGTTTCACATCGCATTGGGATATTCAAGGCTTGATCCACCCACCTCTTCTACTAGGCTTTGATGTTGTACGATTGAGTATCTTTGTAATTGTTGCATACATAAGTGTCTTGAATGTCTAATTTAGTGTGAGTTTGACATGGGGTCATACTCTCACTAAAGTGGGGGCTAAATATAGTGTAGGAAAAAGTATCCCTTTTTCACACTTAATTTGGGAAATATTAATGATAAAAGGTATTAAATTATGCCTTAATTTAGTGTTGTAATATGTATTTAACATATTCAGATTAAGTTTAGGGCCTTATTAAATAAAATGGAATTAATGGTGCCTTATTTGTGGTGTTTCAAGGTGTACCTTTACACTTTCACACTTATCTAGGGCCTTATTAATTAATTGAGGCTAATTATGCCTTAATTGGCCCCTTTAATTCTAATCCAAGCCTAAATAATTGCAATTTCTAAAGGGTAAAACCCAACATTCATCAATGCCATGACATAACACTTAACATTGGAGAATGTGTGTCCTAGATGAGTGACCTAGGACCCATTCACCCAAGGGCGAATAGGTCCTCACTTAAACCTAAGACCTAAATTTCAAATATGTTTTTGTTGTTATTTCAATGATTTCAAATGTGTATTCACATGTTGACTTGTGTTATTTGAATTTTGGGAATTAATGTTAACATATGTATAAATATGAGGTCATTTCACTATGTTTCACCTAAGATTTTCAAGCTAGAAAATTCAAGTTATCTCAAGAGTACTTTCACAAGAGCATTATTAGAGAATTTAAAGATCATTTTCAAGGCATTCAAGAGTGGATTGTTGAAGAATTATTGTAGCATTCAAGATCCTATTATCATGTCAAAGTCTTCTTGCATCATGCATGTTACTTTAGCTAATATGTTGATGTAGTGTTCAAGATCCATTCAAGAATTCAAAAGCATTGTTTCAAGTCAAGTTTCATGATCAAGATCCACATCCATTGAAGCCATTTCATGCAAGTTGCAGATCCATATTCCAAGGTTCAAACAAGGGTTTGGTGAGTTGTGACATTGTATTTGTTCATTCATCATTCCTTCATGATATTTCATTTCATTACAAGGTTTAATTACCAAAATGGGGTTTGACCAAGGCAAATCCCCATTCACCTACAAAACAACATTTTCCCCTTTGATGTGTGTTTGCAGGTTTTCGGTGGAAGATCTCTTGGAGAGAAAAAATGAAAATTTGTTAAAGTTGCATTTGTTGTCACCATTCTTGCAATTTCACAGAAACTAACCTACATAATTTATTTCTAGCTATTTGACCGTGAAATTTGGGAATCTGGGAGTTCAAACATAGGAGAACAAAACCTAGAAACCATTTTTTAGGAGCCCTAGCCAAGACCCATTTTCCATAGGGAAAATGAGTCCTCAATTTTCTTTGAAAAAACACTTTTGGTGACTGGTACACATCACTTTCCCATTCTCATATCTCTAATTTGATTGTTGGTTCCATTAGAATTAAGCTTAATCTTCTAGATGCACTTTGTAGATTACAATTTGGAGTTGTTTTTCTATTTTTAATCTTTCTCCCCAAAGTGTTGTTTAATTAGGACCCCCATCCTTGCATAAAAAGGAAATTAGTAGATTCACACTTTGAATTGGCTCACCTTTTGGTTAAGAGTCCTTTCATTGTGTGGATCTCATTTCCTAATGAAATTAAATAAGTAGGACCCCTTTTCCCTCTTTGGATCCACTTTCCCATTTTGGGAAATTCCCTTATCCTATTTTTCTATATTTCAACCACTATCTATTAGAAATCTGAAATAGATTGAATAACCCAAGGAAATTTTTAAGAGAAAATCAAAGCTACATAAACTAGAAAAGCATAAAGAATGCACACTAGAATTCTGAGAGATTATGCAATGTTAATATGAAAAAATGCGTCAGTAGCTTCCAATATTTCTTGATGCAAATGTACACATGAATCCTTGCTTATATGGACAAGGAGTGGGATAGGATTAGACAAGATCATGACAAGTGTCGTAATCCTATCACATGTGACAACTAACTACCTAGGAAATGATGCAAAGATAAGATAAGTTCTAGATAAGACTTCTAGAAGAATCTTATATCCTAAGTAAACTTAACATGTGAATGTGTCCCCTAATTACCTAGTGGAATAAATTACTAGGTACAATAATTTAATAATCAGACTAACACCCCCCTTAAGTGCAACTTAGTGAGAAGATTATTATACAAATGATGTAAATATGCAAAGATGGGTCCCAACTACTAGGCCATTTTAGGTACCCATGTACAAATGCAATATAGAGAAATCTCTCACAACTGAAGAAAAGGAGAAAACCCAATGGGACAAAGCTCCTCCCCAAAAGAGAGATGAAAAGAAAAAGGACTAAGTAGCCCCCCATGGATGACACTAATCACACCCCAAGAAAAGCTCACAAATGAAGGAACTTTCTCTCAGTGAAGGGTTTGGTGAATATGTCTACAATCTGATATGATGTCAAGTAGTACTTGAGATCAATGATCTCAATATGAATCAAATCCCAAATGTAGTGCATGTGGATCTTGATGTGCTTGGTCTGCTGATGATGGACTAGATTGTGAGAGACCTGAATCACACTTTGGTTGTTACAATGGATGACTATGGGCTTCTAGAAGGGAATTCCAAACTCAATGAGAATGTTATGAAGCCAGATAGCCTCAGTAGTAGCATTAACTTCTCCTTGATACTCAGCCTCTATAGATGAAAGATCAATAGCAGATTGCTTCTTGCTCGACCAACAAACTGGACCAAAACTAAGGGAGAAGCAATATCCTGAAGTAGACTTGCGATCCTGAGAATTGCCTACCCAATATGAATCTATGTGTCCCACCAAGTCAAAATCCACGCTTGTTGCATAATGAGTCCCATAATTGTGAGTACCCTTGATGTAGTGAATAATCTACTTAGCTGATTTCCAATGTAGCTCATGTGGCTCCTGCATGAATCGAGAGACCATGCTTATTGCATATGAAATTTTTGGACACGTATGAGTCAGATAGATGAGACTACCAATAGGCCATGATACAATGTGTCATCAACCAAGGGTGAAGAACACTTAGCCTCAAGTTTTACCCTTGACAAAAATGGATTCGATGTAGGCTTATAATTAGCCATGTGAAACCTCTAGAGCATGTTAAGTGCGTACTTAGATTGTGTAAGAGTGATACCTGAGGAAGATTGAGTAATCTCAATCCCCAAGAAGTAGTGAAACAAACCTAATTCTGACATCAAAGAATGATCATGAAGGGTGATTTTTACTACTCAAATGATGGATGAGTAACTCCCTATGATCAAGAAGTCATCAACATAGAGAAACAAAAAGGTGTGAGTATCATCCTTTTGCAATATTTAGACATTAGGATAAAAATGGCATTGAGTGAACCCCACTGTCAAAAGGAAGGAGTCTATCTTGGTGTACCAAGCACAAAAAACACCCCAACCAAACCCAAGGAAATTTTTAAGAGAAAATCAAAGCTACATAAACCGGAAAAGCATAAAGAATGCACACCAGAACTTTGAGAGATTATGCAATGTCAATATGACATAATGCATTAAGAGTTTCCAATATTGCTTGATGCATGTACACATAAAGCCTTGCTTATATAGGCAAGGAGTGGGATAGGATTAGACAAGATCATGACAAGTGTCTTAAACTATCACATGTGATAACTGACTAACTACCTAGGAAATGATGCAAAGATAAGATAAGTTCTAGATAAGACTTATAGAAGAATCTTATATCCTAAGTAAACTTAACATGTGAATGTGTCCCCTAATTACCTAGTGGAATAAATTACTAGGTACAAGACTTTAATATCCACACTAACACTATCATCAAAGCCTCATTTTGTTTTTCCACTTCTAATGGAGGTAACTCATCTGGATGAAATATAATGTCAATGTTAACCAAATTCATGCCTTGAATTAGGGATCTACATCATTTGGTTGTGCACTAGGAGGGACCATAACTTGTTGTAAGGCACTTTGAAGCATGCTATGATAATTAGGTGAAGCTTGAATAAGGTCCCATAAAGAAATCTTAGTAGGAGTGTTTCTAAGTTGTTCCACAAGATCATACTCCTTTCCATTATGCAAAGGAAAATCGGGAGCACTAGGAATTTTTTTTTGAGGTAGTGGTAATGAAGTAGGTATGGTTTGTGGTTGTCTATTGTTCCTTGTATTGTATGTGTGAGTGATGGTATTATAACTTGGTTGTTGTGAAACATTGTTACTAGTGAGTTGCCATGAAAAATTCAAGATAGCTCCTTAAGGTAATGGTTTGTTTTTAGGTGGTCCTATGATAAGCATAGGTTGGTTTCAAACTTGTGGTCTTTGTGAAGTTGGGTAGATGACAAGTTGAGGTGTGATTGCATTAACTTTCCTTTGTTTTGGTTTATTATAACAAGCCATAGTGGGTGAACCTTGTGAGATGAAATCCTCAAGGGCTTCATCTAACATGTCAAATTCATCATTACTAAAGGGATTGAAGGATATATTAATTTGTAGAAAGAGATATGACATGATAAGATAACTATGCTTTCTCCAAGGTTTATCATTTAGTGTATGGTTTTTTGTTTGATGTTTTGGGATAGTTTATGGTTTCCAATGTTTATAAAATGAAAAATAATCTATCTAAACTATACAATGATGTAAAAATTAAAGAAACTAACCACATATCTGAAATAATCTAATACTAAAACAAGAAAAACTTTTCCAACTTTCCTCAATATTTCATCAAAAGAATAACTTCCTTTAATGTTCAAAATAGTCTATTTTAGAATTTCAAATTGTAGTGTTATCAACATTAAAAAAAGCAAGAATAGAGACAAAAATGCACCCAATTTTTTTTTTCAGGACAACTATATAGGGATAGATTCCCCCTAGGGCGAATGGGTCCTTGCTTAGGGTTTTGAAAAATGTAGAATGTAAAGTTTGTACTACTGTCTATGTTTACTGTTTTAGGTTTCAAAATATGTTTTCGATGATTGATTTTTCAAATTTAACTATCTAAATGTAGATGCAAGAAATGACAAAAAGTGAACAAAGATGACAAGTTTTTGAATGCAATTTTGACTAAATTCTTTGATGTAAATGATTTGAAATTCACTAATATGTAATTACTATGTAAAACCAATGTAATATGTATGCACTGTTTTTAGATTTTTGATATTTTAAACAATGCAAAATTCAATTTTAAAACTGTAAATGAAATACAAACCAATGAAAATTTTGAAACCCTAAATGACATGCAATGCAAACTAATGCAAATCCTAGATCTAGGGTTTGAAGGACTACCAATTTCAAAAAGCTTATAGTGTAAGAATGCCAGGTTCACCAAAATGAAATGAAGAGAAGTGGGTGAGGGGTATGAATCAATAATGAATCAAGAAAACCCTTACTTTTCTCTTATTTCATTAGGAAAATAGATCTCCCAAAGGTGGGATTGACTTTCAACCTTTAGGTGAGTCAATCCTATTAGGGTATCTTGTTGTTTCCTTGTGACAAAAAGTGACAAAAATGATTGAAATGCACTTTGGGGAGATGAAAATAAAATACTTAATGAACTCAATTATATGATGTAAAATTTTAAATACAAATTTAAAGAATATAACACAAACAAAAACAACTTTCAGGTAGATTTGAGAAGGGTATAATAGCTTGCACTTGGTCAAAAAATTGTGTTTTACAGTATGAAGCGAGACACATTTGCCTTGGAGCAAATGGGTCCCTGTAGCATTTTCTAAAGCTTCAAAACATGATTTTGTATCCCTCTTTTTGCACTTCACTCTTTCACTTGCAAATCCTAGCTTCTGAATCCAGACCTATAGCAAATCTGTAAAAGAAAATGTTGTTTTGTCTGGATAGGGGTTTTCCTTGGTCAAACCCGAAGTTTGGTAATCAAACCTTGATGAAATGATGTAAATATGATAAAGGAAAATATGTGCAATCCCTAAACTTAACTGCATCTAAGGTTTTTAAGAGCTAATATGCAAATAAACCCTACTCAAGTGCATTAGAGCATCATTCCTATATGACAATGATAAATGATAAAGATCTAATTAAGGAGAAGTCAAAAAACCCTAATAAATCTAAAATATGATAATACCTTTCTTTAGGTATCTTGATAGAATGAAGCTTGAAGATGGGATCACTAGGAAACAAGTCATTAGGTTAAGGAAAATGGAAAAATGCATCTCCCAAACCTAGAATCCATCATGATCCTCCATAGGCATCAACCTTCAATCATGAACATGCTTGATCAAATTTTTGACAAAATGAACTTGAAGACTTGCAAATACAAACAAAATGCAGCTCCAAGAATTCAAATTTTCTTGCTTGAATTTTCTCCCTGATCTCTCAAACTTGATCTCTTGTCTATCTAGTTTGAAATGGTGAAAAGACTAGGCTTTATAGGCTTCTTCTCTAATTTCCCAAATATTAGATCCCAATAGCCTACATTTAAAACTTTAATTTAGAGCTTCAAAATACCACCAAAAACATATTTAAATTTTGATTTTAGATCCTAAATGGGACCCATTCGTCCAAGGGTGAAAAGATCCTAGCCTAAAAATCTAGGATCAATGTGTTTCGGGGTCTTAAATTAATTAAATGCATTTATTCAATGCATGTTGACATGTCAAAAAATGATAAAAATAGGCCTTGGGATGTATAATAAAGGGAATTAGGGGCCTATTTAAGAAGGGTAAAAATGCATAAATGTAAGGTCACTAAAATAGGTCCAAATTAAGTGTGAAATTGTACTATCACTTAGAAAGGAGTAAAATTTTCTACACTACACTAATATATTTATAACTTCTTGTGGTAAGTGAAAAATTTTATTCACAAGAGGAAGGATGTCTCCTTCTCCTCATCCTTTATCAAAGAAATATCATATTTTATCGAGGATTCTAAAGGCCCACTTGATTACTCTTCCTTCTTGTTAGTGAACAAATTTATCTTTATGTAAATATATCGATTACCAACTCCATAGACTATTAAATAAATACAAAGTTCCTAATAGAAAGGAGAGATAGCCATTTCATTAGTGATCTTCCTCTGAATTTTGGTAAGGTACAACTCCTTAAAATGGATCAATTAACCTTTAATGGGTATGCTTTTAACTAGAACACAAGAAAGGCATACGAACATTTATTCATATCTATGAGATCAATGTAATAATCATGGAATAAATAATACCATTCTCCTAACACAAAGATAAAGATTTCATTAAAAGATAGAGAAATATCTCAAACAAAACTTAATCCCAAAGAAGATGAACATAACATCAAGAAGCATCTAATTCACAAAGGAAAGAACTTCAGATATTCATACAAGCCCAAAGACTAATATCCAAATATCAACATTATGTTCACAACTCAATGCTCATGGACAATAAGTAACTTTGGGACCAAAACAAGTTCAAAATGATCCTCCTTTATTTTCTTGTACATCACAATGAAATTTAGAAAACCAAAGCTCAGACCCTCTAAATGTTTTCCAAGTACATATTTATAGGCTCATGTTCTTGAGGCTTTTTCAGTTATCATAATCGCTATCTTGCCAAGCATAATTTTAAAAAAGAATTAAATCTCACACAACTGTGTCCAATGAGAATTTATGACCATTTTTAAAAATTCCATAATTACACCACACCCATTGATTTGATTTTGACAGGTGAGTGCACCACCATTTCTTGTATTTATGCCTTGTGGCCTTCATACATGTGGGAGGTCTACAATCTCCAAATTATGCATTTAATAACATATCCCTTGTGATCATATTCATGCCAGTTGGTTTAATTAAGTGATTTAATCTCCATACCGAGGGTTTTTCAACTAGAAATCCTACAAATTTTGTCACATCATATGCTCTATTCATTTAATTCAAGGTAGTTTGCAGTGTCCTTTGCATTACTAGTTGTTGCTGAAGAGGCCTTTCCATAATTCACCTCGTAAACATGACAACCATCCTTTTCTTCTATAAATTGGAGTAACCATTTTCAAATTTGCATATCAATTCCAATGTTTTAGGATGTTGAGCACTTCTAGTGATTCCACCTCTAAGAATGATTTTCTATTGATTGAGAGTATAGAGTGCAACCTGGTTAGGAAATTGGTAGTAGGCCAACTTAAGGAGATGTTCCTCATCAAGAGTGACATAGAAGGAGTTATCAGAAAGATTACTAGGGAGAAATTTCTTTCCCAAGTGCACATTCATAACTCTATGCTCTTGGAACAATTTTTGTACAACATTGTTCGCACATTTGGAAAGATGGAATGGGGCACTAGAGTTGGAGAGTGTCTAATATGGACGACGTACCTAGTGAGAGTGGAGGAAACTATAGGGAGCCTCAACAAATACCCATAAATCGGCTTGGTGGGAGATGCCATTTGCATCGCCATGAATCTCCAACATGAGCACACCAAAGAACTTTTTTCCCTCCTTCATGTTGGGCTTGAGAGGAATGACCTAGGACTATTTACACATTTCATTGAATCAAATGAAAACCTATTTTCACCAACCCAAATTGAGAGGTTGCAGGAAGTGGTGGAGGGAATTCAAATTCTCATGTTTACCATGTGTGTCTAAGAAAAGTGCACTAGAATATATTCTTGTTGATGTAACACGATATATATAAATATATAGAAACTTTTGCATGAAATTGGTATTCCTTGTTTTTGCTCAATGTGTTTACTTTTTCCTACAATGCATTCTTTTTCATTTCTACAGATGTAGAGGATTTCAATGAGCTCTGACTTAGTTTTAATGCAACAAACTTTGATAATTTCATTTTTTATTGGATGTTCATGCATGAATTTTTATTTGGCATTGCTCTTCTTTACTTAACACACTTTGAAAGGTATCGGTCTAAGAATAACATGAGTGAAACAATATCAAGTCCTGAAGAGGTTTTGAGAACCTTGTCTGAATCTGAAGTAGTTGTGAAAACCTCCATATTTACCACTTTATGAACTTTCTTTGAGTTGTATGTACTGAAACACTTAAGAATTTATCGCAAAAAATCTTTACTATTGGGAAACAGATAGGTTTTCAAAACCCTGTCGAGGATTGACAAAGGTTTCAAAACCTTGAAAAAGTTTTGAAACAAGGCTGGTTCCCTTTACTGTTTAACTTTTCCACTTCTCAATTGATGCTCGATGAGGTTGTGAGAACCTTGTTGGGCTCCAATGCTACTTTCATAACTTGATCAAAATGGAAAACTTGAAACTTTGTTTTGAAATATCAGGAAAAAGAGAGGTTGTGACGACCTCTTTGGAATCCAATGAGGTTTTGAAAACTATAGGACAAACCAAAAATTTCTAACTTAGACAAAATCTTCAAAGTGGGACATGATTTTGGGAGAAATGACAAGAACCACAGTAACACTCTTTCAATGCATAAGAAATTATATAAAAATAGTTCATTTTTTTCATATCATCAAGTGCATGGTCATTCTACCAATGAATGTCAGGACTTGGACAGTAAAATATAGCAACTTATTGATTGTGGCGCTATCACTCTTCCATGTGTTGGTACACCTATTCATTCTAAATGATAATCTCTCTTCTATGGTGTTGCTCCTCACTATGTGGCATCTATAGCTCCATGTGTTTCCTCATTTTCATTCAATGGTGGTACAATTTTATGTGCAATAATATTTCATTTATGGTAGCAACATGATACTATCAAACATGTTTTTCCTTTCCTTTACACTTAGGGGTCAAGGATAACTAGTTTTGAAGGCATGCATCCTTTTTGAGGGTCCCCTCTCCCCCCTTAATTTTCCTTAAAATATCAGCATAGCAAGTATGTCGATATTTTAAGGTGGGGAATATCATCCTATCCATTTCATTGATGTCTTATGAGATTTTACTTATTGACATACCCCCTTGGTGGTGATGTTGTTTGTAATGCCCCTTGAGGTGTGGTTATCAATTTTTCCCTTGCAAATTTAAGCGTTTATTCATCCCCCATGAGGTTAAACTTTTATGCATTCCCTAGGGCATGATTTGCAAGATAGTCCATGGATTTACCATAACATAGCTTGCTAATTCATGAACTTGAGCACCTTTTTACATGGCTACCTAGTATAACACAACTTTATTGCTAGTGGAGCCATGTGTTTCATGAGAAAACAAGCCTAACCCAAATTTATAGACTTGTGAAACCCATCGTATTACATGGCCACCTATTATAACATAAATTTCTTGCCAGTGGTTGTGTTTCATGAGTAAACTAGCATAATGTAGCTTCCTAGCCTTGTTGCAAGGTGTGTGCCCTTGGTCTCCTTGTGCTTTGCAATGCAACACTTAGGTTCATAACATGGCTTAACCTCTTCCTATGAATTCATTAACTCTAGCGATTGTATTGAGCATTAACAAGTCAATCTTTTGGTGCAACGATAACCGTCTATGTAAAAATTGGTATCAAAGCCTGGGTCACGGGTTTGAACCCCACTTGTGCTGGGGGGATTGTTGCAAGGTGTGTTCCCTTTTTCTCCTTGTGCTATGTAGCACAACACTCAGGTTCGTGATGTGGCTTAATCACCTATTATTGATTCATTAACTCTGGTGGTTATATCGAGCATTAACAGGTCAATCTTTTGGTGCAGTGAAAACCATATGTGCAAAACACCTAGCATTTAATGCAATTTTCTAGCCAATGGACCTATGTAGCTCATATGTGATTTAGCATAACACAAATTTCTAGTCCTATGGTAACACTATCATGTATAACATTTTCGATGGATGATGTTTGGTATGAAGACAAATTTTTAGATTGAGATCTCCTTACTTACTAACTGTGATTATCAAGGTGAAGAAAGCTTGCAATATGAACTTAAATAGGTGAATGCAAATTTGAAATATGTAGATTAACCTTTAGCCTTAGTGTGAAGAAAGAATGAGAGAGAGAGATAGAAGAATCATAACACATGCAACAACAGATTTACGTGGAGAAACCCCAAAGGGAAAAAACTCCACCACCGAACGAGAGGCAAGTATATTACTAATATTATGAAATATTACATGCAGCAATAGACTTCTCTTATCATCCCTATAAAATCCTACAGCACCCTGTTACCTTGCAAACCTGCAAAACTGAATTGAATAACTCTAGCTCAAGGCCCCTATTTAAAGAGATTTGTGAGGATGAAAACACCATGGTTTCACCAAACAATAGGCAGCAATACCACCTAGAAAAACCCATGCCTCCCTTCATGAAATGGTCATGACATCCTAAAAATAGCCTCTTACAGATGCTCTTACAGCTGTCATAAGGCATAACTTATGCATGAGCACCTGGGGTCAAAGATAGCATATTCTGTCATAGGAATCTGTCATACTTGTCATAGGAATCTGTCATACTGTCATAGCATCTTATGACAACTGTCATACATGTCATAGATGCTCTTACAACATCCTAACAACCTCATTCTAGAAGATTCCAAGTGGGACGCCTAGCTATTTTGTCCTTTTCCTAAATGACAAACGGTAATGGTAACACTACATTTACATTGTCTCTTTCACCACCGTTGGTTAAACGGTTTCACCTCTTATGGGTAAATGTTGAAAACACTTTAGGAGAATAATTAATTAAAGGATTTACAAGGTTGATGGCACCTAAATCCTAACACTAACTCAATCATTTTAGTGTACTAACCTTGTGTTCATGCTTTATTATGTGCTTTCCTTATGCCTTTTATGTGTTTTCCTTATGTACTTTGCATGTTTTCTTCATGTATTTGATGCATTTACTCCATGTATTTCATGTGTTTGCTTCGTGTATTCTTTGTCAATATTATGTTTTCTTTTTGTATGCTTTGTGTATTATTTTATGTGTACTCCATTCAATATTTATTGAGTTTTTTTATGTATGATTAAATCTTTCTTTGTCTTGTATGCATGTTTCTCTTAATATTGTGGATTGATAGGATTGAAGGATCCCACAATAGTGGTTTACACTTTCTAGGAGATCCTTGATTTTTGCTGAAATCACATATTTTTAGAAAATATAATGATTTAAGCCTTGAAAAGTTCCATTTAAAGGATTCCAATTGAAGAGGGTTTGATCAAACCACCTTAGATCAAACCCCTTGGATAGAACCCCGCTAGTTTTAAACCATACATATGAAGTCTCCTTTACACCTATCAAAATGCTGATAAAAACCACTTTTGATTTACGTTTTGGGGGATCAAATTAATTCATTTAAAATTTATTTTTGTAATTATGTAGTCCTTATTATAAGCTTCCCAAAAGTATAATTTTAAATAAATTTATTTGATTACTATATTTATTTTTTATTTCTTGTGAATGTAGGTTTTCACCAAAAAATCGGCTCTCTATTATTCACATGTGGAAAATAGCGATTATAAAAAAATCTGAAAAATATCTATGCACTAGATATTGATGTCCATCTAACCAAAAAAAAAATTGAATTTCATACATGCAAAAAAAGTTATGTTTTAGCTAGTAAATCATGTCTAAATTGTAACTGGTTTGACTTTGAAACTTAATTAAGAAAAAAATATTCAATGAAATGCTATGAAACTAATTCCATGCACTAGATATCATAGTTACAAATATAAATTTGTTATCCTTCATAGAAAAAGTTATGTGTTAGCTAGAACGTCACTCTTTAAAATGTGTTTACTATTAAAACTAGTTTTTGAAGGAGATGGGAAAATAAGTGCTGATTCCAAATATTTGAAAATATTAAGAATCTAGACAAAAAATACAAATCATTAGTTTTCATTATCTTTAAATTTCTCACAGTTTAGTTTTTTATGCTTGGAAAGTAGAAGATTTTTAAAAAAATTAGTTCAATGTCCATTTTGGCCAAAAATTGTAAGCAGTGTTATTAGGATCACCTAAGTCGGCATGCACCCCCTCAAATTGGTGTCGTCTTGTCTCTTCAATGTTTTGATAGAAGAATTTATTCCTTTAGTGTGAGTATGAATGTAAGATCATAATCTCACTAAAGTGAGGGCTAAATGTAGCATTGTAAATTGTCACCCTTGACAATTTCACACTACCTTGACACCCTATTTTTCTTACAAGATTAATTATAATAATAATTTATTCATTTCAAGGATAGATTAATAAAATATATTAAATCCCTAACATCATGATAAATTTGGGGGAAAAGCACCTGTTCTAGGGCATGTACACCCTTGACCTTAAAGGTGACCTATTTTAAATTTTAAATTTTGAATTTTGGTATCGGTCTTTGGGGAATTAAAAATATCCTAGGTTGGCCTATCTTTGAAAATAGTAATGGGGATGCATATAGAAACAAATTTTATTTTCATTTGAACGTTAAAGAAAAGAGATAATTATGAATAAGGAGTTATTATGATCAAATTGTGATGTATTGATTTATCCTCTACTTGCTAGCTACAAAAATCTATCATGTTTTGTGGACTAACCTCTTGTAGGTCTATCAAGCAATTAAAGTATCCATCAATCAACATTTTGTGGAAAATTATGGTGTGTACATCACTTCATCGAGGATTTCATACCAAGGTAATATTATAATTTATCATTTCAATCAATTATTGTTTTGGCCTTTTCCCAACCTAGGACATGCCCTCTTGATCATCATCATTTGTTGTGCGTGGAGGTAGAAATACCAAAATGTGGTTTCACTTAGGCAAGCCCCTATACAACACAACCTTTTCCCATATTTTCATGTGTATGGGATAAATAAGGAAGTTTCGTCAATAAACAATAACATGAAGCAAAAAGTAGAGTGTAACCTACATTTCAAATTTTTTAGACCTCAAAAAAGTATCTCAACTCAATTCTAGGGTGCCCATTCCCCTTTCCACCTAGTTCAGTCTCAATTTTTAATATTAGGTTCCTCCCCGTATCTCCTTCTCAAATATGCAATTGTTCCAACAATTTTTATTTTTGTCTATGTGATAGAATCCACTTTCAAATCTAGGCTTATATGTCAAATAGGCTTGTTAAAACACCATGAAACTTGTCGTATTTGCAACTCAAGAGAACAAAAACCCTAAGATATTGGTTCTCTCTTATGTCAGCAAGCCAATCATCAAACCCTAGTTGGTTTATGTTTGAATGCAGAGTCAAAGTGAAAAGAAGTTAATCTAGTCAGATCTAGGTTCACTTTTCCTACTCTATATGAATTATCACTATTTCTACCATAGTGTAGAGTGATAAATTTTAAGAAATACTCTTAGTAACAATAAGATCGTGTGTCTAAGGAGGTCACTGAGTGTGAGGTGAAGTTTTTTACATTATGTATCAAACCATGTATTCATATGGAAATCACCATCATTATGAATTATCTCTAAAAAATGAATGTATAGTTTGATAAGGGAATGCAAAGTGAGGCATATAGAAAAGATAAATATATTAGCATTATGAGATATCAAAATGTAATTAATTATGTAACTTTTAATTAAGAAAAGAAGGGAAGGGCCCTGAACCCATACAAAATAGAAATAACATAGAAATAGAAAAGTAGAGAGAAATAGAACAAACAAAAATAGAGCTTGAACCCAACAATTATGCCCCCAAGGGCTTGAAAATAAAAATGGATTCCATCTTAGGAGAATATTGCCTCCTACATTGTACAACTTTCCAAGAAGAGTCATCAGCCAAAATTGGTTCCTTAAGACAAGAAGAGAGAGAATCCCCCTCAGAGAGATGAGCTAAAGGAGTAAAAAAATCAAAAGAACAAGGTAGAGGAGAAGAAACCTTGTCCAGAACCATAGCATTAGGAGAAGCAGGAGAACCATAATTTTAAATAGCAAGATTATTATTCATCTAAGCAGGGGGAGGGGGAGACATAGAAAGTAGCTCCAAATCCTCACAAATAGTAGTAGTCTTCAAGATACATAGTAAGGTGGGAAGGAAGAGAAATTTTCCACCAAGTGGAAGAAGACACCTCATGATGATTGTAAGGGCAATCACAAGCCAAGTGCATAGTAGACAAATAACATCTACAATGAAAAGGAATTCCCTCATAATCCACTAGTTGTGACCAAAAACTTTCATTAACTTGTAACACAACCTCTACATGTAAGGCTTTTGATAAATCAACCTCCACTAAAATCCTCACATAAGAGGTATGGGTAAAATTCATAGAAGCAAGATCCACTCTCAAGAACATACCCAGAGCATTACCAATGGCCTCATAAGTAGAGGAACACCAAAACTATAAGGGGAGATTAGGCAATCTCACCCAAATAGTAAAAATGTCAATGGATTCCTTCAAAGGGTTAAAGGAAGGAGCCCAAGGCCAAATCAGAAGAGGATGAGAATCCTATTCCCAAAAACCATGATCTAAAATAGCCTGCCTATCCTCAGAAGAATAAAAAAACCTCTAATAGAAGGGTAAATCTCGATCTTAACCTCCACTAAAGTTGTTTAATATTATAATATCCAAGTATGAAGTTTAAAAAGAGAAGACCACAATCTACAAAATCTATAAATCAAGCCCTTGTTGGAGAAGAAGTCAATATAGTCATTCACATCCTACCCAAGAGAAATCATGGGGGTAGCCTTAGCATAAGGGAGAGGCACCTGTTTATGCACTGTAGCAGAGCCCAACTCCACCTTTTTTATTTTTTAGAACATCAATGAAGGATTCAGGAAAAGGTATCACACCCACCACTAAGGAAGAACCAACAACTTCAACCCCAACATAAGCTATTGACCCCATCACAACCATACCATGAGATAGAGAAACAACACCATAAGGAAGAAGGCCAAGCTCAACCACTTGATCACATATAGGGGATACAAAGACATTAGGAAGGAAGCGATAAGTTGAATGGGTAGGAGAGCGAGAGGATCAGGAGGAGTGAGAGAACAACATTTTTTTATGTTATGGGGTATAATTAATTATGTTAGGGTTACCTTTGTGGTTAAATAAATTTAATTAGTATTTGAGGATTTTTTTCAATATCAAATTAATATGACAAAGAGTACATACCTTTAATATTAAATTTCTTAGCTGTATGAAGTTGTCTTGTTCATTGACAACTTCACACTCCTCTAATACTAGAGTTTTTGGTCAATTCTATGATATGATGTTGAATTTTGTATCAAGAGCTAATACAACTGGTAAAGATAATAAAAACAATGATTGAAAATTATCAAATTTAAATATAGAACATGAAAAAATTGAATCAATTTTTTTAAAACATGAAAATAATATTGAAATTCTTTAAAACATGAAAATAATTATTCATAGTATCAAATTTAATTTATAAACATTCAATTTCAATATTTTATGTCAATAGAAGAATAAAAATGTGAAATATTAGTCAAATAATGATTGTAACTCCTCAAAAATATGAAAAGTATGTTTGTATGTTAGAGAATATGTAGCTTGCAAAGAAAAATAGAACGCATGGTTCCAAAATCTTAGGATACACATGATTTAATTTTTTAAAAAAAATTTTATATATAAAAGTGCTTATATTATAATGTGAGCAAGTTATAGCATGAGCATGTTATAATGTTAGCATATTATAATGTGCTCACACTTTAACTTACCTTGAAAACTACTAGCACAGGTTATGATTGAAATTTATTTGGAAATCCAACCTAAAGAGTTGGACTTGTATGTCAATGCCCAAAGACATGCTTTCTACAAAATATAAAAAAAAACTAAATATCAAGCATTCTCTTCATTAGGTTTGCATATTTTGGATGTTGATACAAAAAAAGTCAACAATAATTCCAAGCTCTTTTTTACCTTTATAACCATGTAGTCTTTTCTACATTTCAAATGTGTTAAGATTTTGATCTTCAATTTCTTTTACTAATGTCTTTTATTTTTTCTATATATATATATAATATTTTTATGTTATTTTATATTCATTCACCTGAATTTGAAACAAATTATATTTTAACATTATAGACTCTATTATATACACATTATAAAAGCTTTCAATTAGTTTTCAAAAAATTAAATGGGAGATCACTCAACTTTTATTTTTTTTAGTATATGTCCAATTTGAAAATTTATTAAAATCCATATATTTATTAAAAATTAGCAAAAAACAAGGCATAAACTACTTGATGTTAGCTAATTTTTTACCAAAACGATTTGTGAAATATTGTTTAAAATTCAAAATTTTAGGGGGAGCATATTGGATGCTATTTTATATTTTTTTTGACAAAGATAGGAGCACTTTGTGCGCTCCCCTTATTTGAACCTCTTAATCTACACCATTTTAAAAAATAGTAGTTTAAAAACTAGATTTTAAGCACTACAAATATTGTTCTTGTCACATATCCAAATTTTGAACATGACTATCTTCAATTTATCATCTAAGATCAATTTTTACTAATTTAAAAATTAGCTACTTTTGACCTTCCATTGATCCCCCATTTCCATGCACATAACCTTGTATTAAAAATTAATTAAAAGATTATGATTAATGAAAGTTTTAAAATCATAAAGTTTTTTATTGGAATAAGATAATTCAATTAAATGAAAACAAAAATTATATAAGAATATCAGATGGCTGCTAGAAAACTAAAATGCAGTAGCAACAAACCCACTATATGCAAAAGAAAACACAACAACAAACAATCTAATAACAGTTTTAAATTTGGAAGGTTGTAGGGATGGCTAATCCACTCCCAAGTAACCACATGAGCAGCTCCAACACAGGCATGATCAGTTATTGTATAAATTCTAACAACAACAACAACATAAATGGATAGTATTCATTTAGTTTTCATTACAACCAGTCTTCCAAAAGAGCTCTAAGAATGCTACCAACACTTTGCAGCATCTCTAAGTGATGCACAAGAGTTTTGAGCAGCATATAGTCATACCAAGTAACCTCCAAAGAAGTCCTTTCAATAAGCAAATGAGAAGTCTCTCGCCTAATCTATAGCAACATTCAAGTGAACAATTTCATTTAAATTTAGTCTCAAAGGCACTAAGCTGAACCTGCAAATCATTTAATAGCTTCCTAAACTCAGGATTAGCTTCGTAGGAGGACTAAAGAATGGTGACATAAGGGGAAAAGCTAGCACAAAGAAGCATTAATTCAGAATGCAGGGGGTACTGGGTGTTGGAGAAGGCATCCAAGCAATGGAATCTCCATATTTTCCTGAGAATGAGTTGTCTGAAGGACTGGGTGATGGGATTGTGAAAGTGGGAGAGAACAAGAAGAGCCATTCTCCAAGACCAAGCCTCAGGAAAAAGCACAGGAAGAGTGGTGAACAAGGAATTGCAAAGGTGCTAAACATGATGGAAGAACCAAAAAGTGTGCTTAATGGTCTATTTTTTAGCACAAAATGGGCAAGATAGAGAGGGGAATATAAATGAGAGACGGTCACCAATCGAAACTTTGACATGGAGAACCTTCCAAGCTATCAGTTGAGCTTGAGCATCCACCTTGGACTTCCATATCATAGAGCTTAACTTGTTCCATTTCAATCTGCTAAACTTACAATGACATTTGTGGTTAAGACGAGAGGATAATAAAATGGAAGGAAGGAGCTACTTATACACAATTCTGAGAGGGAAAAATTGGAAGTTCTAGTTGTTGGGACATTTCCAATCTTTGAGGAAATTATCATGGCAAGGGGTGGACAACAGACAAAACAATTCAGGTAGGACTAGCTGTTGAATTTCTTGGATTGGGGATTTATGCACTGTGGAAAGGTTGAATTGGGACTTAAGTTGATACCAAGTTTTCCATCCAAACTTTAACGAATCCCACAATTCCCTAAAAACTTGTATTCCTTTTTTGAACAACTCTTTACCTTTAAGAGCTTTGATATTGGCCAAGGGAGTGTTATTTTTTTGGATTAGTCGATTCCACCAAAAAAAAGAAGCAAACTCATACCATGGCTCAAGTTGTTATCATACCAGATTGGCCTTTGTGAAGTAATTTTCCAAGCTCTCTAGATGGAATTAAAGGGGGCAAAACTTTGTTTCTTGAAAAAAGGGGCAAGGAGCAACTTATCCCTCTAATTTACCAAATTCCAAAGACCTCTAGTAGTGGCAGTTTGAATAGAATTTTGAACAAGGTCCTTCCATGGGGCATCCCCATCAAGATCCCTCACAATCCACTTAGTTGTAATGCAGATGCCTTGAGTGTATGGATCTAGAATCCCAAACCTCCTTTTTCTTTTGGTCAAATATAATGGGTCCACGAGGTAACCGAAAATCCTTTTTTATTTCCCCACTTAGCTAAAGGAAGTTCTAAATTAACTATGTCAACTAAGTATAGCATGCTTTAGAGGGAAGCCAACAAGATGAAATGTAAACATGGATGGCTAGTAGGACTTTGTTAACAACCTGAATTCTACCAGCCATAGATAAGAATTTGTTGGTCCAATTCAAGAGTTTACTTTTTATTTTGGACAAGAACCAGTTCCACATCTCTCTAAGTTAGACTCCTACCAAATGGGATGCCAAGGTATCTCATGATATAACCATGCTTCACCTCACGCCACTCACAAGGGATCCAAGGAGGGTAGGGGTTGGGGCGAATCATAATGAATTTAGTTTTATGCATAGCTAATTTGGAGCCTAAGATAGTACAAAAAAGATCTAAGATGTCCAAAATATGAGTAACTTCATTAGTAGAATTTTGAATGAAGAGCATGCTATCATCTACAAAATGAGATTTGAGCACAAAAACATTTCCCATAGGTGAGATACCATGGATAAGACCATTTGAGAGTGCATGTTGGAGAAGATAACCAAGAGCATCAATAGTTAGGACATAAAGGAAAGGTGCAAGGGGGAAACCCTGCTGAATGGATTTCTCTAAGGGGAATGAAGGAGACAACATTACATTCATTGCCACTATGGAATTTACATCCAATAAAAGCGTGTTGATATGCTCATAGATTTTACCTGTCCAAATCCAAGCCATTTTAACATTTTAAGAATAAAGGGCTAGCGAATTTAGTCATACGCTTTATCAAAGTCCAACTTTACAATAAGAGCATCTTGAGCAGTTTGTTGGGCCCATTCATTTGTTTCCCAAGCAAGC
>VDFB02271358.1:1115312542-1115448411 GCA_007258455.2 Sequoia sempervirens | reverse complement strand
CTCTCTCGAGCTCCTCTACCCTTAACCCTTAAACCCTAGGACCCCCTACCATTTATCTCTCTCCCACTCCCCCCCTCTCTCTCTGAAGTATCTCCCTCCTACCAAGGATTAAATTTGATGGTCAACTTTTCCTGTCAACAAATTTTTAATTACGGCATTCATTCAAGGGTGCCCTTAAAACATTATGATATACCTTAGTGTATGTAAAATTATATATAAATCAAACATATATATCATTATAATTCTATATAAATTTTGACAGTTTATCCAAAATATCTCCTTTTACAATCTTCTTAAAATTTTGATTGTATTCTATGGAAAAAATCTTTAAATATGGTCATATGGCCATCAAATAAATATATATAGAGAAAAAATAAAAGACATTAGTAAAAGAAATTTAAGATCTCAAAATCTTAACACATTTGAAATGTAGAAAAGACTACATGGTTATACAGGTAAAAAAGAGCTTGGAATTATTGTGGACTTTTTTTGTATCAACATCCAAAATATGCAAACCTAATGAAGAGAATGCTTGATATTTAGTTATTTTTTTATATTTTGTAGAAAGCATGTCTTTGGGCATTGATATACAAGTCCAACTCTTTAGGTTTGATTTCCAAATAAATTTCAATCATAAGGGCTAGTAGTTTTCAAGGCAAGTTAAAGTGTGAGCACATTATAATATGCTAACATTATAACATGCTCATGTTATAACTTGCACACATTATAATATAAGCACTTTTTATATATAAATTTAAAAAAAAAACTTAAATCATGTGTATCCTATGATTTTGGAACCACACGTTCTATTTTTCTTTGCAAGCTACATATTCTCTGACATACAAACATACTTTTCATATTTTTGAGGAATTACAATCATTATTTGACTAATATTTCACATTTTTATTCTTCTATTGACATAAAATATTGAAATTGCATGTTTATAAATTAAATTTGTACTATGAATAATTATTTTCATGTTTTAAAGAATTTCAATATTATTTTCATGTTTTAAAAAAATTGATTCAATTTTTTCATATTCTATATTTAAATTTGATAATTGTCAATCATTGTTTTTATTATCTTTACTAGTTGTATTAGCTCTTGATACAAAATTCAACATCATATCATAGAATTGATCAAAAACTCTAGCATTAGAGGAGTGTGAAGTTGTCAATGAACAAGACAACTTCATACAGTTAAGAAATTTAATATTAAAGGTATGTACTCTTTGTCATATTAATTTGATATTGAAAAAATCCTCAAATACTAATTAAATTTATTTAACCACAAAGGTAACCCTAACATAATTAATTATATCCCATAACATAAAAAAATGTTGTTCTCTCGCTTCTCTCGATCCTCTCACTCTCCTACCCATTCAACTTATCGCTTCCTTCCTAATGTCTTTGTATCCCTTATATGTGATCAAGTGGTTGAGCTTGGCCTTCTTGCTTCTAGTGTTGTTTCTCTATCTCATGGTATGGTTGTGATGGGGTTAATAGCTTATGTTGGGGTTGAAGTTGTTGGTTCTTCCCTAGTGGTGGGTGTGATACCTTTACCTGAATCCTTCATTGATGTTCTAAAAAATAAAAAAGGTGGTGCATAAACAGGTGCCTCTCCCTTATGCTAAGGCTACCCCCATGATTTCTCTTGGGCAAAATGTGAATGACTATATTGACTTCTTCTCCAACAAGGGCTTGATTTATAGATTTTGTAGATTGTGATCTTCTCTTTTTGAACTTCATAGTTGGATATTATAATATTAGACACCTTTAGTGGAGGTTAAGATCGATATTTACCCTTCTATTAGAGGTTTTTAAAATTCTTTCGAGGATAGGCAGGCTATTTTAGATCATTTTTTTTGGTAATGGGATTCTCATCCTCTTCCGATTTGGCCTTGGGCACCTTCCTTTAACCCTTTGAAGGAATCCATTGGCATTTTTACTGTTTGGGTGATATTTCCTAATCTCCCCTTATAGTTTTGGTGTTCCTCTGCTTATGAGGCCATTGGTAATGCTCTAGGTATGTTCTTGAGAGTGGATATTGCTTCTATGAATTTTACCCACGCCTCTTATGTGAGGATTTTAGTGGAGGTTGATTTATCAAAAGCCTTACATGTAGAGGTCATGTTACAAGTTAATGAAATTTTTTGGTCGCAACTAGTGGATTATGAGGGAATTCCTTTTCATTGTAGTTGTTATTTTTCTACTATGCACTTGGCTTGTGATTTCCCTTGCAATCGTCATAAGATGTTTTCTTCCACTTGGTGGAAAATTTCTCTTCCTTCCCACCTTACTATGTATCTTGAAGACTACTACTATTTGTGAGGATTTGGAGCTACTTTTTGTGTCTCCCCCTCCCCCTACTTAGATGAATAATAATCTTGCTATTTAAAATTATGGTTCTCCTACTTCTCCTAATGCTATGGTTATGAACAATGTTTTTTCTTCTCCTCCACCTTTTTCTTTTGATGTTTTTACTCCTTTAGCTCATCTCTCTGAGGGGGATTATTTCCCTTCTTGTCTCAAGGAACCAATTTTCGTTGATGACTCTTCTTGGAAAGTTGTACAATGTAGGAGGAAATATTCTCCTAAGATGGAATCCATTTTTATTTTCAAGCCCTTGGGGGCATAATTGTTGGGTTCAAGCTCTATTTTTGCTTGTTTTATTTCTCTCTATTTTTCTATTTCTATGCTAGTTCTATTTTGTATGGGTCTGGGGCCCTTCCCTTCTTTATTTAATTAAACAACATAATTAATTACATTTTGATATCTCATAATGCTAATATATTTAGCTTTTCTATATGTCTCACTTTGCATTCCCTTATCAAACTATACATTCAATTTTTAGAGATAATTCATAATGATGGTGATTTCCATATGAATACATGGTTTGATAAATAATGTAAAAAACTTCACCTCACACTCAATGACCTCCTTAGACACATTATCTTATTTTTACTAAGAGTATTTGTAAAATTTATCACTCTACACTATGGTAGAAATAGTGATAATTTATATAGAGTAGAAAAAGTGAATCTAGATCCGACTAGATTAACTTCTTTTCACTTTGACTCCACATTCAAACATAAACCAACTAGGGTTTGATGATTGGCTTGTTGACACAAGAGAGAACCAATATCTTAGGGTTTTTGTTCTCTTGAGTTGCAAATACGACAAGTTTCATGTGTGTTTTAACAAGCCTATTTGACATATAAGCCTAGATTTGAAAGTGTATTCTATCACATAGACGAAAATAAAAACTATTGGAACAATTGCAGATCTGAGAAGGAGATATAAAGAGGAACCTAATATTAAAAATTGAGACTGAACTAGGGGAATGGGCGCCCTAGAATTGAGTTGAGATACTTTTTTGAGATCTAAAAAATTTGAAATGTAGGTTACACTCTACTTTGTGTTTCATGTTATTGTCTATTTATGAAACTTCCTTATTTATCCCGTACACATGAAAATATGGGAAAAGGTTGTGTTGTATAGGGGCTTGCCTAAGTGAAACCACATTTTGGTATTTCTACCTCCACATACAACAAATTATGACGATCAAGAGGGCATGTCCTAGGTGGGAAAAGGCCAAAACAATAATTGATTGAAATGATAAATGATAATATTACCTTGGTATGAAATCCTCGATGAAGTGATGTACAAGCCACAATTTTCCACAAAATGTTGATTGATGGATACTTTAATTGCTTGATAGACCTATAAAAGGATAGTCCACAAAACATGATAGATTTTTTTAGATAGCAAGTAGAGGATAAATCAATACATATTCACAATTTGATCATAATAACTCCTTATTCATAATTATCTCTTTTCTAATGTTCAAATGAAAATAAAATTTGTTTATATATGCATCCCCATTAATATTTTCAAATATAGGCCAACCTAGGATATTTTTAATTCCTCAAAGACCAATACCAAACTTCAAAATTTAAACTAGGTCACCTTTAAGGTCCAGGGTGTCCATGCCCTAGAACAAGTTCTTTTTCCCCAAATTTATCATGATGTTAGGGATTTAAATGTATTTTATTAATCTATCCTCAAAATGAATAAATTATTATTATAATTAATCTTGTAAGAAAAATAGGGTGTCAAGGTAGTGTGAAATTGTTAAGGGTGACAATTCACAATGCTACATTTAGCCCCCACTTTAGTGAGAGTATGATCTTACATTCACATTCACACTAAAGGAATAAATTCTTCTATCAAAACATTGAAGAGACAATATGACACCAATTTGAGGGGGTGCATGCCCATAACTTAGGATCCTATCAATCCACAATATTAAGAGAAACATGCATACAAGACAAAGAAAGATTTAATCATACATAAAAAACTCAATAAATATTGAATGGAGTACACATAAAATAATACACAAAGCATACAAAAAGAAAACATAATATTGACAAAGAATACACGAAGCAAACACATGAAATACATGGAGTAAATGCATCAAATACATGAAGAAAACATGCAAAGGACATAAGGAAAACACATAAAAGGCATAAGGAAAGCACATAATAAAGCATGAACACAAGGTTAGTACACTAAAAAGGATTCGAGTTAGTAAGTAAGGAGATCTCAATCTAAAAATTTGTCTTCATACCAAACATCATCCATCGAAAATGTTATACATGATAATGTTACCATAGGACTATAAATTTGTGTTATGCTAAATCACATATGAGCTACATAGGTCCATTGGCTAGAAAATTGCATTAAATGCTAGGTGTTTTGCACAGATGGTTGTCGTTGCACCAAAAGATCGACCTGTTAATGCTTGATACAACCACCAGAGTTAATAAATCAATAATAGGTGATTAAGCCATGTCACGAACCTAAGTGTTGTGCTACATAGCACAAGGAGACAAAGGGAACACACCTTGCAACAATCCCCCTAGCACAAGTGAGGGGTTCAAACCCATGGCCCAGGCTCTGATACCAATTTTTACATAGACGGTTTTCGTTGCACCAAAAGATTGACTTGTTAATGCTCAATACAATCTCCAGAGTTAATGAATTCATAAGAAGAGGTTAAGCCATGTTATGAACCTAAGTGTTGCATTACAGAGCACAAGGAGACCAAGGGAACACACCTTGCAACAAGGCTAGGAAGCTACATTATGCTAGTTTACTCATGAAACACAACCACTGGCAAGAAATTTATGTTATAATAGGTGGCCATGTAATACGATGGGTTTCACAAGTCTATAAATTTGGGTTAGGCTTGTTTTCTCATGAAAAACATGGCTCCACTAGCAAGAAATTTGTGTTATACTAGGTAGCCATGTAAAAAGGTGCTCAAGTTCATGAATTAGCAAGCTATGTTATGGTAAATCCATGGACTATCTTGTAAATGCCTTAGGGAATGCATAAAAGTTTAACCTCATGGGGGATGAATAAACACTTAAATTTGCAAGGGAAAAATTGATAACCACACCTCAAGGGGCATTACAAACAACATCACCACCAAGGGGGTATTTCAATAAGTAAAATCTAATAAGACATCAATGAAATGGATAGGATGATATTCCCCACCTTAAAATATCGGCATACTTGCTATGCTGATATTTTAAGGAAAATTAAGGGGGAAGAGGGGACCCTCAAAAAGGATGCATGCCTTCAAAACTAGTTATCCTTGACCCTAAGTGTAAAGGAAAGGAAAAGCATGGTTGATAGTATCATGTTGCTACCATAAATGAAATATGATTGCACATAAAATTGTATCACCATGAATGAAAATGAGGAAACACATGGAGCTACAGATGCCACATAGTGAGGAGCAACACCATAGAAGAGAGATTATCATTTAGAATGAATAGGTGTACCAACACATGGAAGAGTGATAGCACCACAATCAATAAGTTGCTATATTTTACTGTCCAAGTCCTGACATTCATTGGTAGAATGACCATGCACTTGATGATATGAAAAAAATGAACTATTTTTATATAATTTCTTATGCATTGAAAGAGTGTTACTATGGTTCTTGTCATTTTTCCCAAAATCATGTCCCACTTTGAATATTTTGTCTAAGTTAGAACTTTTCGGTCTGTCCTATAGTTTTCAAAACCTCTTTGGATTCCAAAGAGGTCGTCACAACCTCTCTTTTGCCCGATATTTCAAAACAAAGTTTCAATTTTTCCATTTTGATCAAGTTATGAAAGTAGCGTTGGAGCCCAACAAGGTTCTCACGACCTCATTGAGCATCAATTGAGAAGTGGAAAAGTTAAACGATAAAGGGAACTAGTCTTGTTTCAAAAAATTTGCAAGGTTTTGAAACCTTTGTCAATCCTCGACAGGGTTTTGAAAACCTATTTGTTTCCCGATAGTAAATATTTTTTGCGATAAATTCTTAAACTTGTTTCAGTACATACAACTCAAAGAAAGTTCATAAAGTGGTAAATATGGAGGTTTTCACAACTACTTTAGATTCAGACAAGGTTCTCAAAATCTCGTCAGGACTTGATATTGTTTCACTCATGTTATTCTTAGACCGTTACCTTTCAAAGTGTGTTAAGTAAAGAAGAGCAATGCCAAATAAAAATTCATGCATGAACATCCAATAAAAAAGGAAATTGTAAAAGTTCATTGCATTAAAACTAAGTCAGAGCTCATTGAAATCCTCTACATCTGTAGAAATGAAAAAGAATGCATTGTAGGAAAAAGCAAACACATTGAGCAAAAACAAGGAATACCAATTTCATGCAAAAGTTTATATATATTTATATATATCGTGTTACATCAACAAGAATCTATTCTAGTGCAATTTTCTTAGACACACATGGTAAACATTAGAATCTGAATTCCCTCCACCACTTCCTGCAACCTCTCAATTTGGGTTGGTGAAAATAGTTTTTCATTTGATTCAATGAAATGTGTAAATAGTCCTAGGTCATTCCTCTCAAGCCCAACATGAAGGAGGGAAAAAAATTCTTTGGTGTGCTCATGTTGGAGATTCATGGTGATGCAAATGGCATCTCCCACCAAGCCAATTTATGGGTATTTGTTGAGGCTCCCTGTAGCTGCCTACACTCTCACTAGGTACGTCATTCATATTAGACACTCTACAACTATAGTGCCCCATTCCATCTTTCCAAATGTGTGAACAATGTTGTACAAAAATTGTTCCAAGAGCATAGAGTTATGAATGTGCATTTGGGAAAGAAATTTCTCCCTAGTAATCTTTCTGATAACTCCTTCTATGTCACTCTTGATGAGGAACATCTCCTTAATTTGGTCTACTACTAATTTCCTAACTAGGTTGCACTCTATACTCTCAATCAATAGAAAATCATTCTTAGAGGTGGAATCACTAGAAGTGCTCAACATCCTAAAACATTGGAATTGATATGCAAATTTGAAAATGGTTACTCCAATTTATAGAAGAAAAGGATGGTTGTCATGTTTACGAGGTGAATTATGGAAAGGCCTCTTCAGCAACAACTAGTAATGCAAAGGACACTGCAAACTACCTTGAATTAAATGAATAGAGCATATGATGTGACAAAATTTGTAGGATTTCTAGTTGAAAAACCCTCGGTATGGAGATTAAATCACTTAATTAAACCAACTGGCATGAATATGATCACAAGGGATATGTTATTAAATGCATAATTTGGAGATTGTAGACCTCCCACATGTATGAAGGCCACAAGGCATAAATACAAGAAATGGTGGTGCACTCACCTGTCAAAATCAAATCAATGGGTGTGGTGTAATTATGGAATTTTTAAAAATGGTCATAAATTCTCATTGGACACAGTTGTGTGAGATTTAATTCTTTTTTAAAATTATGCTTGGCAAGATAGCGATTATGATAACTGAAAAAGCCTCAAGAACATGAGCCTATAAATATGTACTTGGAAAACATTTAGAGGGTCTGAGCTTTGGTTTTCTAAATTTCATTGTGATGTACAAGAAAATAAAGGAGGATCATTTTGAACTTGTTTTGGTCCCAAAGTTACTTATTGTCCATGAGCATTGAGTTGTGAACATAATGTTGATATTTGGATATTAGTCTTTGGGCTTGTATGAATATCTGAAGTTCTTTCCTTTGTGAATTAGATGCTTCTTGATGTTATGTTCATCTTCTTTGGGATTAAGTTTTGTTTGAGATATTTCTCTATCTTTTAATGAAATCTTTATCTTTGTGTTAGGAGAATGGTATTATTTATTCCATGATTATTACATTGATCTCATAGATATGAATAAATGTTCGTATGCCTTTCTTGTGTTCTAGTTAAAAGCATACCCATTAAAGGTTAATTGATCCATTTTAAGGAGTTGTACCTTACCAAAATTCAGAGGAAGATCACTAATGAAATGGCTATCTCTCCTTTCTATTAGGAACTTTGTATTTATTTAATAGTCTATGGAGTTGGTAATCGATATATTTACATAAAGATAAATTTGTTCACTAACAAGAAGGAAGAGTAATCAAGTGGGCCTTTAGAATCCTCGATAAAATATGATATTTCTTTGATAAAGGATGAGGAGAAGGAGACATCCTTCCTCTTGTGAATAAAATTTTTCACTTACCACAAGAAGTTATAAATATATTAGTGTAGTGTAGAAAATTTTACTCCTTTCTAAGTGATAGTACAATTTCACACTTAATTTGGACCTATTTTAGTGACCTTACATTTATGCATTTTTACCCTTCTTAAATAGGCCCCTAATTCCCTTTATTATACATCCCAAGGCCTATTTTTATCATTTTTTGACATGTCAACATGCATTGAATAAATGCATTTAATTAATTTAAGACCCCGAAACACATTGATCCTAGATTTTTAGGCTAGGATCTTTTCACCCTTGGACGAATGGGTCCCATTTAGGATCTAAAATCAAAATTTAAATATGTTTTTGGTGGTATTTTGAAGCTCTAAATTAAAGTTTTAAATGTAGGCTATTGGGATCTAATATTTGGGAAATTAGAGAAGAAGCCTATAAAGCCTAGTCTTTTCACCATTTCAAACTAGATAGACAAGAGATCAAGTTTGAGAGATCAGGGAGAAAATTCAAGCAAGAAAATTTGAATTCTTGGAGCTGCATTTTGTTTGTATTTGCAAGTCTTCAAGTTCATTTTGTCAAAAATTTGATCAAGCATGTTCATGATTGAAGGTTGATGCCTATGGAGGATCATGATGGATTCTAGGTTTGGGAGATGCATTTTTCCATTTTCCTTAACCTAATGACTTGTTTCCTAGTGATCCCATCTTCAAGCTTCATTCTATCAAGATACCTAAAGAAAGGTATTATCATATTTTAGATTTATTAGGGTTTTTTGACTTCTCCTTAATTAGATCTTTATCATTTATCATTGTCATATAGGAATGATGCTCTAATGCACTTGAGTAGGGTTTATTTGCATATTAGCTCTTAAAAACCTTAGATGCAGTTAAGTTTAGGGATTGCACATATTTTCCTTTATCATATTTACATCATTTCATCAAGGTTTGATTACCAAACTTCGGGTTTGACCAAGGAAAACCCCTATCCAGACAAAACAACATTTTCTTTTACAGATTTGCTATAGGTCTGGATTCAGAAGCTAGGATTTGCAAGTGAAAGAGTGAAGTGCAAAAAGAGGGATACAAAATCATGTTTTGAAGCTTTAGAAAATGCTACAGGGACCCATTTGCTCCAAGGCAAATGTGTCTCGCTTCATACTGTAAAACACAATTTTTTGACCAAGTGCAAGCTATTATACCCTTCTCAAATCTACCTGAAAGTTGTTTTTGTTTGTGTTATATTCTTTAAATTTGTATTTAAAATTTTACATCATATAATTGAGTTCATTAAGTATTTTATTTTCATCTCCCCAAAGTGCATTTCAATCATTTTTGTCACTTTTTGTCACAAGGAAACAACAAGATACCCTAATAGGATTGACTCACCTAAAGGTTGAAAGTCAATCCCACCTTTGGGAGATCTATTTTCCTAATGAAATAAGAGAAAAGTAAGGGTTTTCTTGATTCATTATTGATTCATACCCCTCACCCACTTCTCTTCATTTCATTTTGGTGAACCTGGCATTCTTACACTATAAGCTTTTTGAAATTGGTAGTCCTTCAAACCCTAGATCTAGGATTTGCATTAGTTTGCATTGCATGTCATTTAGGGTTTCAAAATTTTCATTGGTTTGTATTTCATTTACAGTTTTAAAATTGAATTTTGCATTGTTTAAAATATCAAAAATCTAAAAACAGTGCATACATATTACATTGGTTTTACATAGTAATTACATATTAGTGAATTTCAAATCATTTACATCAAAGAATTTAGTCAAAATTGCATTCAAAAACTTGTCATCTTTGTTCACTTTTTGTCATTTCTTGCATCTACATTTAGATAGTTAAATTTGAAAAATCAATCATCGAAAACATATTTTGAAACCTAAAACAGTAAACATAGACAGTAGTACAAACTTTACATTCTACATTTTTCAAAACCCTAAGCAAGGACCCATTCGCCCTAGGGGGAATCTATCCCTATATAGTTGTCCTGAAAAAAAAAATTGGGTGCATTTTTGTCTCTATTCTTGCTTTTTTTAATGTTGATAACACTACAATTTGAAATTCTAAAATAGACTATTTTGAACATTAAAGGAAGTTATTCTTTTGATGAAATATTGAGGAAAATTGGAAAAGTTTTTCTTGTTTTAGTATTAGATTATTTCAGATATGTGGTTAGTTTCTTTAATTTTTACATCATTGTATAGTTTAGATAGATTATTTTTCATTTTATAAACATTGGAAACCATAAACTATCCCAAAACATCAAACAAAAAACCATACACTAAATGATAAACCTTGGAGAAAGCATAGTTATCTTATCATGTCATATCTCTTTCTACAAATTAATATATCCTTCAATCCCTTTAGTAATGATGAATTTGACATGTTAGATGAAGCCCTTGAGGATTTCATCTCACAAGGTTCACCCACTATGGCTTGTTATAATAAACCAAAACAAAGGAAAGTTAATGCAATCACACCTCAACTTGTCATCTACCCAACTTCACAAAGACCACAAGTTTGAAACCAACCTATGCTTATCATAGGACCACCTAAAAACAAACCATTACCTTAAGGAGCTATCTTGAATTTTTCATGGCAACTCACTAGTAACAATGTTTCACAACAACCAAGTTATAATACCATCACTCACACATACAATACAAGGAACAATAGACAACCACAAACCATACCTACTTCATTACCACTACCTCAAAAAAAAATTCCTAGTGCTCCCGATTTTCCTTTGCATAATGGAAAGGAGTATGATCTTGTGGAACAACTTAGAAACACTCCTACTAAGATTTCTTTATGGGACCTTATTCAAGCTTCACCTAATTATCATAGCATGCTTCAAAGTGCCTTACAACAAGTTATGGTCCCTCCTAGTGCACAACCAAATGATGTAGATCCCTAATTCAAGGCATGAATTTGGTTAACATTGACATTATATTTCATCCAGATGAGTTACCTCCATTAGAAGTGGAAAAACAAAATGAGGCTTTGATGATAGTGTTAGTGTGGATATTAAAGTCTTGTACCTAGTAATTTATTCCACTAGGTAATTAGGGGACACATTCACATGTTAAGTTTACTTAGGATATAAGATTCTTCTATAAGTCTTATCTAGAACTTATCTTATCTTTGCATCATTTCCTAGGTAGTTAGTCAGTTATCACATGTGATAGTTTAAGACACTTGTCATGATCTTGTCTAATCCTATCCCACTCCTTGCCTATATAAGCAAGGCTTTATGTGTACATGCATCAAGCAATATTGGAAACTCTTAATGCATTATGTCATATTGACATTGCATAATCTCTCAAAGTTCTGGTGTGCATTCTTTATGCTTTTCCGGTTTATGTAGCTTTGATTTTCTCTTAAAAATTTCCTTGGGTTTGGTTGGGGTGTTTTTTGTGCTTGGTACACCAAGATAGACTCCTTCCTTTTGACAGTGGGGTTCACTCAATGCCATTTTTATCCTAATGTCTAAATATTGCAAAAGGATGATACTCACACCTTTTTGTTTCTCTATGTTGATGACTTCTTGATCATAGGGAGTTACTCATCCATCATTTGAGTAGTAAAAATCACCCTTCATGATCATTCTTTGATGTCAGAATTAGGTTTGTTTCACTACTTCTTGGGGATTGAGATTACTCAATCTTCCTCAGGTATCACTCTTACACAATCTAAGTACGCACTTAACATGCTCTAGAGGTTTCACATGGCTAATTATAAGCCTACATCGAATCCATTTTTGTCAAGGGTAAAACTTGAGGCTAAGTGTTCTTCACCCTTGGTTGATGACACATTGTATCATGGCCTATTGGTAGTCTCATCTATCTGACTCATACGTGTCCAAAAATTTCATATGCAATAAGCATGGTCTCTCGATTCATGCAGGAGCCACATGAGCTACATTGGAAATCAGCTAAGTAGATTATTCACTACATCAAGGGTACTCACAATTATGGGACTCATTATGCAACAAGCGTGGATTTTGACTTGGTGGGACACATAGATTCATATTGGGTAGGCAATTCTCAGGATCGCAAGTCTACTTCAGGATATTGCTTCTCCCTTAGTTTTGGTCCAGTTTGTTGGTCGAGCAAGAAGCAATCTGCTATTGATCTTTCATCTATAGAGGCTGAGTATCAAGGAGAAGTTAATGCTACTACTGAGGCTATCTGGCTTCATAACATTCTCATTGAGTTTGGAATTCCCTTCTAGAAGCCCATAGTCATCCATTGTAACAACCAAAGTGTGATTCAGGTCTCTCACAATCTAGTCCATCATCAGCAGACCAAGCACATCAAGATCCACATGCACTACATTTGGGATTTGATTCATATTGAGATCATTGATCTCAAGTACTACTTGACATCATATCAGATTGTAGACATATTCACCAAACCCTTCACTGAGAGAAAGTTCCTTCATTTGTGAGCTTTTCTTGGGGTGTGATTAGTGTCATCCATGGGGGGCTACTTAGTCCTTTTTCTTTTCATCTCTCTTTTGGGGAGGAGCTTTGTCCCATTGGGTTTTCTCCTTTTCTTCAGTTGTGAGAGATTTCTCTATATTGCATTTGTACATGGGTACCTAAAATGGCCTAGTAGTTGGGACCCATCTTTGCATATTTACATCATTTGTATAATAATCTTCTCACTAAGTTGCACTTAAGGGGGGTGTTAGTCTGATTATTAAATTATTGTACCTAGTAATTTATTCCACTAGGTAATTAGGGGACACATTCACATGTTAAGTTTACTTAGGATATAAGATTCTTCTAGAAGTCTTATCTAGAACTTATCTTATCTTTGCATCATTTCCTAGGTAGTTAGTTGTCACATGTGATAGGATTACGACACTTGTCATGATCTTGTCTAATCCTATCCCACTCCTTGTCCATATAAGCAAGGATTCATGTGTACATTTGCATCAAGAAATATTGGAAGCTACTGACGCATTTTTTCATATTAACATTGCATAATCTCTCAGAATTCTAGTGTGCATTCTTTATGCTTTTCTAGTTTATGTAGCTTTGATTTTCTCTTAAAAATTTCCTTGGGTTATTCAATCTATTTCAGATTTCTAATAGATAGTGGTTGAAATATAGAAAAATAGGATAAGGGAATTTCCCAAAATGGGAAAGTGGATCCAAAGAGGGAAAAGGGGTCCTACTTATTTAATTTCATTAGGAAATGAGATCCACACAATGAAAGGACTCTTAACCAAAAGGTGAGCCAATTCAAAGTGTGAATCTACTAATTTCCTTTTTATGCAAGGATGGGGGTCCTAATTAAACAACACTTTGGGGAGAAAGATTAAAAATAGAAAAACAACTCCAAATTGTAATCTACAAAGTGCATCTAGAAGATTAAGCTTAATTCTAATGGAACCAACAATCAAATTAGAGATATGAGAATGGGAAAGTGATGTGTACCAGTCACCAAAAGTGTTTTTTCAAAGAAAATTGAGGACTCATTTTCCCTATGGAAAATGGGTCTTGGCTAGGGCTCCTAAAAAATGGTTTCTAGGTTTTGTTCTCCTATGTTTGAACTCCCAGATTCCCAAATTTCACGGTCAAATAGCTAGAAATAAATTATGTAGGTTAGTTTCTGTGAAATTGCAAGAATGGTGACAACAAATGCAACTTTAACAAATTTTCATTTTTTCTCTCCAAGAGATCTTCCACCGAAAACCTGCAAACACACATCAAAGGGGAAAATGTTGTTTTGTAGGTGAATGGGGATTTGCCTTGGTCAAACCCCATTTTGGTAATTAAACCTTGTAATGAAATGAAATATCATGAAGGAATGATGAATGAACAAATACAATGTCACAACTCACCAAACCCTTGTTTGAACCTTGGAATATGGATCTGCAACTTGCATGAAATGGCTTCAATGGATGTGGATCTTGATCATGAAACTTGACTTGAAACAATGCTTTTGAATTCTTGAATGGATCTTGAACACTACATCAACATATTAGCTAAAGTAACATGCATGATGCAAGAAGACTTTGACATGATAATAGGATCTTGAATGCTACAATAATTCTTCAACAATCCACTCTTGAATGCCTTGAAAATGATCTTTAAATTCTCTAATAATGCTCTTGTGAAAGTACTCTTGAGATAACTTGAATTTTCTAGCTTGAAAATCTTAGGTGAAACATAGTGAAATGACCTCATATTTATACATATGTTAACATTAATTCCCAAAATTCAAATAACACAAGTCAACATGTGAATACACATTTGAAATCATTGAAATAACAACAAAAACATATTTGAAATTTAGGTCTTAGGTTTAAGTGAGGACCTATTCGCCCTTGGGTGAATGGGTCCTAGGTCACTCATCTAGGACACACATTCTCCAATGTTAAGTGTTATGTCATGGCATTGATGAATGTTGGGTTTTACCCTTTAGAAATTGCAATTATTTAGGCTTGGATTAGAATTAAAGGGGCCAATTAAGGCATAATTAGCCTCAATTAATTAATAAGGCCCTAGATAAGTGTGAAAGTGTAAAGGTACACCTTGAAACACCACAAATAAGGCACCATTAATTCCATTTTATTTAATAAGGCCCTAAACTTAATCTGAATATGTTAAATACATATTACAACACTAAATTAAGGCATAATTTAATACCTTTTATCATTAATATTTCCCAAATTAAGTGTGAAAAAGGGATACTTTTTCCTACACTATATTTAGCCCCCACTTTAGTGAGAGTATGACCCCATGTCAAACTCACACTAAATTAGACATTCAAGACACTTATGTATGCAACAATTACAAAGATACTCAATCGTACAACATCAAAGCCTAGTAGAAGAGGTGGGTGGATCAAGCCTTGAATATCCCAATGCGATGTGAAACATAGTTGTTTGTCCAGGGGACCTTCACAAGCAGAATTTGATGTCCACTATGCAAACGACACATGCTCACTCTGGGCTAATGGAACCTTAGACTTTCCACTAGGTGAGCCCCCTATGGGTGGAAAATGAGAGAATTTTATTAGGATCCCATACTATATCAAATCTATCCTCCTGAAAACTTCAATAAGGTACCACAATATGACACTTTGAGCACCTAACAAGTTGTGTTATGCTAAGCACTCATGAACATGGGGAAGGCTTGACTGGAAAACAAGGTGTGTTATGCTTGGTGGCCTTATAGAGATGAACATTATACATATATATAGGTTTTTTCAAAGGGATTTTTCTTAGTTCATGTAAGGTCTTCTTCTTAGGGATCATCGTGCCTAATGTCTCTAAGAGAGGACAATTCCAAGATAAAAGATTCACAACTTAGGGAATGCAATGCATAGCATCACCACTAAGAGGAAAGTTGTGTGCTAAGAGATATCACACTCTCAAAGGATGTAAAATCAAATGACACCAAGAAAAGAACACATCACAAGAAGTAAGAAAAACACACAAAGAAACATTAGGATGTCAAAATTTTCTACAATATTAATGCCAATGTATTCCCCCACTTTAAAGGAATTGCTAACATCGTTGTTGTGAGCAATAACTTTAAGGTAGAAAATGGTATATGCTAACCATAAAGAGGACATGAGAGCTTACTTGGAAATCCCTATGCCAAGTCATATATTTCCAAATAAATCTACATCATGAAAAGGGGTTTCCCCCAAAATGAAATCCCAAAACACAAAAGGGATCCATGGATTCGAGGTCAGTATATCTTTGCTACAGTGTTGTTTAAGAGCTTGAAAACATCATCATTCCCCAAATACTTGAAAAATAGGAAGAATGACACATAGAGAGTGAAAACAAAGAAAATATTTTGGGTCAACATGGAAGTGACCTAAATGTCTCGACGCCTTGCATCATCCCCAAAAGGAAAACACAGAACAAGTGAAAAGATAAATGTTTATGACATAGAGAAGAATGTAGATACATATAGAGGAATACACATGAAGAGAGAGATACATCAAACTAAACATTATGGGGGATCACATTATGCACATACAATCACACAAAGAAACACAAAAAATAAAATAGAGCAAAATACTAGTAAGGCACATGCGAGCAACCTATAGCAAGTCATTTGCATCCTGATCTTGCTCTTATATATACATGGAAGGCGGTCAACTAGCCAAAAGATACAACATCAAGTGTCGAACTAGGACAAGGCTACCTAACTCCTTTCCCCCCAAGGACAAAAGGTGAGCTGAAAATGGATGATGGTATGTTTCTCCTTGCGAAAAGGAAATATTATTGCATAAAGCCAAGTTTATGCCCTTATGCATGGTAGTGAATATTCTAGGATACTACAACTACCACATGACAAGGAGCAACAACTAATGTTATTGATTATAATGAGTAGACAAAGTATCAACTTGATGCATATATAATGAGATATTTCCATGTGTAGTATCTATTAATTCAGGATGCACCAAAGTTAAAATTGTCCTAGAAGAATATTTTGTAATAGTGTCCGTACGGAGTGAAGGATTTTTTGATGGTTTTGTTTCTTTCAAAGGACAATAACCAAGACCATTAGTGGTTTCTTGTGTACTATGCTCTATAGGGACAAAAATACATTGTTCTCTAGCACCACATCCTTTTCCACTATAACCAAGTTGTGTCAAAATTTCATAACCTCTTCCATAAATATTTTTCATTTCTTTTGGATTCAGTGGTTGTTCGTAATCAACTTCATCAAATTTTGTTGTGTAATTTTCTTCTTCTTCTAAAGTGGTTGAAGTGGATTTGTTTGAATTTTTTGTTGACATTAACAATTTTTCTTTTCCCTTTCTAGACTCTTTTGTTGTGATCTTGTATTCACTCATGAATGTAGGTGTGAAATCCAATGATCCCAAATCATCAACCAATAACATTGTGAAGGGTTTAGGGCACTTATCTTTTAGTTCTTGTTTCATGGGTTCTAATTGTGTAGTTGGTGTCAATGTTTTCAAAGGACTTTCCTTGCCTTTCTCAATGTTCAAACAACTTTTTGGTTTAGGTTTGGCCTCAATTGTATACACTTTGTTGTTGTGGACATACTTCATTTTATGATGAATAGTAGAAGGCACCCCATTCATCTCATGAATCCATGGTCTACCTAAAAGAATATTATATGAAATATCATGAGGCATAACATGTACTAAGGTTTGTAATGTTACTTTTTTAACTGTAATAGGTAATGTGATCACACCAAGCCATTGTTTTCCTATATTATCAAACCCACAAATGGACAAAGAATCAGGTACAATTTTACTCTTATCCATTTTAATCCTATCCAAGAGGTTCACACTACACACATTAAGGGCTAATCCATTATCAATAAGAGTTATATTTATCCTAGTCCTATTAATAATGGCTATTATCATGAAATCTTCATATTGTTTTTGCACATCCAAAGGAGGGAGCTCACTTTGGTGGAAAATAATTTATGCATTCATTCCTTGAATTAGGGTTGTTATGTCATTCAATTGCACATTAGGAGGGATAGGAACTTGTTTTATCGTGTTATGATAATGAGGGGAGTCTTGAATAAGATCCCATAAGGATATCTTAGTAGGAGTATTCTTAAGTTGTTCAACAAGATCATACTCCTTTCCACTTTGTAAAGGAAAATGAGGAGCACTAGGCAAGATAGGTTAAGGTAATGGTATTGAAACATGAGTGGTTTTTTGTTGCCTATTATTCCTTTTATTATATGTGTGAGCAATGGTATTGTAACTCAGTTGTTGCAAAACATTGTGTTGAGATCTTAGGATAAGCACAAGTTTTATTTGAACTTGCGGTTGTTGTGAGGGTGGATGGAGGATAATTTGAGGCTTAGGTGGTCTCATAATTAAATTATTTGTAGGAGGTATAAGAATTAGAGGAATCGATGGATTCCTAATGTTTATAACCTCAACAAACTTATCCTTATTTTCACAATCTCTTAGATAAGGTGAGTATAATGTCACTTCACCATCTTAATCTAAGGAAGCCACATTGCTATTGTTTGAAAGATTTATGTCAATATATTTTTTAGTAGGAGAGTTTTTGGGAGAGAAAAAAACTAGATGTTCATGACATTCAATGGTCAAGGCTCTTCTAAAATGACTTTATCACAAGTAAGGGGGTTATCAATGATGACATCCTCTTGTTTAACAATATTTTCCCAAGTAGGGGGGTAGGAGAAGAGAAACAACTAGGATTCTTATGCCTCTCATTGATGGGATCCTCTAACACTAGAAAATATCTTCTTCACAAATAGGAGAGATATTGGGAGAAGAACAAACTTGATTGTCATGATTGTCCAAGATTGTATTATTTTTCACTAATTTATTTTCACACACGGGAGAGGGATCAATGAAGAACAAGAAGAGAGGAGAAATGACTTCACATTTATTTGCTTGTAACAACAATTTCTTAGATTTTTCAACAAAATCTAAAAATAGAACATGAAGTATGATAGCAAGAGACTTTTGTAATAAAAACATGATGCACTGGTTGTCTACAAATCTGAAATGCAAAAATTTTATTTAATTTTAAATGCCTAACTTAAGTGAATGATTAGACCTTAATGCATAAATTAGAAATTCCTGAAACTTTCCTGACTGATGCAATAGGTTACCAACAACTCTAGGAAGTATAGAAAACCACAAAAAAACCTTAGAAAAGATGGTTTTAAGATGTCATGAAGGACTCATTCGCCCAGGGATGAATGGGTCCCAGTAGAAGGTTCTTTAAAAATGAAAAATGCAATTTTTGAGTGATTATATATGTTCTTTGTTCCAAGTCATAGACTGGTATTTCTATAATAGAATTTCCCATAATTTGATGTTTAAATGCAAGTGCAATTGAGGAAAAATGATGAACTATATGAAACTTTTTGAAATGCGATTTTGACTCAATTTTTGAATAGGAATGATGAAAAGTACACTAATATTCAAACACTATGCAAAATTAATGTAATATGCATGCAATTTTTTGAATTTTTGATATTTAAACAATGCAAAAATGTAAATTTAAACCCCTATATACAATGCAAACTAATTCAAGATTTAAAGAAACCTAAATGTAATGTAACTAATGCAAACCTAATGCAATCTATTGCAAAACTTAGATCTAGGGTTAAAAGGACTCCAATCTTTAGAATGTTGTTGTACAAGGTCAAGTTCACAACAATGAAACATGGAAAAATAGGATAGGGGAATTTCCCAAAGTGGAAAAGGGGTCCTACTTCTCTAATTTCATTAGGAAATGAGATCCACGCAATGGTGAGCCAAGTCAAAGTGTGAATGTATTGATTTCCTTTTTATGCAAGGATGGGGGTCCTGATTAAACAACACTTTGGGAAGAAAGATTAAAAATAGCAAAACTCTAAATTTCAATCTACAAAGTGCATCTAGAAGATTAAACTCAATTCTGATGGAACCAACAATCAAATTACAGATCTGAGAATGGTAAACTGATGTGTACCGGTCACCAAAAGTGCTTTTTCAAAGAAAATTGATGACTCATTTGCCCTATGGTGAATAGGACCTAGCTAGGGCTCCTAAAAAATGGTTTACAGGTTTTGTTCTCTTGTGTTTGCACTCCCAAATTCTCAAATTTCATGGTCGAACAACCAAAAATAAATTATATAGGTCATTTTTCGTGAAATTGCAAGAATGGTGACAACAAATGCAACTTTTACAACTTTGCAATTTTTCTCTCCAAGAGATCTTCCACCTAAAACCTACAAACACACATCAAAGGGAAAAAAATTGTTTTGTTGGTGAATGGGGGTTGCCTTGGTCAAACCTCATTTTGGTAATTAAACCTTGTAATGAAATAAAATAACATGAAATTATTGAAAGATGTTTTTGGTGTCTATTGTATCTATAAATATAGACTCACTTTTATTCAAATATATAATTTAAAAACTTGGCAGTGCTCATAACGACATATAGATATGTCTATGCAAGAAATTTCATCTTGATAAAGACTTCTTAATTCAATGGCTTTAATAAAAGTTAGAAAATAATAGATAACAAATACAATTGATGTAGTCATGATGATGTTAAGGTTTTGAGACTTAAAACTTGATGTGATAAAATATAATGTAATGAATAACATGGTGATTTAGTACAAGAACTAGGGGTTTCTTGTGTGTTGATGTGATAACATATGTAGAAAGTGAAAAAAAGTAGAAGTTCAAAATGCACTTCCTACACTAATATGGGGGAGAAGATATGTACAAAAAATAAGCTAATCACACACATATAAGGAAATAAATAAAAATATATATACCATAACATAGTAACTTATATGGAAAAAACCCTTTTGGGAGAAAAATACCGCACTCCAAAGCAACTCAATGTACTATTCAATAATCAAATGTTATAATACACTTGTAGAATCTAAGCTTTTACAAGAGTGTCACCAACTAGTGGTTAGGAGTAATTTTGTCAACATAAAAATACTTACAAAATTCACTATCAATACATCCATATCAGGAACCTAATAAATAGGAGATGCAAAATATTAAACCATCAAATAGTAACAAGGAAGCTATTAGCTAGAACTACCCAAAAAAGTGTCATTGAAATCCCTAGTTAGAAATCCAACACACAAATACTAAGATGATTCTATAGACTAAAAATAACACATTCCTTCCACCTACTCCAAAAATTCCATAATCCACTCACTTATCTTCACTAAAAATGCCTTATGGCATGTCAAAGTTGGTTCATAAGCATAACTCCCTCTTATAGCTCTTTTATGTGTCATATTTTTATATTTCCAATGTGGGAGGCCCAAATTTTAAAGCCTATACATTTTTTATTAGGGATACTTTTGGAGCCATTTTCTAAATTGTAGAGATCAAAGATATATATGCATTGTATATCCTTGGAAGTGATGTCGAACAAAATGGAATTTTTTTGGATAAAAATGGACTTTATAGCCCATAAATTGAGTCTTTCTATTTCACATTTTGAAAATCACATTTTTTATATTCTTAACATTAGGAGTGAAGTCTTTGCAGAAGCATCAGCAACCTATCATGGTCTGAAACTGGCTCAGTCTAAAGACTTCAGGAAGGTATGTCTTGAAGAAGATTAATTAAATGTTATAAATTTCCTTGAAAATATTAACCCTCCTTTTTGGTCTATTGAATCTATCATTATTAATGCTTTGGCTATATTGAATACCTTTGAGCAATGTTTTATCTCTCATATTTATTGTGAGGGTAATGGGTTAGCGAACAAGTTTGCAAACTTTGGGGTTCTTGAGCCTAGAGTGTGGGATATGATAGATCCCTTTCCCATTGACATTCAATCTATTGTCAATCATGAAATGCAAACTATTTAGGGAGGGGTTTTCCTTTATGATTATTTTATGTTACATGTTGATTCTTATGTGTAATATCACATCACAGCGTGATTTTCTTGTTGTGAGATCCATTCTTATTAATCATTTTGTATCTATTTGAAAAGAGTTGAATTTAAAGATAATGATGATTCCTAGTCTTTTTGATACTTCCACATGGATTTTGGGTGTTTGTAGAGCCTTTTCCTTCTTGAGGCTTCTTCTCTTATGCATTTTTCTCTTGAAGTTGTGGCTCTAATCTGCGATCAAAATGGGTGGCGAAAGAAACATAATCAATCCAATCTATTGTGATGCTACTAATAGCAATAAGAAGATATGGGGTCTTTTGGAGGAGGGTGGTATTACCCCTTATATTGAAAAGATTCATAGCTTTGATCTTGTGGTGTCGCAGGCCTTTGTCAATGGCTTGCAAAACATAGTGCTAAGGATGTTTGTTCTAGAACTCAACATCATAGAGGAGTTGATAGGAAGCATTACATGCTTGGAAATTGATGGTAGAAAGGTGTTTAGGGATAAAAAGGAGTCCAATGCAGCCATGGTGTCTTTATTCAAGAGGCAAGAAAGGGAACAGCTGTAGAAGGCTAAATGTGTCGACTTTGATCGAAGTTCCATAAAACCCATATAGGGTGATCTGGTTGTGGAGATAATGAGGTATATAACCCTAGATGATAGATTTTTTGTTCTCTTTGGTTACCATTTTGTGTTATTAAACCATTTCAGACATAAAAAGAGGGTTTCATTTCCATATTATTTGTTGGCTTCTTTAGAAAATTCCATTAAGGATTTTAAAAAGAACCCCAAGAATCCTATTATTCAAGAGGGTTTATTTTTTCTAATTATGGATTATGCTAAGTCTTTTACCATTCCGGAAGAACCCAAGAAATTTTCTAAAAGTCGTCTGAAATAGTTGAAGTCTAGTTATGATATGGGTTTTGAGTCTGAGAAAACTAAAGAAGGTTTGGATGACTCCATGGAGGTGCTCTCAGAGCCCCCTGAGGACTTTGATCCTAAGCTAAAAAGAAGGTGAAAAAACCTCAACAACCCTCTTGGTCAGAAGGGTACCTTACTGGTAGTGAGGAGGATGAGATTCCTGTTGTCTTTTCTAAGACTCAAAAGGTTAAGAAAGGAAAATTTTTGGCCCTGGTATTCAGAGAAATAAGAAGTTGAAGGATAAGGGTGAGGGCCTTTCTTCTTATAAGAAGACAATGACATTGATTGAGGATGATGAAGCTTGTGAGGAGATGGATTCCCTTGTATTGGAATAGAAGAGGAAGAAGTAACTACATGGTGGTAAGAGTTCGAAGAAGGCCAAGGGTAAGGAGCAGTCTAGTGACAAGAAGAATCGGCCACATGAGGAAGACCTTGATGGGAGTCTGAATGATGAGCACCAATTGTTTGCTAATAAGGGCTCTGAGGAGGAGAAGGAGCTAGGAAATTCTAATGGTGTGTTTGTTGAGGTGGAGAATCCCAAGTGTTAAATTAAGGTCCCTGATGGTATCTATTCTCTCAATAAAGGTAAAAAGGTTTTGTAGGAAGTGCAAGATACTCAAGATGCTCCTAAGGATAATCTAATTGATGAAAGGGACATCTTTAATTGCAACTGTGAAAAATTAACAAATGTATTGGGCATGGTGAAGGGTGGCTCGATCATCTTCTTCAAAATTTTCAAATGGATATTTAATGAGTTGAACCTTACCAATGTCAAGGTTTGTTCTTTGGTTAATAATGTTGGGGTTAATACTAATTCTCAGGAGTCTTCTATTCTGAACTAGGTAAATCAATTTTTTGATGTTCTAAAGATGGCTACTGATGAGATGTTGAAAATGAAGAGGGACTTTGAGTATAGAATCTCAGTCTTGGAAGAAAAATATCTAAGGCCTATGAGAATCTTGAACCTATGGTCAATTTTAGTCAGTTTGCTCTCCACAATAATGTTGAGGGTCTTCAATTCCTCAATGAAAAGGCTAGACTATGGCAAGGTGACTCATTAGGTGTGTTGAAAGAAGTTGTCGGTTTGGTTGATCTCCCCAAAGACACGAAGGGGGAGGAAAATGATAAGGGCCCCTACACCTGCATGCACAATAAGACTAAAAAAACTTGGGGGTTCTTGTTAAGGTGGTAGTTGAGGTAATCAATATGCACAAGAATATCATATCTCGTGATCTTGAAGAAGTTGATATTTTACAAAGTTTGTAATTGCTTGTTGGTTTTGTCCTATTTTTTGGCTAGTTTTTCGCTTGTTTTTTGCTGATGGTAGACTACTTGTTTTGTTTTGATTATCTTTAAAAATAGTGGTCTTTTGTCACACACCATCTTGTTGTTACTGAGTTACTTTTACCTTCACGGGTAAAAAGGATGATAAATGCAATCATGATTTTGATATGCTTACTAAAAGAATAGAATATTGAAATAGATATTAAGTTTATATTAAGTGAAAGTGTTGATAAATGTTAAATGTGGCTTGAAAGAGTAATTATGTTTACATTGATGAAGAACATGCATTGATATGTGAATATGCTAAAGTTTTATGATGCATATGGATTTATTATGAATGTCTAACTACCTTGGTGTTGTACTAAGCTAGTTGTAGGGACAAATTCAATCCTTTGAAAGGGACGGGAAGTATCACTCAGGAGAATTGATTGATCGGGTAACCCCTAATGAAACCTTGCTAAGATTACACACACACTCACAGTAAAATGGTTGAGTCTAGTCATAGTGTTGGGAATTGGTAAGCCATCCTTAAGTATGATCTATTTGCATTAGTAAGGGTCTTGATTACTATTGAGTACAATTCTTGGATGATGTTTATATGTTTGGAGCTTATGAGTTCTTCCTTATGTTACTATGTTTGATTGATGAGGCGAATATACGTTGAATGTATATATATATGTGTATGCATATGCATGTCAACGATAGACCATACACATGGAGAAGCATGTACATGAGAGTACATAGGTGGGCATACCTATATATGCTTATGAACGGGTTGCTTATGATCATGGTGTTATCGAAGGGACAATACGACATGTATGTATATATGTATATATATATTACATGTACATTTCCTATCAATAAGATGGTAATTGTATGTGTGCTTGATTGTGTAATTGGATGTATACATATATATAAAAGATATATACATATGTATACATGTGTCGATATATACATATGAGTGACAAATGGAAATGTCCATATTAATATATCAATATATATGTATACGTGCATATACATGTACATAGAGGAATATATATGTATATACAAATGACATATGTGTGAAATGTCAATGTGTGTGTGTGTATATATATATATATATATATATATGTAATTGATTTGGTCGATCTAATGATTATTCATAGCACAATTTATAAAGTTAACAATTGCTTATTAAACACCATTCCCTTTACACTTTAAGTGTTTCCTATAGCTGAGTATACACACACCGTGATGAATGAAATGTTGTCTCAAACCTTAGCGAGTGAACTAGGCACAACATATAGGAAGAGAAGCTAGCACGTGAGTCTTATACGACTTAACCAAACATAACAAGGCAATGCAAAGTATTTGAGGCTGATTCATATAAATATATATGTGAATATTGTTTGAACCATATAAAATTCAAAATATAGAGGATATGGAAAAGCCATATACAAGGCATGTAGTCTTCATTTAATGCCAACGCCTCTTCCAAGATTTAGTCAAACCTTACGTGCTAAACCAATGGAAATATGCTAAGTATAAATCCACGTAGAATGAGTGGACTTTGTCAACCAATGATGGCGCAAGAATGCAATTAAAGTGCATATGTATTGCACAAGCCATAAAGTAAGGGAAAATTGAATAGAAGTCAACAAGTATAAGTTGTATTACATGTAAACATAGCGCATTGGTATGATAGTATATTTCTGCATATAAGACCTTCATATAAACCTCTTAAATACATAATCCAACACAATAGTTGATAAATATTGAAAAGCAATGTGAACATTATCAAGTGTTTCCATGCATGGATTCATACCAAGTCAATGTATTGACAATGCATATGATAGAATAAAAAGGAGTTTGATATTTATTAAAGTCTATTGTTTTAAGTGTATTAAATGCATAATAGAAGGAAATAAACCACAACAAAAAGGATGTGCTTGGTCAAATATATTTTAAGATCTATTTAAAAGGAGTCAATTCATCATTCACATGTCGATTGAATAGTTTATAACTAAGTCAACAGAGATATGTGTTGCCTATTATATATTGATTGTTTCCTTGGGCATAAGAATAGGGAAAGATGTTGAAACTTGGTGCCATGTATTGTAGACTTTGTTCCTGTAGAAGTCTATCATATTTGCAATTTGATTCTCATCTTTTGAGCATGTGCGTATTTGAAATAGTCTTATTTTTCTATCAAGCAAAGGAGGTTGATATGTTGTATTTCCAAGCTGAGTAATAACTTACTTTGTTGCCACCTTTATATGTATAAGACGAGTCATCTTATATGCTTGAGTGGTGTCGACTGGTTCACCTTTTTCTTAGGCATCAAAGTCTCAATATTTTGTATATATAGAGGAGCCAACTCTCTCATTTGGGACATAAAATTTTGTAGTTTCAATCTATTGCAAATATTTTGAGAGTTATACTTTGTGAGAGTATAGAGTTATATTGTGAGAGCATTGAGTTATTTTGTGAGCCTAGAGAAAGAGGATATTATGAAATATTGCATTGAGTGGCTTTAAGTGTTTTGAGGAGAAGCTTGGCAAGCTATCTTGGGAAAGGAACAAAGTAGAGAACAAATTAGATCAACTAGAATATAGCATAAACAGGCATGGGATTTTATCCTCTTAATGTGTACTTGTTTTCATGAAAGATTGAGTGTTTTGAATTGTTTGCTTGGGAATCACATTAGATTGTTGAATAGATAAATGATCTATTTGCTTTATGGAAGGAAAGAATCATGTAGCTATGATTTCCTTATGAGTGTCATTATTTACTCTATAGTAAGGAGAGATTGTTATCAATAGTATTACATACTAGGATTGATAAACATAAATAGCTTGAGTAGCTATTTGATACATAGTTACTCACATAATCTCACTTGGTACATGCTTGAGAAACCTATCTATTAGGTTAATACTTTGAGATACCCTATATGGGGATTCTGACAATGTTTCTATGCATAGATAGACTACACTACATGTATAATATGATACATACATGTAGACACGTAAAATGTACTAATTGGCATCGCGCATCAGATCCTGACTACTAACACCATTTCATCCTAGATCATCCCTCGGTCTAACCATTTAATCGAATAACCTTTATTTGATTAAATTCATCACATTTTATCTCTTAATAAAATAAATTAAGTTTAGCTTGTTAAGTCATTATCTCTCGTTAATTAAATAAATCATTTTATTTAATTAATTCATAAATCTCTATTTTAATTAAATAATTTTATTTAATTAAATCTCTATAGTTCCTCTATTAAATTAAATAAATCAAGCATTTATCTAATTTAAACTAACATCACCCCCTTTAGCTAAATAAATCAAAATATATTTATTTAACTAAATCTTTAAATCATATTCTTCTCATATTTGATTTAAATCAATCCATAAATTTAAGTCAAACAGGTCACATCATTTAATCCCTTCATTAAATTAATTAACCTTGATTAATTTAATCTCTTCTCATGTCCCATCCTCCATCTTTTGCCACTTGCACATGATAATAGAGTTATTTGATTTATTAAATCTCTATTTATCTTCAACAAGGCATCTTTGGGGAATATTCTTCAAATTTGAAATTCAAATCTAAGTTGACTTTTTCCTTCCAACAAGGCATTCACTCCATCTTACAAGTCCTTTTGCATTGAGCCAAGTGGCCATAACTCCATTTGACTCTCCCTCCACCTTGCCATTAATACAATTTCAAAATTCAAATATTGGCATTTATTGGCACATTCATCAAAACTTGCACATTCCTCAACCATTCACATGTTGACAAGTGGCACTTTTCCATTGGATGAAATTTAGTCCCACATTTCTCTATTTTGGGAATTCTTTCAACTTATCATTCTATAAATAGAGAGATCCTCTATTATATTTGGCATCCACAATTTGAATAAACTTACTATGCTCAAATCTTTAGAAATCTTCATCCATACTTTTGAATGTGTAGCTAGGTTATGCAGGTTTTTATCTTAGAGAACTCATCACTCTTCATCAAAGTGGATCAAATTTCATCACCAAATCATCATTGCATCATTGGAGTTGGGAAAGGGCCAATTTTCACATCAAATTTTCACCAATTCCCTCAAGAGATTGAGAATTTACTTTGCTTTAGAATAGGATTTGATATGTTTTAAGTCTTGTTGTGTTCTTCACTTCATTTCATTTTTCTTTTACAACTTAAATGAATTTCTTGAAGAATCTATGTTCTTACTTGCATTCGATCTAACTTGTTTGTTTCTTGTGTTATTGCAAGTATAGGATCTAGGTTCACAATACCAATATCATGAAGTGAACACTGTCAGCTTATAATGCTAGGAAACCTTAGAAATTATAAGGTTTAGCTATACATCAACAGTATGGAAGAAATGATAGGATGATTCATTGTTAATTTTTACTTGTATGATCACTTGACCATTGCTTTGCTACTAGATAAAACCCTAGGTTGGGAGTAACCTATTTGGGTTGAGAAGTATATTGAAACCTAGGTTAAGATTTACCTACTAGGTTGGACTATTTACTTGATTTCCCATTAGAACCAATAGGTTAAGAATAACTTGCTTGGATGGGTAGTATGTTGTCTTGTTTGGAACACATAGGTTTAGGAGCTACTTGATTACACTGATTGTTGATTATAGATTTTATTCGAGATTAGGGTATACCAAGGTTAAGACTCACCTATGTGATTAAGTTGATCACTTGAGTTTATGAGATACTATATGTTTGGATACATAGGTGAGATTACCTATTGAGTTAGAGTTGCTACTTGAATAGTTGCTTTACACTCTTGATATGAAGTCATATTGTTGAAAAGATTCTACTCTTTTGAATAACTCTTTTTACTAAGGAGATTATACTCTCGAATGGAATCATCTATTGATATGATTATTTTTTGATTGAGGTCATTCATTGATGTGTCTATTCTTTTGATGAGAACCACCTATTAATATGATATATTACTAAATGGAGTCAGTTATTTATGAATATTTAATCTATGATTAGATGAAGCTTATGTAGCTATACTTTAGCTTATAAAGTTATACTTGGGACTAGGTTGTCTTTTGAAGTGAATGGATTGTTTATGCAAAGTTAATTTATAGATTAGGAAATCTCATATGTTATACCTGGGATGGGAATATCCATTTAAGGGGCTAACTTATTCTTAGGCTTTATTAGTAGAGATGCCATTGAATTTTGGGAAAAAGGAGAATAGGTTATTTTTGAGGTTAGGGATTACATATGGAAGGAAATTACCTAAGCATATTATATGAATGGTCATAATCCAAACTGAACTATAGAAGTGCATGTGAATAGGATGATTGTCACTCAAAGCATTGGGTGAGAATACTTTGGCCAAAGTAGTGTAAATTGCCATTGGTTACACTGTCAATTCATTGTGTTCCTTTTATACATTGTAGTTCAAGATTTTCATACTCGTAGGGGATACGATTGTATGATTAGGTTCTAATTTGTAGGACACAACACTAAGCTTAGATAGGCTATTGCTATGGGGTTTACCAACCAATCTCTTCATTAAAGGGAAGGGCCATCTATCAAATGGTAGATGTGCAGGGGACTGCATTTGAGTCTGTGGTTGGCAGAAAAGCACTTAAGTGATGCTTCTCCTCATCAGATGGTGGTTGAGGTTTGTGGATGTATGCGCTAGTATTTGGAATAGTTGGAGTGTATGCACCAGGGAGCGGGGACATCCAGAATGTATTCACCAATGCGTCGACATCAAGACCAGTTGTATATCTATTGCTAGATGAAGCTCATAAGAGCTATGTACGTATATTGAACCCATTTATATGGAACGATGTAATCTTGAATAACTTGAGTTTATTCAATATGAAATCTATGTTAAGGAAAGATTTATGAAATTACAATGAAATGATGAAATGCAATAGAAGTTTGGAAATAGTGTTATATCAAATGTGCATGTAATTTACATTATGGAAAGAAAAAAATTTATTACTATGTTATGGCATCATGGATCATTCACTTAAATGTGAAATATTTGGAATTTTACTAAGTAGAACACCGGGGTTGTTACATCTTTTTTGTACAGAGTTTCAAGGCCCCTTCAAATCCTGCTTTTTTTATAATCAAAAATCATTAGGAGCAAGGTTGAGACACTTTTCCTAATAAAATTTTATATATTGATTATGGGTCGATCCCTTGTGACAAATAAATGCAACAAGATTGTCCTATTGATGACAAAAATAGAGATTCTTGATAATTAAAATGGTTTGGGTGGTTTCCTTTTATTCTTGTTGTAGGCACACAATTTGAATAGTTTGACACAATAAATGATGATAGATGATTAGTTAAATCTAAGTTGGTTCAAGACCAAGATGAAACTTGAAATATAAAATGTATGTCAAATCTACGTTCTAAATTTAACTAAGTTAAAACTACACATAGATTTAAACTAAAAAAAAAACTTTAATATTGAATTATTTTGAATAACAATTTAAATTTTATTTATAAAATTAATAAGAATACAAAATTAATTATATACTAATGTTGATGATTCCTCCTTTCATCACTTCTTCTATCACTTGTACATGATTTTTTTCATGCATTCTCTCTTTTGGAGAGGAGTTTTCTCCCATTAGGTTTTTCTTCTTTACTCCATTTGTGAGAGACCTTTTATAAATGAGTACATACATGGCAGCATAGCTAGGAGCCATCAATGCATCCTTGCATAATTTGCATTGGTTTTTTCCTTCCTAAGTTGCACTTAAGGGGGGTGTTGGTATGAATTTGGTTATTTTACCTATCTAGTCCACTAGTAGGTGATATTCACTTGTTAAGTTTACTTAGGTCCTAGGAATCCTTCTAGAATTATTAGTTTTCATTTAGAGCTTATCTTATCTTATGGAATTTAATTCTTATGTCTTGGGCTATTTAATATTTATTTTTTTAGTTGTCTCATGTTATGAAATTAAGACACATGTCATGATCTTGTCTAATCATATCCCCCATCTTGTCTATTTAAGCAAGACTCTTGTACATTTATAAACACATCATATCAAGCAAGCTATTATATTTCCATACTCTCTTGTGAAAGGTTATCTTTTGTTTTACGCATGATTCTGGGGTGTCAACTAATTTTCAACTCCTACAACTAGAACAAAGTATTTTGAATATTCTTTCACATTTATAGATATTTTAATTTTATTTTTTTAGTATTTTATATGAATGTTCTAAAATTAGTAATCGACATCAACATTTAGAAATATTCAAATTTAAGTCTAAGATGTGAAAATAGCAAAAAAAAAAGGAATAAGAAACTTGGAAATTCTAATTTCACACCACCTAACACCATTGATAACTTTTAGAGCTTAATCCTCATGTTTCCTTTGTAGGAAATTGTTAATAGCATTAAAACTTTATTATATATAACACAAACCTTCTATAATCATCACCCTTGATTTTTTTGTATCTATTTACAAAAGCACTTAAATTATTTCTCAAACACATGATTAATGTAGTATAGTTTTCTAGATTAACTTAGGTTTTATTAAATTCAATAGGAGTGAGGTTGTTGATTGCCTATTTACCTTGTCATAAGAATGCATATTGTCTATGGAGAAGATAATTTGGCAAGGATTTTAAATGGAAAGCTTTTACTTAGTCTAGAGGATTTAAACTACCTGCTAATTCTATGCTTCCCAAAAGATACCATGTGATGCAAGAAATAATTCAATCGCCCCACCAAGGTACATTTTGTATTGGTTTAAGTTCTTTAGGGTTTAGATTTTATTCATATTATTGATATTTTTTGTTTCAAAATATGATTCTTAAAATTCTCATTTAGTTTCTAAATGAGTTATTTTTATGTCAACCTTGAATTACTCTAGATGGTATTTTTCTTGGGGATATGAATGTTCTAAAATTAATAAATGAAATCAACATTTTGAAATCTTAAAATCTAATTCTAAGATGTGAAAATAGGAAAAAAAATGAAAAGAAAGAAGAAAACCGACAATTCTAATTTCACACCACCTAACACCATTGACAACTTTTAGATCTTGATCCTCATGTTTCCTTGGTAGGGAATTGTTAATAGCATTAAACCTCTTATATATAACACAAACCTTCTAGAACTATCAAATCTTGTTTAGCTTTATATTTGTTTACAACATCACTTAAATTATTTCTAAGACAGATGATAATTGCAGTATAATTTTTTAGCTTAACTTAGGGTTTAAGAAATTCAGTAGGAGTGAGGCTTCTAAATTTTTGTTTACCTTTTCATAAGAATACATATTATCTTTGAGCAAGATGAATTCAACAAGGAGTCTAACAAGAATTTTATGAAAAGGTTTTACTCGGTCGAATGGTTTTAAACTACCTACTGTTAGAATTGGCTATGGCTGCCAAGGTCTTGAGGCCAAATGGAAAGCACAAAGAGAGAGAATAGAATGTGACAAGAATAAACTGGATTCTTATCAATATGATTCAATGATATTGTTGTGATGTACAATGTAGTAGAAACCCCTTGGTTATATAGCCAAGGTGAGATGCAAGATGTCATAGGATTATAACAAGTGTCTTAATCATATGACATGAGACAACTAATCACACTTACCTAGGTTCACATGTGTTACAAGTCAAAAGATAAGATAACAACTAATGACAACACCTTCTAGAAAGATTCCTTCCTAGGACCTAAGTAAACTTAACAAACATGTAAATAAGTCCCCTAGTAATGAATTAACTAGGTACAAGACTTTATTTACACCAACATCACCCCTTAAGTGTAACTTAGGGAGTAGCAGATTATTATGCAATTGACACAAAGATGTAAGAATGAGTCCCAACTACAAGGCCATGTTAGGTACCCATGTACAAATGCAAAAGAAATATTTCACAAATGGAGAAAACTAGAAAACCCAGTGGGACAAAACTCCTCCCCAAAAGAGAGATGAAATACAAAAAATAAATGCTCTCAATGATGCACGAGAAGGCCAAAAACCCATGTGAGGAAAAATACCCCCCATAAGAGAGAAGAAGAAGAGAGACAATGCAGCCCCCCCTCAATGTTGAGTCTCCTGCAATGATGGTAGAAGCAAAACATTGAATGTTGAAGATGATCCAAAAGTGTCGAACAACGTTCCTCCCCTTAGGAAGAAACAAAAACATGAATGTATGCAAGATGTCAGGAAGATGGATGATATGAGATGATGTCTCTGAAGCATGCTCAAGTGTTTCCATGTCGATGCCAAAAGCTAACACACTCCAAACAAGCATTTTAGGCCACACTGTTGAAGAGGACAATCCAACATTTAGTAGAGATGAATGTAGAACATGATCCAAAGACAAAAAATCCCCTCTGAAGACAAACAAGCCTCCCCCAAATGATATCCAAAAGGATCCACAGTCATGTCAAACTACAAAGAATGATTATGTAGAGATTGAACAAGAGGGTCAAAGTGTTCCCTCACAACAAATGAAGAAGGATCTTCCTCATTAAAGAGAATATGAATGTAATCAATGATTTCTCCCAAATCTACAAGATGAGACTCCACAAAAAAATTCTAAAATACCTATCAAGAAGCCATCTAAAGTAGCCAAATCTGAAAGACAATCAGGAATGTCCTGCTACACTAAATCACAAGGAGCCAAAACTGTTGAATCACAAGCATCATCAAGCACAACAATAGATGATTCTGCTAATGTTGGATTACAAGATCCCTCGGCCTCAAGATGTTGACTCATAGATGAAGAAGATGAACCTTCTAAATCTGGATTAGGATCCATATAAACTGAAGTCTTAGTAGATGTCTCTATAGGAGGAGAAGGAGAAGGTTTTGTGTCATAAAAACTACCATGCCTTTCCCAATCAGCAAGTGTTTCAGTTGTTTTATCATCAATAGGTCAAAACTTTGTAAGTGGAACAAGACAATCTGCAATAGGATCCTTTGGGAATGGAGGTTCATTTGAGTCTTCATACATCTCCCAAGGTTTGTTCATAAGGTCACGAGGGATCTCAATACCATCAGTGGCCATCTTTGTATCAATATCACAACTACAACCAATTACTCACAAGATATATTTTGTTTTTATGTCCCACACAACTCTATTCCATTTTAATGAAGGTTTAGGATCCATTCCATAGAGATATGGAAAAATACTAAGCCACCTACAATGTGTTAGGATTCCATCTCGCCAATACTTAAATTTCCATCGATAAATAACCTTATTACAGTAGGATGTTTTTTGATGCCCATATTAAACTCCTCAATTTTAGTCACGCAATAGACCAATCAAGAAACATAATCCAACAAAGGCCAAAGATTACCTCCTAAAATTACTCAATCATGAAACCCCTCCAAGCAATATCTGATTTGGAACTTTATATTTAATCCATTTATAGTTGCCACATGCCAAAACAACGAAGTGGACTTTGATTTTGGTACATGCAAATTGCCATAAATAGGCCACATTCTCAAAGAAAAAAATTTATAGAAGATGAGATCAGACTAATTACACCACTAGAAAGTACATGAAAAAATATCCATTTTCAAAAAAAAAATCACTCAAAAATGTTACCGTAGGAGCAAGATATGGGCCCCCGAAGTTCCCAAAATGAGGACGAAGCAACAACACCTGTGAGAATCTGCAATTAATGGAAAAACCAGAGACCAAAACCAAAAATTAATTGCACCACCATGAAGAGTGCAAAAAATTATCCCAAATAATAATTAAAAAAAAATGCTCCAAAAAAAGAGTCAAAATGTGAGCCTACAAAGTTCACCTCAATAGAGAGGGGGTCAAAAAATCCTTATGAACCAATGACGTGTGATGATGTCAACAAATGCAATGATTAAATTTGATGGCCTTCAGCCTGTTAGAAAGGAATATACTCTACCTTGCAAATAATATTCTCTGGATAGGCATAAAATTGACATTCTTTTGAACGTCATGGGCTCACTGGAATCGTAGACCTAATGGAATATTTAGAACAAATATTCTATGTACTTCACCGATATTGAAGAATTTTTCGCCCAAGGATTATTTGGTCATTGCTATATTTATGAAGACTGTCAAATTCATACTTTTCACTGGAGTTTGAATGATGCCATCGGGATTTGAAATAGAAGGCCAATTTTTTGACCAAAATGCTTGCCAAAGATTTTATTAACTCAGTTGCTAGGATTTTTCTAAAGCCCGATCCAATGTAAATTCCCACCATTTGGTGTAGGGCTCGTGGGGGCACGTGGGAGAATAGGATTCTACCAAGTGGTGGTACTACTGCTTACTATGTAGGGATGTGGGATAGGGTACGGTCTACAGATTGTACCCTGTACCTCCACAAAAAAAACTTTCGCCTTTTTTATTTTTAATAAAAAATCCAAACGAATTTTATTTGAAACCCTTTTTAAAAAATGCCAAAATATTTACAAAATATTTGAATTTTTTTTCACAAAAAATATAAAATATATATTTTTTAAATTGTACCAGTAATAATGATGGCAACTTGCGAGGTCATATGGCTCCCTAGGAAAAATTGTTGTGCCTCACCGGACAATTGCTCCAAATTCGACGAATTGACAGTCGATCTTAGGGTTTTTGGCCCTTCTAGACGCGATGGAAAGGTCGGATTTGACCCAAAATGCTCCAAAAACATAGCTACCTTCTAGATCTCACAACCACTCTTCAGCTTCAAACCCTCATAGATTTGGCCTCGTATGTCCGATTTGGACAAAACAAAAGAAAATTTTGACTTTCTCAAACCTTCTAGATGCAATGGCAAGGTCAAATTTGCACCAACAAGCTCTGATTTGAACCTGTAATAAAGAGCCAAAAATGGAACCCCCCAAATCTAGTATTTCTTTCAAGATTATATGATTCTCCAAATCATCATACGATGCAAGAGAAGAGCATACTTAACTTTTTAAGATTTACCATCTTTCTTCAGAAAAAGACTATCCAATTGCACCCAACTCGCTATGATACAATGTTAGAATTGGCTATGGCTTCCAAGATCTTGAGGCAAAATTGAAAGCACAAAGAGAGAGAATAGAATGTGACAAGAATAAACTATATTCTCATCAATATGATTCAATGATATTGTTGTGATCTACAATGTAGTAGAAACCCCTTGGTTATATAGCCAAGGTGAGATACAAGATGTCATAGGATTATGACAAGTGTCTTAATCATATTACATGAGACAACTAATCAACTTACCTAGGTTCACATGTGTTACAAGTCAAAATATAAGATAACAACTAATGACAACTAACACCTTCTAGAAAGATTCCTTCCTAGGACCTAAGTAAACTTAACAAACATGTAAATAAGTCTCCTAGTAATGAATCAACTAGGTACAAGAATTTATTTACACCAACACCTACTAATCCTCTAATTCTTAAAATATTCCACACTCGATGCAAAAAAAAGGTACAATTTTTTATTGGTTTAAGTTCTTTAGGGCTTAGGGTTTTCTAATGTTCTTGATTTCTTTTCTTTCAAAATATTATTTTTAGAATGCTTGTTTGGTTTTTATAGGAGTTACATTCATGTCAACCTCAAATTAATCTAGATGATATTTACATATTTTGTATGAATATTCTAAATTAATAATTGTTGAAAATGAAGGTGAAATTGTAGCTTAAAACTTGTAAAACTATGAGACTGTAGATCTAATTAAGTTTTCTTTGTCATAATTATTTGTGTATGATTAATCTATTTAGATCAATTTTACCAATTGTAGAAAGAGATAGAAGATTGTAGAAGAATGAGACAAGAAGACAGAAGTGACACAACATATACATGGAGAAACCCTTTCAAGAAAAAACTCCACTAGAATCAATAGTGCTTGTATTATTTAATCTTAGAATAAGATTACAATAATACTGTACCAATCCTTGATTGATATGCTTCCTTGCTTTCAACAATCCTTCTTCACAACCTGCACAAAACTATCATATGCTTGTTGTAGCACAAGCTATCCATGCATTCCATGTGACCAAGCATGAATCCACACATCCCATGCCATGCTTCAAACCCTCACACATGCACAAGCTCAACCTACTAACCTGCAAATATTTGATGCAATTGCTGCAATAAATAGACAATTAATGAGCATGTCAACTCATAAGAGTTATCAAATACAAGATCATAAAGCTCCTCTCAAAAAACCATGCCAAGATTGTGCAAGTAGAGTTCCACACTATAACATGAAGTTAAAACCAAAGTCTCCTCAATTTAGGCGCCCCAAACTAAACACTTAAATGATCGTTGGTCAAGAAAATATCTTGCAAGCATCACCTCAAAGTTGGCACCCAAGAATGGACCCACTTAACTAAGCCTTGTAAATATCTTCTCATGCAAAAGGTGTTAAGTCAAAGATGCCAACTTGGGTGCCCAAGGTGGGTCCAATTCAATCTTAGTTAAATGAAACATATCTCTCCATCAATTCATGCAAACATTATGCATGATTGATCATCCCCATTTAACTGAATTTATCTACCTGTTATATGTCATGCAATTGAAGTCATTAGTCCTGCAACTCAAGTCAACTCAAGTCAACTAGCATTCAACTCAAACTAACTACATGCAACTAAAGATAATTGAACTATAACTGAATTGAGATGAACTAAACTGAATTGAACTAATACTGAATTGAACTGGACTAAACTGATACTGAACTCCACTCATGTAAATACCAATCCCTAATTTGTAGGATCTAAACATGCATTACTGAAGTGTTATCAATCCTCCAAATAGTTAACTTAAGCAAGGTGGGTTCCACCTTCCATGTGGGCGCCCCATGTGCTCCTATTTTATAGGATCTCTTCTTGGACATCCCTGATGAGACCATAAAAAGTCTCATTATATCTATGAAATAACATCTTTTTCCTTTGTATATAAAGTGGATCTAAGTGTAGTTTTCGAACTTATGGTTTATTTAGAATAAAATAAAGAAGTTATATTTGGTTATTTCTTTGTAAATCATTGTTATCTTATTGTCAACTATTACCATTAAATCTTGGAAAAAGGTGTTAAAGTGTATACATGTAGCTCCAAAGATCATGTTTTGAAGATGCTCCAAAAGTGCTCCAAAGATGCTCTGGAAATGCTTCGAAGATGCTCCAGAATTGCTCCGAAGACCAGCATAGAATACTCTGAAGATGCCAATGTTGTGAAGAAGTACAGTTGGATCCTTTGGATTAAAGTAATCACTTCCTTGATATCTATAAATAGACTTTCTATATTAGATATCCTATTTTTAGGCATTACCATTTATGGTAATGGCCTAAATTAATCTGGTTGTATTCATACTTCTAAATTTGTAAATCCGAATATGTATTTTTAGTCCATAGTTTGTTGAGGCGGTTCCAACGTCTTCCTAGAAACGTGGATCCTGTTGCATATTTTTGGATAAGTAGATTTTGGCATTAGATTGCCTAAATTTTTGTAATCTATTATTACGTTTTGAGATGTGTTTAAATACACATCTCCTTCTCATTTTCTGAGAGCTTGAAGCAGTAAATCAATAAAATATATTTTGAAGTTCGAGAGAAAGCCTTTGTTTTGAATAAAATCCTCTTCCAAGGAATGAGTTGGCCACTCATTCCAAGGAAGATGGATCAATGTATTTTATTTGTTTATTTATTTCTTTATTCTGTAAATTGTTATTCTCTTTCTTTTATGTTTTGTAAACATTTATCTGTATAGTCTATTGTAAACCTGCAGGTGTTTTCTGTATTTATTATTTTCTTTCAATTCAGCAATTTACTTTCTGCAAGTGTGGTGTACTCTTTCATTTCCTGCAAGTGTGCCATTTCAATTATGCAAGTGTGCTCTTTCAATTCCACAAGTATGTTATTTGATTTTCGCAAGTGTGAAGTGTGGTAAAAGGGTTGTTAGCCATAAATCTCTCTCCTATTGCATGTTTCCTTTGTATGCTATCCTCAGATTGACATTATTAAATGATGTGATTGATGACCTCATCATTTTTGGCGTTGTTGTCGAGGACTAGCATTATTAGGAGATTCAAAATTTTCTAAAGAGGCTTGTCTAGGTGAGATAGATAAATAAAGTTCTCAGTTTTCACTGTCCTACCCAGTTGGGCAAGTCGAGTGAGGCCACTATGGTGTCTTACGCCAAATGTATAAGTATTGGATGTGGATCGTGTAAGCTATTGAATGTCTCTTTACAAGTTTTGTGATAGGAGATGTGTGGTTGACAATCTCTTTAGAATTTATTTTCCTACAACATAGATTAGAATTTATTTTCTGCAACTAGGAATTTAGATCGAAACAATGGAACCACCCCCCCACCAAAAACACAAAATACAAAAATAAATGAAAACCTCATTTCATGGTACTAGCAATTCATCAGAAAGCTTGTATAAAAGAAATACTTTTCCATAATCTACCATGTTGAGTTTGTATTTGTTTTACAGTTATTTCTTTGTTAAGTAGAAGATACATATCAATATTTATATTTGAATTCAGAATAGAAATATAGTATGCCATCAAGTAAAACTTGTACCTAGTTATAGGAACTTGATGATATCTTCTCTTAGTTATCCTAATGATTGAAAAAAATAGTTGAAGGTTACAGACCACAACATGGCTGTTTTGGAAGAATTTACATAATCGATGACTATAATAAGTTGTCTAATTAGAACTGCTATTTATGTGCAATGAGGGTTTCGAATAATAATTACTTGTTTGCATTGATTTTCATTTCCATCTCCCCAATCCATTCCTACATAATAAATCATTTTCATCCATCCATTACTATTATCTTCACACTCACCCCGTTTAAATATCGCAAGAACAATAAGATTCGTGCATGCAAGAGGAGAATTTAAAAAAAAAAATCCAAACTAACAGCACTGTGTAGAAACTAATAGTTGCTAATATCATAAGGAAGATTTAGTTGTTGATGCAGGCTAGAGACAAAATTTTGGGAAGATCATGATCCTGAGTTGAAGCAATGTTGGGTATTCACTCTTCTGATCCTATTGGAGAGATTCATGCAAGTATTGGAAGGAATGCACCAATCCAAAACCCTAAAATATTGCATGCAAATCTATTTCCATGCATCGATTTTGTTATTTTGGATAGATTCCATGGGTCAAACAGATTTAAAAAATTCAAAATCACATGTAAATAGATTGTGCCAAAAGAAGATCATGTTTTGGCTGAAAGAAAAGTGTAATTGACTTGCATAATTATTGGAATGGGACATGCAATGGATTTGGTATCATTGCTCTAGAGTTTGCATGGAAATAACCACATGTTGACATTGAAGATAAATCTTACTGGAAATCGCTACTTTTTAGCATCTACGATTAATAAGGTTGTTGTTCCTATATTTGGGGATCTAAATAATGCAATTTTTGTTTTCTCTTTGATGGATCGCTAAGTTTGTGTAGTATTTTTCGGAATTCTTTTCAAACTATAGCTATAACATCTAGTAGAAAATTGGAATGTAGTAGGTTGCATGCAAAGCCTCAAATATTTTCTAGGAATAGTTACAACCCAAGCAACTCAAAAATTCTGCCGATCTAGTCTCAAAGCTAGTCGTTTCTTTTGTTTTTTGTGTTTATGATAAGTCTGCATGGATGTTAAGTCATGTTTAAAAAAAATAAAAGCAACGACTGATGAGTCTAGTTTATGACTCAATTTTGATAGAGTTTATTATCCATTTTTTGTAGTTTTCATAGACCTTGATACTTGGATGTTGACATTTTTATGATATTTCCTCAAAACCATAGACATTGGGCATAAGTTTATTTTTGTAACCTTTAAATGGCATTGACATGCTATATGAACTATCTATGTTAATTTTACATGTGGATTAATGAATGTTACTTTAAGATAGTTACAAATATGCAATTGTTGTGCGTACTAATATTGTTATGCAGATATAATTAGCCTACAAAATTGAGGAAGATTCTGCTAGCTAGTCATTTTCCATAAAGGTCAACAAGGTGATCATTCAAAAGGTCAATGGAGGGAAGACTCTTAATGGAGGGAGATTCCTAGTTTAAATAAAAAATTGTATCCACCTTTTAAATGGTCTTAATAGTTTTTTGAGTGAATATAGGAGCTATTGTTATGCTAGATCTGTGTTAAGGAAAACCGGCTTGACCAGATTCCACGCATGCATAACCTCCTCTCCACTTTTTATGCTTTCCCTAAAGTGGTGTCTTCCTAATCTGTTGGAGTTGACCGCCTTGCTAGGTTGTTAGTTAGTAGTTTTTCTTCCTATAAATAAGACTCGAATGTTCCTTCTCAGAAGGTTGATTAATCTGATGTTGTACTTGTATTCTTAATTTTTTAGTAATATAGTTATGTTGCTCAATTGTACTCATCCTTTCCAATGAATAAAATAAAGTTATAAGTTCATGCATCTAAGTTTACATTTTTTTTAAGGGATACTCATCCAAGGGGGCCCACTTGGTGAGCATTCCATCCTTTAGTTTAGTTAGTACTTTATGTTTAGCAATTATTTAAGAATCTGGCAACTATTTATTCCTACAGCCACTAGAATTCCATTTTGTGACTGTTCCTGTAGCCAAAGTAGACAGAGTAGTTTCCTATCTATTTTCTCAGCTTAGTATAGTTATTGGTTGATGTTCAGTACTTATGTTACCTCTTTCCAAGCAATTTAATTTCAACATTATGTCTTTTCTTAGTTGTAGAATGAATATGGCTACTTTGGATTCCTAGTGCACATATTGTGTTGACCCATTTCAAGTTTATGTCCTTGAGCTAACAAGTTAAATGCACCTTCATAATTATTGAGATAGCTATTCAGATTAGATTTCCAATCTCTGAATCATAGCTATAAGGGATTAGTTGTTAAATCATTGTAGGAGGCCAACATTTTTGGTGTCGTTGTCGGGGATGGTGTTAAATGTTAGAATTCAACATGCTTTGATATCATGTTGAAAAGATGGATGTTGAATCATCTAATGAAGTTCTGCACACTTCAAAGGATCTTTCCAAGAGAAATTACACCACATAGAAAGTGTTGCAACTAAGGGTTGCAAAGAGAGATTACTATTGATCTACAACATTAGATCATTGATATTAGATATGATATTGGATTGATTACAAATGTACAAGTTGCCTGATTATATAGGCATGAGAGAAAACCTAAAATGCATGAGATGTTGCCATGTATCTTGATCTAACAACATGTGACAACATGTGAACCCTATCTAGAAAATTATTAAATGTTGAGATAAGTTCTAGAAGGAGAACTCATCTTCTAGAAGGAATCTTATCCCTACAAACATGGAAAAGGAAATTACCCCACTATTAAATGATTTATTGAGATGCAACCTAGGACTAAATGATATATGACCTAAGTTAACTTATGCTAGTGTAAGAAATAATTTAATTACACTAACATTAAACTAGGGAGTTCTTTGGAGTCATTGATATTTTTTTCTTGTTGCAGTATTTTTGAAATTTTGTTCTTAGTATACCCCTAATTTAGGAAAGTAATGATTCACTATTCTTTTGCCAATTCTTTGTGTGAGCTGGCTAATATTGAGTTGATACCGTATGCATAGAGGAAGGAGGAGAGATGCTCATGGGAGACTCCTTCCTAATAACTATGATCCATTCCAGCTAGTTGAGCATCAGAATCTGCTAAGAGACAAAGAAGAAGAGCCACACCTCTTTGTTGATGCTTTTCCTAATCTGACCAATTCTGAAATTTCCTCTAAAGATCAAAATCAAATTGAGAACCCCTTTGCTTTGGAACTCCATCAGGCAGGCATGGGTGATGCAAATAGAAACAAACCTAACCAACCAAATTTTCCTTTTCCCATTGCTCATCAGAATGAAGTTAACAACCTCAAAAATATCCCTACTTCAGTCCTTCCTAAGTTCTATGGACTTTGCACAAAATATCCTAATACTTTCTTGTTTGAGTTTGATATACTCTGTAGGAGTTATGACTATACCATTGATGCCCATAGGCTTAAGCTATTTCCCACCACCTTGAAAGAAGTTGCATTAAGATGGTTTATGAGTATAGGCAGAAATATTGTGGAGACTTGGGATGGCATGAAGACAAAGTTCCTTGAGAAGTACAAGGAATATTGTAGGGGAAATGACATGAGGGGAGATGACATTTTAAGGACGCAACAAAAGGAAGATGAAAGCCTAGAAGATTACATTTCAAGGTTTTTGTTTTGCCTACAAAAATCTCCACGCCATACACTCAATGAAGAATCACAAAAGATTATTTTTCTAAGAGGAATTAATGACCGTTGTACTGATGCCCTTGACCTGATGGGAGGAGGAGATATCACCCAAGTTCCTTGGGAGGATATCAAGAATATATGTCAAAACTATTCTAGGGCAGCTTCAAAGAAAGGGAGAGCTTACCAATCCTCTATGGGTAAGTTATCTACCAATGGAGTTTCAAGGATGGATATTACTCACTTCCTGGCAGACTTCAAGCAAGACATCATAAACAATCTAGCTACTCAGTTGGATGCACTTCAAGCCAAGAAGAAACAAGAGGCAGAGGCAATGTTGGCAGAATATTTCCCTCATTATAGACAAAAGAAGCACTGTAGATGCAAAATGATAGCTAATATTGACAGTAAGCAGATCCCACTTGAGTTCAAGCCAATCCAGGGTGATGATGATCAAGTCTATTACATTGCATAAAGGAGGCCATGGGCTCCAAGACAAGGTATGCCACCAAATCCATTATCCTTTGTTGGGACTTATTTTAATTCTTGTGCATCAAGTAACCAATGGAAGCCCCCATATCCATCCAACTATGGAGGATATCCACCACAACCTTGGAATAACCCTTCAAATACCTGACCCAATCACCAAAACTCTCCACCCTAGTGGCAACAACCTCAAGGGAATTGACAGTAGTTTCAAGGAAATTGGCAGCAAATGTCTAAATGGAGGGGAGGACAACAATGGCCAAATCAGACAACTAGTTACATGCAGCTACCTTCTATTGGAAATAGGATGCCATTTAATTGCAAATCCTAAACATTAATTATTTCATGTATCTCCTAGATTCTTGGAATGTGTTCAACAACACTAAGATTAGGATGAGATTAATATTTGATGAAATAATCATGATTATTGACATTTGTAATTAATTCTAAATGTAAGGAGCATGTGAGGGTGTCCATAGTGAGTTACTAAATAATAGGGGCACATGGGGCACCCACATGGTAAGGTGAAACTCACCTTGTGTTCATTAACTATACACAAGCTTATTAACTTCGAATGCATGAAAAGATCCTAGGAGTTAGGATTTGATGTTTGCATGCTTGAAGTTCATTAGTTCAGATTCGTTCAATCGATTCAATTCATTGATTCAATTCAATTGATTCCTGATTCATTTAGTTCTGATTCAGTTGTCTTATTAGTTTCAGTTTTATGTTAACTTTAGTTAACTTGGAATGCATGGCTAATAACATTAGTTGTATGACAGATAACAGGGACTACCTCCAGTTAACAAGGGATGACCATTCTTGCATGAATGGTGTTGAGTAAATGTTTTAGTTAACTAGAAATCACTTGGAGCCAACTTGGGCACCCAAGATGCTTTCTTGGATTTACCTCTCTTGCATGAGAAGATATTTTTGAAGGGTTAGTTAAGTAGGATTACTTATGGGCGCCAACTTTGAGGAAGAGCTTTGGAAATATCACCAAAGTGAAGGATAAGTTATAGCTTCAGTTTGGGATGCCCAAATGCATGAAGCACATGTTGTAAGCTTTAGTCTTCATAGAATAACTCAACTTGAAGCAATATGGTGTACCTTTTCAAGGGCTTGAGCTTGTGCATTGTAATTATCACCATTTGGAGATTACAAGGTTGCACATTGTCTCTATATCTCATTCAAGTTGAAGAGAGTTTTCAAAAAAATTATTTGCAAGTGTGAAGAAGATTGGTAAAGATAGAAGAAGCATTCTCAAGCAAGAATTGGAGCTATTGTAATTTAGAGATTGAATAATAGAATAATTCTTGGTGGAGTTTTTTTCTCGAAAGGGTTTCTCCACGTTATATCTTGTGTAATCTTTCTAATATGATGTCTAGTTCTTCTATCAACTTCTCTCTTCATTCTACAACAGTAAAATGGATTAATCAAGATAATCACCTACAAAGAATATATGTAACAAAGAAAAGACTTACTTAGATCAGCAATATTAAAGTTTTACAGAGTATTAAGCTAAGAAAACACCTCATTTTTCAACACCTTCTCAGCCCCAGCAACCTACTATAATTCCTTCTCCTGCTAGTTCAAGTTCAAATACACCTAAACCTACTCAGCTACCAGCCCATCCCACACCTAACCCAAATAAAAAACCATAGCAGCAGTTAGTCTACTCTGTCAATCCAAATCAATTCCCTGCATATGTTGTGAGTGTAAGTGACATCCACTTGCGTTCAGGAACTACTTTGCTAGCTCATTCCACACCCATTATCACTGAGCTTCCTGTGGAAGAAGAGGAGCATCTGAATCTCCCCATTTAGCCAAGTGTACCTAAAAATCTTGAACCAGTCCCAGTCCAGCAAACTGAACAAGAACCACCATTTCCTCAAAGGTTGGAAATTGTGAAACAAAAGGAAGAGAAGGAGGAACTAACCTTTGACATTCTAGATCAATTAAAGCATATATGTGTCAGGATACTCTTCTTTCAGGCCATAAAAGATGTTCCCATAAATGGCAAAGCAATTAAGGAAGCATGCCTTATGAAGCCAGGCAGGAAGAAGAAAGACCCCACTACAGTTCATGTGGTGGGACAGTTGGCTGACATCATGCTTGGGAAAGTGACTATTCCCAAATATAATGACCCAGGGAGTTGTTATAAATGGAATCCAAATAAAGAATGCTCCAATTGATTCAGGAGTAGCAATAAATGTAATGACCAAGGATATCCTGCAACAACTAAATGTTGCAAGCATGAGACCTACTCCTACTGTCATGCAACTTGCTGATAGTTCTACTGTTAAACCTGATGGTATAGTAGAGGGTCTTGTGGTAACTCTAAACTCTTGGGAGTATCCAACAGATTTCATTATTCTTTCTTGTAAAGCTACACTAGATGGATACCCCATTATTCTGGGAAGGCCATGGTTAGCAACAATAGATGCCTATATTGGATGTTGGACAAGAGACATGACCATTTCTAATGGAAAGAGCACCAAAAATCTTGTTCTCTACCCTCCTACTCAGCCATCCCATGATATGGATAACCCCATATGGCCCCATGTTGGTGAAGAGGTCGAGGAAGTCAACTCTATGGCACAACTTATGATGTTAGGCAGGAGTTTTTTCATGCATCTTCAAGATGAAGATGAAGTATTGTCTAGCATAATTCAGAACCATTGTGAGGTGCAAAAAGAGTCATTCTCTCATGCAACTGATTCTATTGATCCAGTGAAGACACTTCTACCCGCTCTTCCTACAGCAGAACTTCCTACAACAACAGGAATGTCTCATACATTGCTACCACATGAACTCAAGGTACCAAGCATTGGTAAAGCAGCTATGATAGAGTTAACTACACAAGTGCAAGTGTCAAAAGGAAAATATCTAAATATTAATAGAAAATTGAGTGAAGAACAGCAATTGTCATTGACAAACTTACTGAGGACCCACTAGCATGCATTTGTGTGGGACTATCATGATATTAAGGGATTGGATATTAAGCTTTGTACCCATAGGATATACATAAGAGACTATTGCACACCAATGAGGTAGCCACAAAGAAGAATTAACCTTGCATTGAGAGAAATTGTAAAAGGAGAACTATAGAAATTGTTGGATGCAAGATTTATCTACCCCATTTCAGATAGCCAATGGGTGTCTCCATTAGTGATTTTTCCCAAAAAGGGAGGGAAGTGACGAGTTTGTCTATATTATAGGGAACTTAATGCTACCACAAAAAGGACCATTTTCCCCTTCCTTTCGTAGACCAAGTTCTAGATTCACTTACAAGAAATCAATATTTTTCTTTTCTAGATGGATTCAATGGCTATAACCAGATCCAAATTGCACCTGAGGACCAGGAGAAGACCACCTTTACCTGTCCATAGGGAACTTATGCCTACTCAGTTTTTCCATTTTGCTTATGCAATGCACCTACAACTTTTTAGAGGGAAGTCATTAGCATATTTTAAGATATCTCTCATGATTGCATGAAAATTTATATGGATGATTTTACTACCTATGGTGTTGGTTTCAATGAAGCATTGAAAAATCTCATGAGAGTCTTACAAAGATGTGAAGACCATAATCTATCTTTAAACAATGAAAAGTGCTTCATGATGATGCAGGAAGGTGTAGTTCTTGGCCACTACATCTCTCACAAAGGAATTCAAGTAGACCTTGCCAAGATTGAGGTGATCACCAAACTGCCTATACCTACAAAACAAAAAGATGTTAGGATTTTCTTGGGACATGCAAGTTACTATAAGCGTTTCATCAAATATTTCAGCAAAATGGCAGCACCATTGTACAATCTCCTAACCAAAGATGTTGAGTTCCAATGGACAGAGGACTGTGACAAGGCATTCTTTGATCTCAAAATAGCTTTAACTCATGCTCCTATACTCAAAGGTCCCAATTGGGAGATTCTTTCCACATTCATACAGATGCATCAGACTATGCTATAGGATTTTTCTTGGGACAGAAAGAAGGAGCAATTGAGAATGTTATTTATTTTGTCAGCAAAAACTTGCAAGGAGTTGAATTCAACTATACAGTGACAGAAAAGGAAATGTTGGCAGTAATTTATGCCCTTAACAAATTTAGGCACTACATAATAGGCTATCAGATCTTTGTGCACTCAGATCATGTATCCATTAGGTACCTCATGAATAAAACCCTAATCTCAGGTAGGCTAGCAAGATAGTTATTGTTGATCCAGGAGTTTGACATAATTATTGTGGATAAACCAGGGAAGGCCAATGTTGTTGCAGACTTTCTTTCAAGGTTGACTACATCAGAGGACAATCAAGTCATTGATGACTCTTTCCCTAATGAACACCTATTTTCCATCAGTGTGCAGACACCTTGGTATGTTGACATAGCTAATTATTTGGTCACATGGAGATTTCCTCCTCATTTCTCTCCAAAAGAGAGAAGGGTGCTCATTGAAAAATGTTCTCCTTTCTCATGGATTGCTAGATGTTTGTTCTACATTGGACCAGACCATGTCATGAGGAGATGTTTGAGGGAAGATGGGACATATGATATTTTGCATGCATGTCACAATGAGCCCTGTGGAGGGAATTTTGTAGCCAAGAGGACAGCAATGAAGATTTTGAACACAAGATATTACTAACCCACACTCCACAATGATGCAGGGAAATATATAAGGAAGTGTGATAGATGCCAGAGGATGGGTCGGCCAACCAAATCTAATGAGATGCCTCTTTACCCCTAGGTAGTAATCACTCCATTTGAAAAATGGGGATTGGATTTTGTAGGACCTATTGATCCTCCATCAAATGGTAAATCCTATATCTTGGTATGCACTGATTATGTAACCTAGTGGGTAGAAGTTAAGGCCATGAAGCATGCAAGAGATAATAAGGTTGCAAAATTTCTTTATGAGGAAATTTTCACATGGTATGGGGTTCCTAGAGAGATAGTGATTGATCAAGGGGCTCAATTCACCTCAACCCTTGTTACAACATTGGTCAATGAATACAACATAAGGCATAGAAGTCTACTCCTTATCACCCTCAGGCCAATGGCCAAGTTGAGGTGACCAACAGGGAAATTGAAGCCATTTTGACCAAAACAATGGCTATCCATAGGAAATATTGGGCAAATCAGCTACCAGAAGTTTTTTGGGCCTATCAGACCACCTAGAAAATAACCATAGGCTTCACTCCTTTTGAGTTGTTGTATGGAAAGACAGCCATGACACCCATTGAATTTGAGCATAAGACTCTTAGGATTGCATTAGACTTGGGGATGGATATCTTTGAGGCATTAAAGGACAAAATTATGCAGTTGAATAACTTGGATGAGATGAGGAAGGCAGCCTTGCATCACACAAAGATAGTGCAAAATCAAAGAATAAAGTGACATAAAGGACAAGAAATCCTAGCTAGGTGACTGGGCACTGCTCTACGACTCAAGGTATTGAGATAATGTAGGAAAATTGCAGACAAGGTGGCTATGACCATATGAGGTTGTTGAAGTCTTCCCCAATGGTGTTGTTCAGCTCACTACCATTGACCCTATCATATTTAAGCTACTTATCAATGGTCATCGCCTCTGGTTGTATCACAATCCAACTTCCAAGGAGGAATTCCTATAGCAATTCACTCAGCATGCAACACTCGAACTTCCTGCAGCCGAAGGAAGCGGACCTAGTATCCCTCCTTCTGGCTAACTAAGGTACATAACTTGTCATAATAAAGAATTCCACTTTTGTGGGAGTCCACTTCTTCATTTATTCACTCATCTACCCATCCATCTCCACCTTTCGCTCTCTTCCATCACGCTACCATAACTTCACTTCATTCCACTTCACTTCACTCCATCTCCACTTTCATTAATTGCTCAACTAACCTCTTAAAAGGTGACCGATACTTCCTCAATATTCATTGCAACAAATATTCCATGAATTCAAGTACGTGTGCATCAATTTGTTACATCTTAATTGTCTTTTAGTACACTCATTTAATTATTGTACATTAATATAGATGTTCTCCATAACATGTAATTATTCCCTGCCCCTATCAAATCATTATTACCACCTCGCATGTGAGGACACGTGCTTGAATTTAGGTTGGGGGGAAGTGTGAAAACCATGTCCACATGTCAGTTTATGTTGGTCCATGTTAGCAAAGTTTAAATTGAGCCAATTTGAATTTTGAGTGAGGTGACAGCAAGTATGTGTGAGATGACATCAATTGTTGCCATTTTCCTTGATCATATCCTTCATTTATTACTCCTTTACTACCTTTATTGCCTCTGTCATAATCCTAAGTCACCAAAAAGGTAAAATTTAGACGACATTGACGTTGGGAATTTAGTAGCGTTGTAGGAAGGAGAAATTTGGATTTTAGATGAAGACTGCAAGAAGGGAAACTTTGTTGAGTGACCATTTAATTGCAGGAAAATGTACAATGGGAGATGGGTTAATTAGAAATGAACCCATGGTTCATGATGTATTACTGCAGGATGCACCTTTCGAGGCTAAGTTCAAAAATTATGAATGGTTAGATTATTTCCTGAAGCTGAATGGTTATAATGAAGATGTTGTGTTGGAATTTTCCCAGACATTGTCTAAAGGAAAGGCCACGATAAAAGGGTTGGAGGTAATAGCTACTAAAGTAAGGCTTACATAAGTTACAAGGTTGCATGTCGACGGTGAACATTACCCTACTACTAGGGACACCAAGTCAGCTAGGGATGAGTTTACATAACCTAGTAACCCGCCATTGAATGTGGACAAGCAAGGTGTGAAGAGATCCTCTCTGCCTGAGCCATGGAAGCAAGTAGTTGTTTACATTATGAAGTACCTTGTGAAGATCATCAATCAAACCTACATTCTATGCACTTCAAACTCTCGAATCATATGAGGCATGGGAGAAGCATGAACATGCCAAATGTGTTATATCACCTTCTTTTAATCATGGTGGCCGATAATTCTATTTCCCACCATTGCCTAATCAAATTATTAGGAGAGAATTCTCTACATGATGTGTCTGATATGACTTGGGAAGAACTCTTAAATATTGATCAATTTAGACCAAAGCATTTGCGACCTAGCATTTTTCCTCAACCTCATAGGGCTAGTAGGAGATTGAGCATGGTTGAAGCCACTCCTGGAACCTCAACTTCTAGCACAGGTCGTAGTGTAAACCATCATGTAGCTAAGAAGACTATAGAAATTAGTTCTTCTAAGACAGAATATTCAGACAAAGCTAGTTCTTCTTTAGACTCTGATGATGATGTCCCTCTTGGCATCCTAATTTGAACTAGGGCACAAAAAAAAGCAAAAATAAGGAAGGGAAAAGCTAAAAAGCAAACAATAGGAAAAGAAGCATCAAGCTCTAAGAAACGGAAGGCTAACACTGTTCTTCCTACAGCCGAAGAGAAACATGAGAGCCCTCCTAAAAAAATAAGACCAGCTAGACCAGCCATTGGTATGTCTCTGCAGGGAAGCCCTAAGAGTAGAGAAACATCACGGGAGGACACAGAAGCCCCAATGGGGTAGGTGAACGTTGAGGAAAAGGAAATTTTTGAGGAGTAGGCAAATATAAGGTTGGAAAATATTGTTGCCATCATAGAATAGGTTGAAATCCAAGAGTATGAGGAGAATCAGGAGCTCCTACAGCAAGAGCAAGAGTTCCTGCAACAAGAGAAAGAGCAAGAACAAGAGCCCCTGCAGCCAGAACTGGGAGAACAATCAGCACCCCTGCAGCTGGAATTGGTTGAACAATCAGAATCGCTACAGTTGGGGCCACATGAAGAGCAAGCATTAGTTCTAGGAAATTTTTTGGTAGGAATACATAAGCCCTCTAATTTTTCAATGCACATGCTAGCCATGAACTTATGGAGTGAGATGCAAAGGAGGGAAGAGGAATGGAAAGAGGAGAAACGTTGGATAAAGAAGGAAATTAAAAAGAAAGATGAAGAGATTGAAGAGAAGAATAAAAAAAAATGCTTCTTTAAAGGAAAAGGTGGATAATATAGCAGCATTAGTACCTCAGATATTAGAATTTAGGACTCCTCCAAGGGCCTCTACTCTGTATTTGAAGGAAAAGAATCTTTCTTTTAAACTAGCAAGGATTATTTCAGGTTTGAATCCTTCCATTGAAACTCCTCTTGAATTTTTTCAGGCTTATCAGATTGCTCCTCCTGAAATGAAAAATTTGTTGTGTGAATTCTATTTGCATAATTATGATGTGTCCAAATATCATGATTGTAATCCATTGTTGTATGTTGGGGATCTCCAATTAAGGGAATTTATGTCTTATATACAGAATGAAATTAGTTGGGACAACAGTTCAGGACTTATAGGAAAATAGAATCCAACACCCCTTGCCCAGCAGGGCTGAATCTAGAAACCCAGGAGACATCTTCAGGGAATGGCATAGATTCTTTTACTGACCAAGCTATAGCAGTAGGATCCTACCTGAGAGAGAAGCAGTTTACAAAGATTATGAGAAGGTAGCAAAAACCACAAGGGAATCTATAATGGGATATCTGTCACAGAGGTGGAATAGTCTGACTGATAAGTTAAAACAAGTTGAGCCTCACTCTCTACAGAACTATGTTGCAGGATGCAAAAGATTTGATAGATATATACAGATTGGAAGGTCGAAGGGACAATTTTGGCTTCCATTAACTTTTCAGCCACCTATCCTATTATGGCCTATGCCAAATTTCAGGTATTATCAGTATGATATAGCTGCAGAAAGGCAAAGATGGAACAGGTTAGACAACAAGTAAGGACTCTATTGGGACTCTAATTCATACACTGCAAGAACTGATGTAGGATAGCTAGCAGTTACAAATTTTAGGGCATTGACTAAGAAAAAGAACAACCCTTCCTTTGTTGGAGGACCAACAAAGCCTTAGGTTGGGGGGTGTGATGAGTCCAGTTTATGACTCAATTTTGATAGAGTTTATTATCCATTTGTTGTAGTTTTCATAGACCTCGATACTTGGATGTTGACATTTTTATAATATTTCCTCAAAACCATAGACATTGGGCATAAGTTTATTTTTGTAACCTTTAAATGACATTGACATGTTATATGAACTATCTATGTTAATTTTACATGTGGATTAATGAATGCTACTTTAAGATAGTTACAGATATACAATTGTTGTACGTACTAATATTGTTATATAGATATAATCAGCCTACAAAATTGAGGAAGAATTTGCCAGCTGGTCGTTTGCCATAAAGGTCAACAAGGTGATCATTCAAAAGGTCAATGGATGGAAGACTCTCGATGGAGGGAGATTCCTAGTTTAAATAAAAAAATTTAACCACCTTGTAAATGGTCTTAATAGTTTATTGAGCGAATGTAGGAGCTATTGTTATGTTAGATCTACATTAAGGAAAACCGGCTTGACCAGATTCCATGCATGCATAACCTCCTCTCCACTTTTTATGCTTTCCCTAAAGTGGTGTCCTCCTAATCTGTTGGAGTTGACCGCCTTGCTAGGTAGTTAGTTAGTAGTTTTTCTTCTTATAAATAATACTTGAATGTTCCTTCTCAGAAGGTTGATTAATCTGATGTTGTACTTGCATTCTTAGTTTTTCAGTAATTTAGTTATACTGCTCGATTGTACTCATGCTTTCCAATGAATAAAATGAAGTTATAAGTTTGTGCATCTGAATTTACATTTGTTTTAAGGGATACTCATCTAAGGGGGCCCACTTGGTGAGCATTCCATCCTTTAGTTTAGTTAGTACTTTTTGTTCAACAATTAGTTAAGAATCTAGCAATTGTTTGTTCCTGCAGCCACTAGAATTCCATTATGTGACTGTTCCTGAAGCCAAAGCAGACAAAGTAGTTTCTTGTTTGTTTTCTCATATTTTCATTTCTATCATGCATTTCAGCTTAGTATAGTTATTGGTTGATGTTCAGTACTTATGTTACCTCTTTCCAAGCAATTTACTTTCAGCATTATATATTTTCTTAGTTGTAGAATGAATATGGCTACTTTGGATTCCTAGTGCACATACTGTGCTAACCCATTTCAAGTCTATGTCCTTGGGTTGACAAGTTAATTGCACCTTCATAATGATTGAGATAGCTATTCAAATTAGATTTCCAATCTTTGAATCACAGTTGTAAGGGCTTAGTTGTTAAATCATTGTAGGAGGCCAACAATGATAGTTTAAAAATAATTAACCTTACATTCCATGCAAGACTAACACAAAACACATAATACCAAATTTACATATAGTCATTTAAGATCGAGTATTAATCATTTATGAGTACTATAGATGATGTTAAAATAGCAAGAATTGCAAATTTTTGTGAGTCTTCATAAAACAACACGAAAACATCAAAATGTCTTCAACGATAAGCAGATTTGTGGTCGCAAAAGTGGTAAATTGGGTTTGGTTTGGAGGGGCTCCGCCCCTCAACCCCACCCTGTATCACGACAGGGTGCACGCAAGGGGCGCTACCCCTTGACCCCACTGGGGGCTATCGCCCCCAGAAACCCGCTTTTGCTTTCCACTCAAAACAAATGAAGACAGTGAAAAGTTGTGGAAACCCGTTCAACATGATGAAAATCTAGGCCAAATTATCCAAGTTTGTTTTTCAACTATTAAATTCTAGTTTTATCTTCCCTGTACAAATAACAGTTAATATTTTATGCACAATCCATAAATTTTTTTTTTTTTTAAAACATTGATGACATTCCATTTCATCCATTTCCATTCATATTTAAGAATTAGTTGCAACCATTTCCACTTTCATCATTATAGAACTTATCTGAGGGAGTTCTTATTTTTCACAATAAAATTCCATTATAAATAATGTTAATTCCTAAACCATCTGTCATTCTTCAGTAGGCTGAAATACATTCCTCCATACCAATTCCAATGTTCATCTCCATAATCCTTTTGTTGGCATTTATACTTGATTGATATTGATGATATTATGCTTGTATGGAAAGGATTTGTTTGTTTCAGGTTTTTATAGGATGATTCATAACATGAAGTCATTCTAGAGACTGTAATGGATAAGATATCCATGACTTCATTAGGCAGTTGGAACCTTATCCTGAGTCACCTCTAACAAATAGAGAGTAGCAAAATCAACAAGCATCTATCACCAGCTATTTGGTTATGAAGAAATGTCAACATCAAGAAAATGCAATGCTACATTTGGAAGTAGTACATGTAGACAGTCTATAGCTAACATTTTCTATGTCATCAATTTTTGAAAACTCAAAAAAAAAAACCAACAATGAAAACCCTCGAGCGTTGTTGGCAACCTTGGTTTGAAAATCAGCTTGCTGTCAGATCAAGTACTAGAGAAAGATCCTTGGATGGAAAACCAGCTTGCTAGCCATTCAAGGGAAAAAAAATCCAGGAAAAGTGCACACCAACAATGGCAATTTTTAGCAACATCTCTGCAATAAATTTTGTCCATTGTTGTCTCCTTTTTGGTTCATCTGTCTTCTTCAGTTTTTTCTATCCATCTTGGACACATGGTGATGTTGGAGATTAACATAGCCTTTTCTCATGCATGGTGGACCTACTTCACTAAATCACTTTCCTAGTGATATTTTGTGCTCTTTGTTGTGACTTCAATTATGCTACAAGGGCTTCCAATTCATATTCTTTCCAATCCATTTCTATTGGATTTGGTCTACCATTTTTCTCAAACTTTTATCATTATTTTCCACATGGTTGACATCAAGAGAATCAAGAACAAATAATTTTTTGATCAGGTATTTACTTCTTTTATTTTATTTATAATTTTTCTTGTAAGTTTTGTTATTACACAAAGATCCATTTTTATTCCTTTCCCACTTTTGTATCTGGTTTATACCCTCCCTACTTCATGGCTATTTACCTTGGCAAGCATGAGGACATTCATGAGATTATGTGTGGGAGAGAAAAAAAAATTTAAAAAAAAATTGAAGGGCAACATGAGAATTCCACACAAGAACCTATGTCAAAAAGAAACCAAGGATAGTAGGAAATCCTCCACACAAGAACCTATCCTTGAAGAATGCATGCTAATGACCACTATTATTGCAAAACTATGATGAAGAATTGAAGATGAAGAGACTATTTGAAAAGAAAAAGAAAAAAGTCTACCTTCAAGAACAACATGGCATAGATGGTGGCATGCATGATGACATGCATGAGATTAGGTGTGGGAGAGATGATGAGACCATAAAATGTCTCATTATCTCTATGAAATAACATCTTTTTCTTTTGCATACAAAGTGGATCTAAGTGTAGTTTCTGAACTTATGGTTTATTTAGAATAAAATAAAGAAGTTATATTTGGTTATTTCTTTGTAAATCATTGTTATCTTATTGTCAAGTATTACCATTAAATCTTGGAAAAAGGTGCTAAAGTGTATACATGTAGCTCCAAAGATCATGTCCTGAAGATGCTCCAGAAATGCTTTGAAGATGCTCTGGAAGTGCTCTGAAGACCAGCACAAAATACTCTGAAGATGCCAATATTGCATCGAAGTACAGTTGGATCCTTTGGATTGAAGTAATCACTTCCTTGATATCTATAAATAGACTTTTTATATTTATATATCCTATTTTTAGGCATTACCATTTATGGTAATGGCCTAAATTAATTCAGTTGTATTCATACTTCTAAATTTGTAAATCTGGATATGTATTTTTAGTCCATAGTTTGTTGAGGCGGTTCCAACGTCTTCCTAGAAATGTGGATCTTGTTGCCTATTTTTGGATAAGTAGATTTTGGCATTAGATTGCCTAGATTTTTGTAATCTATTATTAGGTTTTGAGATGTGTTTAAATACATATCTCCTTCTCATTTTTTAAGAGCTTGAAGTAATAAATCAATAAAATATATTTTGAAGTTCGAGAAAAAGCCTGTGTTCTGAATAAAATCCTCTTCCAAGGAATGAGCTAGCCACTCATTCCAGGGAAGATGGATCAATGTATTTTATTTTTTTATTTATTTCTTTATTCTGTAAATTGTTATTCTCTTTCTTTTATGTTTTGTAAACATTTATTTGTATAGTTTATTATAAACCTGCAAGTGTTTTATGCGTTTATTATTTTCTTTCAATTCAACAGTTTACTTTCTGCAAGTGTGGTGTACTCTTTCAATTCCTGCAAGTGTGCCATTTCAATTATGCAAGTGTGTTCTTTCAATTCTGCAAGTGTTCTATTTGATTTCAGTAAGTGTGAAGTGTGGTAGAAGGGTTGTTAACCATAAATATCTCTCTCCTATTGCATATTGCCTTTGGATGCCATCCTCGGATTGACATTATTAAATTATGTGATTGATGACCTCATCAGTCCCTACATGTTCCTATCATTTAGGAATAATTACAAATGTCAATTTACATGTTCATTTCATTCAAATTTATTTTCTTTCTAATCCTAGTGTTAGGGAACACTTTCCAAGAACTTAGGAGATACATGAAATATGTTTAGGATTGCAATTAAATGGCATCCTATTCCCAACATTCTTCCACTTGACATTATACATTGCAATTATTCTAAACAAGGAATCATTATTATAAATCAAGTACAGGACTCAAGGCCAATGGCCTTCCTGCACCAAGAGAACTTATCTTCAGCATTGATCAAAGTGTCAACTTTCTCAATCAATACCTTTCCCAAGTCTCTGTAACCAAACTATCATAGGTAGAACTTCATGCTATCAATATAACAACCCAAATTTGCAAACAAGTCCGTGTATATCCACCATCCTACAAAATAAGACTTCAAGGTAATAACACACATAGACATGAGATAAAAAACCTTTGAAGTAACTCACTGTAGTAAAGTGTAACCAGCCCAAGAGAGGTGCCCCTCTCATACAGAACACATATACCTTATGGAACTCCCACTACACAGGTAATGTCAAATCTAAAAAAAAAGATCACAACATTAACAAGTCCTCCTATAGCACTTCACAGAGAGGATGTGGCTAACTCCTATATCATAGTGTCAAAGAAGCACACAATGATATGCAAAATACATCTCTCATAACATAAGAACCTTCAAGAAGAAGATAATATTCCCAAAAAGAGAGAACTTGCAAATCAAACCATGTTCTTATACCACACTAACATGTGCCAAACTATGTAAAGTAAGATCTCCTTCAACACTCCCAAACTGAAAGGATATCAACATCTAACCATTCAACTTATAATGAAACATGGCAGAAATTAGATGTAAACCTCTAACAGAAAGTAGATCAAACTTAGCCAAACATTCCCACAACAAAAGGGAATATGCCCAAAGCCACTAACTATCTCCTGTACCTCTCCTACCCAAATCCTCAGAACTAACTCAAGTTCAAGATTGCAAGGAGAATAGTGGAAATACATAAAATCATGCATCTACTTCTCAACAATCCCTCATAACTCAATTTTCAAGACTAATGCATAAGAGAAGACAAGATACATATAAATAATGCATCTAATAATCAAGCGGGCAACACCTCTTAGATCATTTACCTGTCGAGTAGAACAAGAGTGGGATATAAGATTGTCCTATGCATATAACACCAAGCAATATAGGCTTTCAATAAAGACAAGCTTCTAATTAGGTCTATGATGGACTTACATCCATTTCCAAATGTAGGCTCCTCGGTCTTTATTGTTAAAAAACTGTTATAACAAGTAACCATTCCAACACATATCTCTTAACATAAGAAATATCCAACCTAACCCAAGTCTCTCTAGTATCCATGAGCACCCACCAATCAATCCATGCCAACTTCAAATGCAACCTACATAATCATGAAGCTCCAAGCAAATGATTAATGCTCAAAACCAAAAATAACTACATGCTCTCCAAAGGAAGAACAATAACACCTTTACCAAAGACTCTAAGGGTCCTCCATGAAACAAGATGTTAAAACCTCTTCAAATTACATGAAGATAACCATATCCTACCAAATATCCCACTAAATTGTGATACCAAGCTATACATGGCAACAAGATAAACATCAAACCATCATTGTCAAAAGCTCCCACTGAAACATGTAACCAAGCTATCCATGACATCATGATAACCATCTCCTAACTAGATCCATTGAATCTTTCAATATCTAGACAAGTAGAACTCATTGTAACATACTTCTTTTACAAATCTGCAATAACACAATAGTAAAAGCTCCCACTATAGCCAAAAAATCTTCAAAATTTTAAGAGAAAGGCGTCCCAAACTCTACCCAACCATTAGCTCTGATACCAAATGTTGAAAATGAAGGTGAAATTGTAGCTTAAAACTTGTAAAACTATGAGACTATAGATCTAATTAAGTGTTCTTTGTCATAATTATTTGTGTATGATTAATCTATTTAGATCAATTTTACCAATTGTAGAAAGAGACAAAATATTGTAGAAGAATGCGACAAGAAGATAGAAGTGACACAACATATACATGGAGAAACCCTTTCGGGAAAAAAACTCCACCATAATCAATAGTGCTTGTATTATTTAACCTTAGAACAAGATTACAATAACACTGTATCAATCCTTGATTGATATGCTTCCTTGCCTTCAACAATCCTTCTTCACAACCTACACAAAACTCTCATACACTTGTTGCAGTACAAGCTATCTATGCATTCCATGTGACCAAGCATGAATCCACACATCCCATTCCATGCTTCAAACCCTCACACATGCACAAGCTCAACTTGCTAACCTGCAAATCATTGATGCAATTGCTGCAATAAAAAGACAATTAATGAGCATGTAAACTCATAAGAGTTATCAAATACAAGAGCATAAAGCTCCTCTCAAAAAACCATGCCTAGATTGTGCAAGTAGAGTTCCACACTATAACATGAAGTCAAAACCAAAGTCTCCTCAATTTAGGTGCCCCAAACTAAACACTTAAATGATCGTTAGTCAAGAAAATATCTTGCAAGCATCACCTCAAAGTTGGCACCCAAGAATGGACCCACTTAACTGAGCCTTGTAAATATCTTCTCATGCAAAAGGTGTTAAGTCAAAGATGCCAACTTGAGCACCCAAGGTGGGTCCAAATCAATCTTAGTTAACTAAAACATATCTCTCCATCAATTCATGCAAACATTATGCATAATTGATCATCCCCACTTAACTGAATATATCCACCTGTTATTTGTCATGCAACTCAAGTCAACTAAAGTCAACTAGCATTCAACTCAAACTAACTGAATGCAACTAAAGATAACTAAACCATAACTGAATTGAACTAAACTAAACTGATACTAAACTGAACTGAACTCCACTCATGTAAATATCAATCCCTAATCTGTAGGATCTAAACATGCATTACTGAAGTGTTATCAATCCTCCAAACAATTGACTTAAGCAAGGTGGGTTCCACCTTCCATGTGGGCACCCCATGTGCTCCTATTTTATAGGAGCTCTTCTTGGATGTCCCCACATCTTCCTATCATTTAGGAATAATTACAAATGTCAATTTACATGTTCATTTCATTCGAATTTATTCTCTTTCTAATCCTAGTGTTGGGGAACACTTTCCAAGGACTTAGAAGATACATGAAATATGTTTAGGATTGCGATTAAATGGCATCCTATTCCCAACAATAATCACTATCAACATTTTGAAATCTTCAAATTCAATTTGAAGATTTAAAAATAGGAAAAAGAAAATAAAAATTGACAATTTTAATTTTATAAGACCTAATACCATTGACAACTTTTAGACCTTGATCCTCATGTTTCCTTGGTAGATAATTGTTAATAGCATTAAACCTTTGTTATATATAACACAAATCTTCTAGAATAATACGACCTTGTTTAGTTCTATATTTTTATAGTAGCAGTTAAATTATTTCTCAAACACATGATCACAATAGTATAGTTTTCCAGCTTAACTTAGGGTTTAAGTAATTCAATAGGAGTGAGGCTTTTGATTTTAAATTTATCCTGTGAAAATAATACACATTGTTTTTGGGCAAGATGAATTTGGCAAGGAGTTCAACAGGACATTTATGGAATGTTTTTTCTCAATCCAAAGGTTTTTAATTGCCTGTTGTTGGGACTTTAAAATTTTGCAAAATTTTCAGTGCCCATGTTGAAAAATTTGCTTTGCACACTCAGAAATGCACCTGAAAAATATACCTTAGTGACCTACTTTGGAGGGTCATAATTCAGAGCCCATTTGCTTTCATGCCAAATCCCTTGGTGAGTGTATTCATTTGTCATATGTGAGCATGTATGTTTGATTTCAACTTTCTATGATGAGTTTTGATAGGGTTTTGAAATGACAAGTTGGCGGGTTATGGGATTGTTTTGTTGTTTGCATACTCTAAGACCTGCGAAGTGACCTCCTGTTCAAATTGATATTTCACAACTGGATGATCATCATGGAAAATAGATTGGTACACTACATTCCCCTCATATTCATATACTCCCTAGTATGGTTTTAGAGCCACAAGATCAAGTTTGATATTTCTACCAGGTCAAAAGCAAAGGTAGTTTGTCATATTAACATCCAGAATATTTCAAGGAGGTCAAATTTAACCCTTAATATCTTTTGAAGAATGTGGATTGAAGGATATCCCTCTTGCACACATGCTCAATGGACCTAAATGATCTAGTGTTTCCAGTGGCAGTTTCCCAAGAGAAGATTTGGTATTTTTTCGAGATGGTGACTTAGTGAGCCCCAATTGGTTCTTAATGAGTGCAGTTGCATAAATGTTTGAGTGAGCCACTTTGGCATTGAATATCTTGCACCTCGAGATCAATTTTACCAAGCCATTTGCTGCACTAAATTCTTGGGTCAAAATTCTACATGATTGTACATTTTCATGACTTCAGGAGGTGGTTTGACTAGTTTTCTAGGGCGATTCTAGAGGCCACTTGACTTCGTTTGACTATTGTGCAAGGTGCCTGAAAGTGGATTTTGATGTCTACCCAATTCATTTGTTCACCTCAAGAGCATTTAGAGGCAGCCTCAAATCAATTTAGGATAAAAACTTGTTTCAAATCAAAAAAAAAATTAGTTAGGCCTACAAGGGGACCCGACATGTGTCACATAATTTGAGGAAGCTTCTGATGAAGATAAATGTACTGGTTCTCATGATGCTTCAATTAAAGGTATTGATCTGATTCTCCAAGGTATTTAGTCAACAATTCTTTTGTGAAGATTGCATTAATGAATGCACATGCTAGAACGGAGGGGCTAATGCATAAAATATTTGAAGTAGATTGTGATCACATTGAGTAGCAATCAACAACAGTTTGATCAAAATAATATCTCCAATTAGGCAGATAGTCATGAAGATAGTAGAGCCAATTTGTATACAAGTATAAAACTTTTGGAATCAAGGAGAATCAAATTACATGGAAATGCTTCGAGGAACTTCATCCAAATCTTCAGGTGTTTTAGATGTATGAAATTCTTCCATCAATTAGAAGAAGCTACGAGGCAGACTTGGAGTGATTCCCAACTAAGCTTAAGGATTATTGGGGATGTACTCAAGGTGGATAAAAACACATCAACTATTTTATATATGCTTGGCAGTATGGAAATGCAAATTGATGATTGGTTTAAAGTAGAATAAATGGTTAAAGCAGCACGGAGTTCACATTTACAAAGTGTTTCGCATTATTGCATGTTATATATCAAATGGTTTTGTTGAAAAGGTTTTTGAAACGCCCAAACAAATGCAATTAGAAGTTGTAATGCCAATTTCCACAACCATTTTCACCATCTTTCCTACCCATGCCAAAGAGGAGGGATCTAAAGAACGCATCAATTCACTTTGAGGAGACTTGAAGATTATAGGCACAGACCATGAAGTGATTATGTTGCTTGTTGTCACCATTATGCTCACCATAAGGGGTCAATTTCATATTGCAAAGGGAAATTTTTATGAAGATACAAGAATTTTCTGCATAAAATATCTTTGTTCAGCCCTAGACATGGGAAAATCGGGCATATGAATTGTTCTTGTGTCAGCAGTACAACAATGAAACCCTAGTTTTATTATTTCCAGCCCTAATACATTGTAAATCATAATAGTAGCAAGCTTGTAAAGGAATATTATTAAGATAGTACATTTGGCACCCACAAATTATATGTTACGCTTTGATGTATAGTTGCAATGTTGAAGTTTTCATCTTCAACACTCCCAGAGCAATGACGTACTACTGTGAGGTTTTCCAACCATGTGAGAATTGACAAATGCACAGTGTGTTGGGTCAATTGTTTATGGAAAGCTCTCATGCTAGTGGCTACAATGAAAAGAAGATAAAAGTGCATATTGACTACTGTAAACATTTCTTGAAGCCACCATAGTTCAAAGGGTGCAACAAAGTAAAGAATGAAGGATTCAAGTGAAAAGAATGAATATTGCCCATCATTGGTTTGTTTTATTTTTCCTCATCTTATGAGCGATGCACGATGGTTATTCTCCTTATTTTTCCCATCACTATTATATTTTTCCTTTCTCTAAGTGCATTAGATATGTGTGATGGTGATCGGCAAGGTTTGTGGAATGTGATAGTGGGCCCGCGACTAATGTCCAAACACAAGTTTTTTTTTAAAGATTGTTTTTGGTGGTGAGAAGTAAATCAAAGGAGATTTCATGGGTAAAGAGTTTGTTACAGCTCGATAAAATAAATTAAAGCCTTTGCAAACAAAGTACTTTGGGTTGCACGTAATATAAAGTGTGAAATACATGGGTAATTATTTTTATAGCTCAGATAAAAATAAAATTCCTCATAAGTAAATGAAAGTAATGCTTTAAGCATTGGGTATTGAAGGAGAAGGAGCACGGTAAAAATTTTTGCACAACTTGATTGCAAAAGTGAATAAAAGCTTTCACCAAATGAAACAGAATATTTTCGGTTGTAGACAAATTAGGGAGTAAATATTTTTATAATTAAGTTTCTTTCAGCTACGGTAATAACAAAATTCTTTGTTGTTGGGAAAAAGGGGTAAATTTTTCATGAGGAAAGGGCAATTTCCAGTTGCTGGGTAAAAGTGAATGAAGATAAATGATGGCTCTTCAAGATAAGGAATATTTTTCTGTTGCAGGGCAAGTAAGTGATGAAGTGGGAAAACAAATTGTAGAATGGGGCTTTTCTTCAAGTGGTGGGAAGTTACTAATCAGATGGAGATCAAGATGCCAAGTGTTTTTCACAGATTCATTTTATGGCTTCTTCTTCTTCTTTATATTCTTTTTTCTTCTCATTTGTAAAGGATTCTAAAATTCTGAATTAGGTAAGTAATGAGAATAGTGTCAATTCTAAGTCAGAAATAGAGTATGTAAATTGTAATAGCTTGATTTTATGACCAAGTGTAAACCAATTTGTGCAACAAAAAATTATTGCTCATAAAAATTGTCTCCAGATTTGTACACTTTTAATTATATTAATTCAATATATCAAGGATGTTTGAATTTGTCATCATAACTTCCCTATGATTGTGTTGTTTGGCCATGGTTCTCTTTCAAGTAAAGAGTTAAATTACTATGATCAGATAACTGTAATTTAGAGCACACAAGTGGGATTGGTAAGTAAAACTTTATGACAATATGAATGGATTTGTTAATGTAAGGCATTAACATATTTTAAATCCACTGGTTGTGTTAAAAGGTGCAAGACAACTAAGAGGGGGGTGAATCAATTGTCACCAAATTCAATCACAAAACTTAAAACACTTATCAACTTCACACCTATACTAATCTATTATTAAGTATGAACATGAAATGCAGATAACAAAAAGAAAAATCAACACAATGAACACCAAAATTTATGTGGAAAACCCAATAAGGTAAAAACCACGGTGATGATTAAGTCACAATATAAAGTGATAGCAAAACTGAATACAAGAGGCTCACTACCAAGGGCTCACTACTCGAATACAAAGGCTCACTGCCTACAGAAAGGACTCATTGTCCAATAGGGAGGATCACTGCCTACAAATACAAAAGATAACAAAAAGATCCACTGCAACAATTTACACACATTCCCAACCTTGATTAGAAGATTGCAGAAACCTTTAGCTCATTGCTTTCAGGAATCCAACACAATAAAGTATTGTTGCCTCAACTCACTTTCACACAACTCTACTCTTTACTTTGTGGCTTACTTCGTTATTTTTGTATGATTTAATTCTTCACAACTTGACTTACATTTATACCCTCTTCGACATTAGAAACTTTCTCCAAGGTCAGCCACATACACTTCATTTCAAAAATTCAAATTAGGTCAGAAACTCAACATTCCTACGGTGGAAAGGAATGAGAATGGACCAATTAAACACTTATCCAAGACCAAAAGCAGTCTCAAATCAACCACATGCTTCCTTAATTAAATTTTAATTCTTCATATGTAGTGTAAACACCAGGTCGGCCAAACCTAATGAAAACACAAATGAGAATTAAAGTACACACTTCCCAACAAGAATATAACACACGAATGATGTAACATGCTCTATCATGCACAAGAAAACATCTCAGATGCCTTCAGATACATCTGTAGCAAATGCAACAACCTTCGAACACAAAACACCTTCCATCAATCCATTGGAACTATGCAAACACATACAACAACTCCCAAACTCATCTTCTGAAACACCAAACCACGAACATCTCTGCCAAAACTCAAAGAGAATTATTATAAGACATATTCCATATCCGAAATACCTGAAACAAAATAGTGAAGGATTGCGGAGGAAAAAAAATTCTCCCAGTCCACAGACAAGCAACTTTGTCAAACCAGTTCACACACCGGTGAACATAACTTTCACAATCCTTCAAACCAAAAGCTACAAATCAGGAGATGACACCAAAAAATCTCCAACAATAACCCTTAAGATCTACAAAAGCATAGGATCAACACAAAATAAATGTGGAGCACATACTGGAGCACATTTTGAACACATACATACTTCTGACTTCACTCTTTATTAATTTTCTCAAAAGCACTTGGTAACATCATTTCAGCACAAAGATAGCTCCATGTACTCACAACATCTTAACAACATCTCAACTATACATGCACAATCTGCAACATTTTGAACTGTGTTGAAATCAATGACAACATTAATGACAACACCACCAAACTTGCTCATACTTGCAACAATCTCCCCCTTTGTCATTGATGGCAACACATTTTGTGAAAAACTATCAAAGACAACTTTCTCCTTTACATTCCTGTATTCTCAACATTCTTCTATTGTTTTTCACATGACTCTCTCTCCCCCTTTGACATCAATGGAAAATATCAAAAGCTTTGATCACTCCCCCTTAGGAGTGCACCCATACAACTCATACTGCAACAATGAAAACTTTCTACTCCCCCTACGAAGTAGACCCATTCATCAGTCCAGATAAATGAAGAATTTGTGGATCCACTGGACTGATGCACCTCCATGTGCACCTAGTTCAAAGGGCCAATGACCCCCAACCTCTCCCTAAGATACTCAAAAGTATCCTTCGAAAGATCCTTAGTAAATATATCTACAATTTGTTCCTTTGTAGACACATATTCCAGCCTGACTTTATTCTCCAACACCTTCTCTCTCAGGAAATGATATCTGATAGATATATGATTTGTTCTTGAATGCATTATCAGATTCTTTGAAATGTTTATAGCACTTGTATTGTCACAGAAGATAGGAATAGGCTCATCACATGTCACTCCAATATCCTTCAATGTTTGCTTCATCCAAAAAACTTGTGTGCAATAAGATGTTGCAGCAATATACTCTACTTCTGCAATGGATAAAGAAACTGAGTCTTATTTCTTACTTAACCATGCAACCAATCTTCCACTAAGAAAGAAAGCACCTCCACTAGTACTATTCCAATCATCCACACAACCAACCCAATTTCCATCGGTGTAAGCACTTAAAGTGAAATCAGTATCCTTAGGATACCATAAGCCATAATCTGGTGTGCCTTTAAGATACATGAATATCCTCTTTACAGCTGCAACATGTGCTTCTTTAGGATCTACTTGAAATCTAGCAACTAAGCATACTGCATGCATGATATCCAGTCTGGTGGCAGTAAGATACAACAGTCCACCAATCATAGATTTGTATTTTCTCTTATCATCTTTAGCAGATTCCTCATCTTTACTTAGCTTACATCTGATCACCATAGGAGTACTAACCGGTTTGGAGTCATCCACTCCAAACTTCTTCAACAACTCTTTCACATATTTCAATTGTGTAATGAATATCCCCTTATCAGTTTGATTGACTTGTAGACCAAGAAATAAATTAAACTCACCAATCATGGACATTTCAAATTCTTTTTGTATTTCCTCTACAAATCTCTTACACATACCTTCATTTCCTCCAAATATGATATCATCAACATATACTACCACTATCAACATTTTGTTACCTTGCACTTTGAAGTAAATATTGTTTTTAGAAGAGCCTTTTTTGAATCCTTGTTGTGTCAGGTATCTATCCAATCTTGTGTACCATGCTCTAGGAGCTTGTTTCAGTCCATACAATGCCTTCTTCAATTTGTAAACCATATTCGGTTTGTCTGATAACTGATATCCTTCAGGTTCATCCATGTATACTTCTTCCAGTTCACCATTCAGAAATGCAGACTTGACATTCATCTAATATACTTTGAAATCCTTGTGGGAAAAAAATTCCAAAAACATCCTAATAGCTTCCATTCTTGTCATCAATGCAAATGTCTCTTCAAATTCTATGCCTTCAACTTGTGAATATCCTTTGCATACAAGTCTTGCTTTGTTTCTTATAACTTCACCATTTTCATTCAACTTATTCCTGAACACCCATTTTAAACCAATTGCATTCTTATTCACAGGTCTATGAACTAGTTCCCATGTCTAATTCTTCTCTATTTGTTACAACTCTTCTTTCATAGCTCTAACCCAACTTTCATCTTCACATGATTCACACACAGACTTAGGTTCTATTTTAGAAAGTAAGCATAGATTTACCTCAGCTACTACTTTACTTCTTGTCTTCACATCTTCACTCTTATCTCCAATTATTTGTTACTCTAGATGATTCTTCTAGGCATACTTAGGATTCTTAATAGCAGGTTCTGGAGTTTCTTCTTCTTCAATATGTTCTTCTTCTTCTTCCTCTTTATTCTCTTCAAGTACTTGTCTGCATATATGATCATCAGGTTCAACTTCACTTGTATCATATCCTCATCAACCTTCACATTAGCACTCTCAAAAATCTTCCTCAATCTTTTATTAAAGCATCTATATGCTTTGTTGGTAGTTGAATATCCAAGAAAAATCCCTTCATCACATCTAGCATCAAACTTCCCAAGATTCTCATCATCTCTTTTAATGTAACATATGCTTCCAAACACCTTAAAGTATTTCACAGTAGGATCCTTACCAGTCCATAACTCATAAGGAGTCTATAATGTCCCTACTCCAGGAGCGACATCATGGTAGCTTGATTCTAGCCCATCCAACATTCTCGTGGATTAGAAGGCAAGAAAAGGGAATGAATTTTGACAATAAGGATCAATTTTTGGTAGAATGTGTTTAGAGAAATAAGAAAGTGTTACCTTTAAACCAAGCCAAGAATAATGTTGATCTTATTTTCCACTTGAAAATTCAAATCACAAAAGGAGGTCAAAGCAAGCAAGGAGGTCTACTTGTTGGTCAAAGCAAGCAAGAAGGTCTACTTCGAGTCAAAGCAGGCAAGGAGGTCTATTTGCAAACCCAAGCAAACAAGGAGGACAAGCAAGCAAGGAGGTGAGCGACCTCATCCAATCTAATCAGCTTCTAGAAGCTTTCCCTTACTATGGTAGTTTAGGTGACTTAAGGGAGAAGCTACCATAAATTAATATTTTAAGATAAAATCTGATCTCTTCCTTAGGGTAGCTGAAGGAAGCTTCCAAGATAGAATTTTATAATCTCCAAAAAGGAAAAAAGGCAATCAGATTCTTCTAGGAAGGTTTGGGAAACTTAGTCAACAAGTTGTTAATATTTTAATTAAGCAAATCTGATCTTCTTTGGGTTGACTTGGGCTAGGTTCCTTAGCCTTGAAGCAACGTGAATTTTTTAATGAAAACATTTTTGATTTCATTCCTAGGGTGGTTTGGTCTTAGGGACTTATTTAAAGGAGGCTTGGGGGATGAGAAAGACATGTTATTGGTTATTCTAACTTGTTTGATGAGAGAGATCTCTTGACTAAAAATAGTTTTAGTTGATTCAAGGTACTGCTCCCTTGAATTCTATGGCATGGTGATGTCCCCATCCCACCAAGTGAGTTGAATTCAGACAAAGTTCAACACAAAGCTTAAATAGATTGCTTTGGCAAGTACCAGTTGCATATTATGACCCCATTTTGAGATACTTTCATCTTTACTTGTTGATAGAAGGGTTTTAAGAGGTTCATGTGGCATAGAAGGATATTTCTAGCAATTTCCAGCTTCAAGCAAAATAAGATTATTGTTGTAGCAATCATCAAATTAATTTCAACATTAGATCTGAGGAGTTTTGGATGTTTGCAACCTCTAGTGGTGCTACTACAGTCATTTTTCAATCATCTCCAACTAAGCATATCATCCTACTCACTGAGCTTCATCTTCATTTCTTACAGCTAGGGTTTGGTCTTGTGCTTTGGCACAAATTGGATGTAATTGAAGGTCTGAAACTCAAATCAGACCTAACAGATTGTACTATCCAGCCCTCTTTGTTTGTAATCAGTATTCAAATCAAATAAAGAAGACAAGCTATCATTGTTGGGTATGTTCATCTTTGTTTGTATTCATTTTTTTTATGGCCTAAAATATGTGTTCAAGTTCATCTCTTGTTGTTTATGCTTGGAACCCTTTTAATCTACATGTTATAGTAAATCTTTGTTGAAACATAAGTTGAAGGCAAGTCAAAAAATTTCAAACTAGCAAAAGGGAAAAATTTCAGTTTGAACCTGTAAGGGTTCTTACAGAGTCTTTGTGCTATTGTCTCTAATCTAAACTCTATTAAGAACATAAACAACAGTGTGTATTGCCTCTCTCTAGTACACATCAGGTACATTTTCTTCTTTCATCATGGTTCTTGTAGCTTCCTGTACAATCTGGTTCTTTCTCTCAACCACTCCATTTTTCTAAGGGGTTCTCAAAGCAAAAAAGTGTCTCTTTATGCCACGCTCTTCAAAAAATGCATTAAAGTCACTAGAAGTAAATTTTGCACCTCTATTATATCTCAAACATTTGATTCTTAGGTTCACTTCATTTTCTACTCTTGCTTTGAACACTTTAAACCTATCCAGAGCCTGATCTTCTCACTAAGAAAAGCAACCCATGTCATTCGAGAATAATCATCAATAAGGAGCATGAAATACCCGTCACCATTTAGGCTTCCTGTTCTAGTAGGACCATAGAGGTCTATATGAATTAATTCCAACATTTCGGTAGTAGTTTGCTCTTTTCTTTTGAAATTGCATCTTATATGTTTCCCTAAGTGACAACTTCTACAGACAGTATTAGTAGGCTTTATGATTTTAGGCAGACCTTGGACAACATCTCTTGAACTGATCCTGACTAGATTATCAAAGTATACATGTCCCATTCTCCGGTGTCATAGCCAACTTTCATTAACTTGAGATACCAGGCACTGACCATCAACACCCTTAAGCTGGTATATGTTTCCATGTGTTCTCCTTCCTACAACAACCATAGCTCCGGATCCTTTTATGATCTCACAAGTATTATCCTAAAACACGAGTTTAGAACCTTTGCTACACATTTGTCCAACACTCAACAGGTTATGCCTTAGGACCTTTACATAATATACATCATAAATGTTGTGAATTCCATCAAAACTAATTGTACCTTTCCCAACAATCTTTGCTCCAGAATCATCACCAAACATGACCAAACCACCATCATACTTTTTAAGTTTAGTGAACTTACTTTTATCTCCATTCATATGATTATAACATCCACTATCAATCACCCAATAGTCTTCATCCTATCTACCATGAAATGCAGTGACCAAAGTACCTTCCATCCCATCCTTCTTTTTCTCTGAATCACTTTTTCTTACACATTTCCCAGAGTTAGCAGACACGGATTTACTTTCCAAATCTAAGAACAAGCATTCACTATCATCATCCTCATAATTAGATTCATCATCAGAGATTCCAACTTCTTCTCTAACATAGTACAACATTTTGTATTTCTTATCCTTTCTATCTTTATGATCTTTGTTCTTCTTATGTATAGCTCTATTCAGACATCTTGAAGCATAATGACCAATATTACCACAACTGAAACATTTAAAGGGAAACATACCGTTATACTTACCAATACCTTTCTTCAACTTCCTGGTAAAGTTTGCTTCCAACTCATCTGAACCATCACTATCTGGATCATCTTCAATATTTGTTGCTTTAAATGTTGTTTTTGTATTTTCCTCCTTCTTTCCAAACTTTCTCATCTCAAATGCAGTCAAGGTGCCAAATAGCTCTTCTTTAGTATATTTCTTAGGATCATATGTGTCCTCAATAACTGAAACCTTGTCACTGTAACATTTTGGTAGAGTCATTAGAATCTTCTCAATTATATCTTCATCAGTTAAAGTACCCCCTTGATTTCCAACTTCATTTGCTGCCAGATCAATCCTCTGAAAACAGCTTGCAATATCCTCTCCTTCCATTTTCATATTCTCATATCTATGTTTTGTTGTCAGCTTCTTTGTGAATTTCACCCTATCATTTCATTCACAAAGATCTTCCAACTTCTTCCAAACTTCATAAGCAGTTCCTAGAGAGATAAATTTTGTTTGCTCAGTCTTGGATAAAGCACTGTAAATAGTATACCTTGCCTTTTCATTCTCGTCATAAGTAGAAACCTCATCTATAGTAGTAAGACCACTTGCCGGAGCAACATACTTCGTCTCAACAGCCTTCCAAGTCTCATAACCAAGAGAGATAATATATCCTCTCATCTACACTTTCTAGTCACTGTAATCAGATCCATCAAACATAGGGATCACCAACTTATGTTCCATTAGATCTTCCTTAAGTGGTTAAGCTCTACACCAAGGAACCAAAAGCAGATGATACCAATTGTTAAAAGGCGTAGGACAACTGAGAGGGGGGTGAATCAGTTGTCACCAAATTCAATCACAAAACTTCCAACACTTATCAACTTCACAACCACACTAATCTATTACTAAGTATGAACATGAAAAGCAGATAACAAAAAGAAAAATCAACACAATGAACACTAGAATTTACGTGGAAAACCCAATAAGGGAAAAGCCACTGTGAGGATTAACTCATAATATAAAGAGATAGCAAAACTGAATACAAGAGGCTCATTGCCAAGGGCTCACAACCCAAATACAAAGGCTCAATTCCTACAAAAAGGATTCACTGTCCAATAGGGAGGCTCACTGCCTACAGATACAAAAGATAAAAAAAAGATCCACCACAACAATTTGCACACATCCACAGCCTTGATTAGAAGATTGTAGAAACCTTCAGCTCACTGCTTTCAGGAATCCAACACAATAAAGTATTGTTGTCTCAACTCACTTTCACACAATGTTGCTATTTCCTTTGTGGCTTACTTCATTATTTCTATATGATTTAATTATTTGCAACTCAACTTGCATTTATACCCTCTTCGACCTTAGAAACCTTCTCCAAGGTCGGCCACATATGCTTCATTTCAAAAATTCAAATTAGGTCAGAAACTCAACATTCCCATGGTGGAAAGGAATGAGAGTGGACCAATTAAACACTTATCCAAGACCAAAAGCAATGTCTGATATCAACCGTAGGCTTCCTTAATTAAATTTTAATTCTTCATATGAAGTGTAAACACCAAGTCAGCCAAACCTAATGAAAACACAAATGAGCATTGAAGTACACGCTTCACAACAAGAATATAACATGCAGATGATGTAACATGCTCTATCATGCATGAGAACACATCTCAGATGCCTTCAGATACATCTACAACAAGTGAAACAACCTTTGAACACAAAACACCTTCCATCAGTCCATCTGGACTGTGCAAACACATACAACTCTGAAACTCATCTTTTGGAACACCAAACCACGAACATCTTTGTAGAACTTATAGAACATTATTATAAGACATATTCTAGATCCATAAAACTTGAAACAAAACAACGGAGGACTGTGGAGCAAAACATTTCTCCCAGTCCATAGACAAGCAACTCTGTCAAACCAATTCACACACCGGTGAACATAACTTTCACAATCCATCAAACTAGAAGCTACAAATCAGGAGATGACACCAACAACTCTCCAACAATCACTCTTCAGATCTGCACAAGAATAGGATCAACATAGAAGAAACACGGAGCACATACTAGAGCACATTCTAAACACATACATACTTCTAACTTCACTCTTTATTAATTTTCTCAAAAGCACTTGGTAACCCATCATTTCAAAAAATTTACAATATCATAAGCATAGATCCATGTACTCACAACATCTCAACGACATCTCAAATATACATGCACAATCTACAACATTCTGAACTGTGTTGACATCAATGACAACACCACCAAACTTGCTCATACTTGCAACAGGTTGAACCTAGTTTTTTGATAGGATCTCTGTTGCAATTTTATATTTGACTTTGTGGCCCATGATTAGGCACTGATCTATCACAAACCTTAAGAAATTTTTAGAAACAATTCAAATCATATTAAATCTTTGTTACTTTTATCCTTCTCTTTTGCTTTCATGTTTAAGTTATTACAATTCTCTATATCTTCATGGTATTTGAAAGAGTATAGAGGCTAAATTTGAGAGAATTCTATTTATTAACCCTCTATGTGTTTGAGATGAAGATATCTAAGTTATGTGTTCTCAACAATGTTCAATGCAAATGGGATTATGCTTGAATCTTGTGGAATATAAAATACCCATTACTCATATATCTGAGAATTGTCCACTTTCAAAGGTCTGTAGTTTTTTGCTTGACAAGTTTATCATATGATTGGACCTATAATTAGGAACACCCTCTTGATTCTTATGGAGCTTGAAGTGCAGAAGGATTTCATAGCCTTGTTTCTTGTATTTTCTTGTTTTCAAGCTATTGATAGTACATATTCCTTATCTTAAAAATTTAATTCCTTAGTTTAGGCATTGTGTTTCTCCTTAGGATTGAAGGTTGCAAGAAAAATAACCAACATATTGGCGACTCCACTGGGGAAGAATTTTGAAATTTGGTTGCAGACTGTCTTGTTAAAGAGTCATTAAAATCTTGAAATATTACTTGTAACCAGAGGTTGGAAATTGTGGAGTCTTGTTTGCCCATCTGAGTCATCAACAGATTGGTGACTCTGCTAGGGAACATCAAAAGAGTATCCATTTGGAAAGAGTCAAGAATTTGGTGAATCTGAACATCTAGTTCAGATATTGAGAAATTTTCAAACCTAGAAGTGGTCTTGTTGCAATTTTTTTTAAATAATTATGTGTGACTCTATTGTTGGAGGAGAAACAAAATGAAATTCATCTTCGAAGGAGCTTCATATTGCTTGAAGTTCAGTCCTCTGTGAAGAGAGGTGGCGACTCTATCAAAAGAACCTAATCAAGATGTGAAAAGGTTGTTACCACAATTTTGTGTCTCACTTATGGGATGTGCTAATTTTTGCCTGAAATCATTGTTTTTAGAAAAACTAATGATTTAAGTCTTGAGAGGCTCCATCTAAAGGGTTTTAATTGAAGAGAGAGAGAGAGAGAGAGAGAGAGAGATAAGACCCCATTAGATAAAAGCCCCTTGGATAGAACCCCTATAGTATTAAATCATACCCACAATGGAGTATCCTTCACATCTATCAAAATGTTGGCAAAAAACACTATTTCTTTACCTTTTGAGGGATTAAATAACATCATTTAAAAATTATATTTTTCAATATTGTAGCCCTTGAAACTAGCTTTCCAACAAGTAAATGTTTGATATATTTTCATTTTATCATGTATTTAATTTTCAATATTTACTAAACATAGGTTTTTCTCTCAACATCAAGCTCTTTTTTGTGCAGAGGTGGAAAAATAGTAAACCATTGTAAAAAAAATTCAAAAAATACCCATTCCCTAGATATTGATTTCCTTGTTTCACCCAAAAAAGAAAAATTGGATTTTGATATATACACACAAAGTTAGGTTGTACGACACACACGTATGTCCAAATTATAGTTACAATGACTTCAAAAATTAATTTAAAAAAAAATATGCAACAAAAAATTAAAAAAAAATATCCTTTCCCTAGATATTAATGTTGAGAATCTATATTCCAAAAATTAGAATTTGATCCTTTATAGAAAAAAAGTTATGTTGTATGACACAAATGCTACTTTCTGAAAATGTTGTTTTCTGTCTAAGACCAGTTATTAAAGGAGATGTTGAAATATTCATGATTTATTTCAAAAAAATTGAAAAAAATAATATTTATAATCTACACACAAATTTTCACAAATCACTAGTTCACATCATCTTCAAATTCTTTATGGTTTAGCTATTATAGGTCTCATGAGATGAAGATTCAATTAAAAATATTGATGTAAATGTCCATCTTGGGAAAAAAGTGAGACATAATATTGTGATTTCACCTAAGAAAGTTTCAGATCTACAAAGATTTCCAATTAGGAAGAAGAATTTGCAGCAGCTGCAACATATCAAGGTATTTTTCATTTTTTATTTTCAAGAAGGATAAATTTGTGTGTGAAAACCATATTTGAAAGTCATGAAAAAATTTGGTTCCATATTGAGTGAAATTAAGCACTAAGAAAGGGAATAGTAGTGATTATTCTACATACTTTTGAGTTATAATTTACAACTTTTATTATGAAGTGAAGTATGCAATATTTTTTAAGAAACTCATTTAGAAGATCTTAAGCAAGTTGAGATAGAAATTTGCATTGTAAAAGCTTAAGATCATGTTGTAAAAGGAGTTTGAGTTACCCTTTGTAACTGCAAAGTTAATATGAAAAGGCTTGTAAAGGTGTAAGAAAATGTACCATCAACCTATACGTCCCTGCGTGGACCTAAATGTAGCAATGCATACTATGCAGCCCCTGCCATGTCATCAAAGAAATTTCTCTATTGAAACATATAGAGCCATAAATTCCAGTGGTATTTTGGGGTTTCCAAATGTTATTCCTAGTAAAGTTAGGGAACACTTGCCAAAATTCAATGGTGAGAATTCAGAATCAACATCTCAGCATCTGCAAGAGTTTCATATTTGATGGTGGATCGTGAGATAGGTCATGAAGATCTTTGTTCAATCTCTGAAGAAAGATGCTAGAGATTGGTTTTCATATTTTCCCGTGTGTTCTATCTCTTTGTGGAATGAGTTAATGGTAGCATTCATAAAACAGTTTGGTGAAAGAATTAATCCAATTTTAGTGAGACAAAAACTTATGAACATCCAGAAAGAAGAAGATGAGTTAGTCCCAGCTTTCAATCTCAAATTTTTAAAGACATTAGGTGACATTCTTGAAAATATGAGACCAAATGACACACTGTGTTTGGTTGTATACTTGGGTGCATTTGATGAAGAAATGAGCTATCTGTTAAGAGATAAAGATCCTACAACATTACATCGTGCATATCAAATTGCAATAGATATTGAAAAAAACTTAAAACATTCAATGATGAAAGGATACATGGCTGCAAGTGTTGGTTATCCTAGCACACCTCATGCAAAAAGAATTCATGGATCAGACAATAGAAATGGTTGTCAAGATGATAGTACTTCTACTATTACAATCAATCTATCATTACATGATACAAATCATAGTGAACTCCAAGTTGAACATCAATAAAATTTGAGCAACGTTGATCAGATGCCTTTTGTACAGGAATTGTCTAACATGAAGAGGCACAAGGGAGAATCACCATATAATTTGTTCTCAAGGTTTTTGGATGCTTTGTTGGAGGTCCCCAAAAATTTTAAACATGAGGATTCAATGTGCATTGATTTGTTTTGTCAAATCTATGAGTCAAGGCTGAGTACTTTGCCAAAGGAGTTGAAGCCTCATAGTTTTGATGAAGTACTTGATTGGATAAAGATTATTGGAGCCCAATGTGATTATACACAAAATGTGATGTCTCAAAATAAAGATAGCAGCTGTTATATTGAGAGAAATCAAAAAATGTACATAATTGAAAAGAATATATCAAAAAATGAAGACCTGTCTTGTTTGGATGAGGATATTGATTGTAATCAACTCACAAGCAGCACATATGTAGATCAATACAATAGGGATGAAAATGAATATACACTGTATGATGACAAAATAGACATGCATGAATTTTCTCCTTGTAATATCTTGACAACGAAGAAGTAGATGAGATCAAAGAGAGGTTCCATCTGCAGTCTTATGGTTCAGATGAATTTGGTGACTTGTTTGAAGATAAGAGTGATAATGAGATAATGTATTCATCATTAAGTATGCAAGAACCATGTAGTCTTGATTACAATATTGCTAGGGTTGAAAGCTTTGTCAATGGTGGGCTTGGTATCATTGGGTTGTTCATACACATTCAACTCATGAGGTTGATCATGATGATTGTTATTTTGTCGGTCATATATGCTTGTATGAAGTAGAGTTGGAAAGTCTTACATCAAATGAGGATAACATTACCAGGAAAGATGTTGATGACATGAGTTCACTCTCAGATGATCAAGTTATGCATTATGATGAGAATCTAAATAATAGGATGCCACCATTTTTGGTTGATAGTGCTATGGAGCTTGAAGAGTCTTATGACCATGCTATCTCAGATTATGTGGATATGACAAAAAATTCAAATATGTGTGATGAAAAATCAAAGGATGAAATGAAGGATAGCATTGGTTGTTGTGAGTTCAGGGCTGATTGTGGTGTTTCAAAATATAGTGATACGAGGGAAGATTTGGAACTCCATGTTGAGGAGGCAAAAATATTTGCATCAAAAATGAATTTAATGGAAAACCCCTTATTTGATGAGCCTCCTTCTTCACTAGATATGAGAAATGATGATCCTTATTGGTGCAGAGATAATCCACTCTTTGTTGAGAACTCTGATGATCCATCTAATATAGGGTTAGAATGTGGCCTTAGGCAAATAAAGCAACACATTGATGAGCTCCTCAAGGCATTGATTATGCCTATGAAGAGGACACTGATTGTGGTGTTTCAAAATATAGTGATACTAGGGAATATTTGGAACTCCATGTTGTGAGGAGGTAGAAATGTTTGCATTAAGAATGAATTTAATGGAAAACCCCTTATTTGATGAGCCTCCATCTTCACTAGATATGAGAAATGATGATCCTTATTGGTGCAGAGATAATCCACTCTTTGTTGACAACTCTGATGATGCATCTAATATAGGGTTAGAATGTGGCCTTAGGCAAATAAAGCAACACATTGATGAGCTCCTCAAGGGCATTGACTATGAATGTTTCACATTTGATACAGATGTTGCAAGTAAGGTTGAGTATCATGATTCCAGCTACTTGGAAGAGTATGAACACTTTCAGTTTCCAATTCAGTTGGGAGGTATTTTGATGGAGTATGACAATAAGATGAAGAGCAAGGAATGTTATTTTAAATATGAATATGTTTCATGTGATGAATATAACACTTATGTGTCATGTGATGATGAAAATTTTTAGTTTATATCTGGTTATAAAATGCAAAATGATATAGATTACATTAACAATGGTATGCTCAGAAAAGTTGTGAGAGATGTTAGTGGAAATGTTTGTGATCAGGCCGATTTTAGTGGTGGTCACATATTTACGCTTGTAAGAAGAGGGATATATTTGTTGCAATGGTATGGAAAATAAAATATGGGTTGAGGGAAATCAATTCCTTCAACAGGCTGGTGTTTGACAGAGGAAAACATTGGTTCTTTTCATTTGGTGGCCTGGGGCTATCATATATGGTTTGAAAAAATTGAATAAAGACTTCGTTGCCCAATGGTTATAGCACTTGATATGCTCTCCCATAAGGTTCTAAATTCTCGCTTTTTTCACTGAGGAACAAACATCACCAAAAATATCCATTGTTGGGACTGTAAAATTCTGCAAAATTTTAAGTGCCCATGTTGAAAAATTTGCCCTAGTGACTTACTTTTGAGGGTCATAATTTGGAGCCCATTTAATTTCATGCAAAATCCCTTGGTGAGTGTATTCATTTGTCATATGTGAACATGTATGTTTGATTTCAGCTTCTTGTGATGAGTTTTGATAGGGTTTTGAAACAACAAGTTGGAGGGTTTTGGGACTGTTTTGTTGTTTGCATACTCTCAGACCTACGAAGTGACCTCTTGTTTAGACTATTATTTCATAGATGGATGATCATCATGGTGAATGTAATGGTGCACTAAATTCCCCTCATATTCATATGCTCCTTGGTTTTGTTTTAGATCCATAGGATCAAGTTTGATATTTCTACCAGGTCAAAAGCAAAGGTAGTTTGTCATATTTTGACATCTAGAATGTTTCAAGGAGGTCAAATTTGACCCTTAATATCTTGTGAAGAATATGGATTGAAGGAAATCCCTCTTGCACACATGCTCAATGGACCTAAATGATCTAGTGTTTCCAGTCACAGTTTCCCAAGAGAAGATTTGGTATCTTTTTGAGATGGTGACTTGGTGAGCCCCAATTGGTTTTTAACAGGTGTAGTTATAGAAATTTTTGAGTGAGCCAATTTGGCATTGAATATCTTGCACCTCAAGATCAATTTTACTAGGCCATTTGTTGCACTGAATTCTTGGGTCAAATTTCTACATGATTGTGCATTTTCATGACTTTAGGAGGTGGTTTGAATAGTTTTCCAAGGTGATTCTAGAGGCCACTTGACCTATTTTGACTACTGTGCAAGGTGCCTGAAAGTGGATTTTGATGTCTACGCGGTTCATTTTTTCACCTTAGGAGCATTCAAAGGCAACCTCAGATCAATTTAGGATAAAAAATTATTTCAAAATGATTTTTTTTTAGTTGGGCCCATAAGGGGCCTGGCATGTGTCACACAATTTGGGGAAGCTTTTGATGAAGATAAATGTATCGGTTCTCATGATGCTTCAATTAAAGGTATTGGTGTGATTCTCCAAGGTCTTTATCAATAATTATTTTATGAATACGGCATTAATGAACGCACATGCTAGAACTAAGGGGCTAATACATAACAAATTTGAAGTAGATTATGATCACATTGAGTAGCAATCAACAACAGTTTGATCAAAATAATATCTCCGGTTTGGCTGATAGTCATGAAGATAGCAAATCCGGTTTGTATACAAGTATAAAACCTTTGAAATCAGGGAGAATCAAATTACATGGAAATTCTTCAAAGGACTTCATCCAAATCTTCAGGTGTTTTAGATGTATGGAATTCTTCCATCGATTAGAAGAAGCTACGGGGTAGAATTGGAGTGATTCCCAACTAAACTTAAGGCTTATTAGGGTTGCACTCAAGGTGGATAAAAACACATCAATAATTTTATGTATGCTTGGCAATATGGAACTACAAACTGATGATTGGTTTAAAGCAAAATAAATGGTTAAAGTAGCTCAGAGTTCACAGTTACAAAGTGTTTCGCATTAATGCATGTTATAGATCAAATGGGTTTATTGAAAAGGTTTTTGAAACGCCCAAAAAAATGCAATTAGAAGTTGTAATGTCAATTTCCACAACCGTTGTCACCATCTTTCCTACTCATTCCAAAGAAGAGGGATCCAAAGAATGCATCAATTCACTTTGAGGAGGCTCAAAGATTATAGGCGTAGACCATGAAGTGATTATGTTGCTTGTTGTTGCCATTATGCTTGCCATAAGGGGTTAATTTCATATTGCAAATGGAAATTTTTATGTAGATACAAGAAGTTGCTGCATAAAAATATCTTTGTTCAACTTGAGACATGGGAAAATCGAGCATATCAATTGATCTTGCGTCAACAGTACAAATATATTGAATTGTCTAGGGAAATGTGAGGAACAATGAAACCCTAGTTTTATTGTTTTCAGCCCTAATACATTATAAAGTGGAATAGTAGCAAGCTTATAAAGGAATATTATTAAGATAGTACATTTGGTGCCCACAAATTATATGTTACGCTTTGATGTAACACTACAATGTTGAATTTTTCATCTTCAACACTCCCAGAGCAAAGACGTAATGTTGTGAGGTTTTCCAACCATGTGAGAATTGAAAAATGCACAATGTGTTGGGCCGATTGTTTGTGGCAAGCTCTCGTGCTAGTGGCTGCGATGAAAAGAAGATAAAAGTGCATGTTGACTACTGTAAACATTTCTTGAAGCCACCATAGTTCAAAGGGTGTGGCAAAGTAAAGAACGAAGGATTCAGGTGAAAAGAATGAATATCGCCCATTGCTGGTTTTTTTTATTTTTCCTCATCTTATGAGTGATGCATGATGGTTATTCTCCTTATTTCACCCATCACTATTGTATTTTGTCTTTCTCTAAGTGCATTAGAGATGTGCGATGGTGATTAGCAGGGTTTGTACAATGTGATGGTGGGCTCATGGCTAATGTCCAAAGGCAAGTTTTTTTTAAAGATTGTTTTTGGCAGTAAGTATATCAAAGGAGATTGCATGAGTAAAGAGTTTGTTACAACTTGATAAAATAAATTAAATCCTTTACAAACGAAGTACTTTGAGCTACATGTAATATGAAGTGTGAAATGCATGGGTAATTATTTTTATAGCCCAGATAAAAATAATTACCCTCGTAAGTAAATGAAAGTAATACTTTAAGTGTTGGGTATTGAAGGAGAAGGAGCATAGTAAAATGTTTTGCACAACTTGATTGCAAAAATGAATAAAATCTTTCACCATATGAAACAGAATATTTTCGACTGCGAGCAAATTAGGGAGTAAAGATTTTTATAATGAAGTTTCTTTTAGCTGTGGTAATAACAAAATTCGTTGTTGTTGGGAAAAAGGGGTAAATTCTTCACAAGGAAAGGGAAATTTCCAGTTGTTGGGTAAAAGTGAATGAAGATAAATGATGGCTCTTCAAGATAAGGAATATTTTTTTGTTGCAGGGCAAGTAAGTGATGAAGCAATAAAATAGATTGCAGAATGGGGATTTTCTTCAAGCGGTGGGTAGTTACTAATCAAATGGAGATCAAGATGCCAAGTGTTTTCCATAGATTCATTTTAGGGCTTCTTCTTCTTCTTCTTTATATTCTTTCTTCTTCTCATTTGTAAAGGGTTCTAAAAATTTGAATTAGGTAAGTAATGAGAATAGTGTTGAGTCTAAGTCATAAATAGAGTATGTAAATTGTAATAGCTTGATTTTATGAGCAAGTGTTAACCAATTTGTGCAACAACAAATTACTATTCATGAATATTGTCTCTAGATTTGTACGCTTTTAATTATATGAATTTAATATATCAAGGATGTTTGAATTTTTCATCATAGCTTCCCTATGATTGTGTTGTTTGTCCATGGTTCTCTTTCAAGCAAAGAGTTAAATTACTTTGATCAAATAATTGTAATTTATAGTGCACAAGTGGGATTGGTAATTAGAACTTTATGAAAATATGAGTGGATTTGTTAATGTAAGGCATTAACATATTTTAAATCCATTGGTTGAACCTAGTTTGCTAATAGGATCTCTGTTGTAGTTTTATATTTGACTTTGTGGCCCATGATTAGGCATTGATCTATCACAAAGCTTAAGACATTTTCAAAAATAATTCAAATCCTATTAAATCTCTATTACTTTTATCCTTCTCTTTTTATTTCATGTTTAAGTTATCACAGTTCCCTGTATCTTCATGGTATTTGAAAGAGTATAGAGGCTAAATTTGAGAGAATTATATTTATTAACCCTTTATGTGTTTGAGATGAAGATATCTAAGTTATATGTTCTCAACAATGTTCAATGCAAATGGGATTATGCTTGAATCTGGTGGAATATAAAATACCCATTACTCATATATCTAAGAATTATCCACTTTCATAGGTCTATAGTTTGTTGCTTGAAACGTTTATCATATGCTTGGACCTACAATTAGGAACACCCTCTTGAGTCTTGTGGAGCTTGAAGTGCAAAAGGGTTTCATAGCCTTGTTCGTTGGCTTTTCTTGTCTTCAAGCTATTGATAGTGTAGATTCCTTGTCCTAAACATTTAATTCCCTAGTTTGAGAATTGTGTTTCTCCTTAGGTTTGAAGGTTGCAAGAAAAATAACCAACACCTGCATCTCCTTTGCCTCCCAAAATATACCATGCAATGCAAGAAAATATTCACGTTCCCAAAAAATTACGACTTTGTATTATTTTAAGTACTTTATGGTTTAGGTTTTAAGCATATTCCTAAATTCTTTTCTTTCAAAATATGATTTTAAAATGCTTGTTTGGTTTTATACGAGCTCAATTTATGTCAAACTTGAATTACTCTAGATGATATTTTTCTTGGGGATATGAATGTTTTAAATTAGTAATCAATGCCGATTTTTTGAAATCTTCAATATAACTTTAAGATGTGAAAATAGGAGAAAAAATAAAAGTAAGAAGAAAATCGACAATTCTAATTTTACACCACCTAGCACCATTGGCAACTTTTAGGGCTTGATCCTCATGTTTCATTGGTAGAGACTTGTTAATAGAATTAAACCTTTCTTATATATAACACAAACCTTCTAGAGCCATTGAACCTTGTTTAGCTTTGTATTTGTTTACAACAACACTTAAATTATTTCTCAAACACACAATCACTACATTATAGTTTTCTAGATAAAATTAGGGTTTAATAAATTCATTAGGAGTGAGGCTTCTAAAATTGTCTCTTTTTTTTTATACGCAAGTTTTGAGATTTGTATTAATTATGTAAAAAATTACATTCGTCTACTATGCAAGAAATATTTCCACCATCTTTCATTACCAAAACTCGACCCAACCACCAGCACCAAAAAACCATCCCAAAGACATACGTAAACTAGAAACCCAGCCATGCATGGCATACAACCCGACCATCGAACAAAACCTACTTCCTCCCCAAAATTGGCCATGAGGGATCAGCCCCAACCAAGAACTAACTGAACCCTGACCACCAAGAGTACCTCAAAATGGCCATGAACAAGCCGATCCGATAAACCCTGCAAGAAGGAAACACCAAAATACACCGAAATTGAAACCCTACCAGCTACCAACACCACCACCCACAAAGAAAAAAAAATCACATAACATCATTTAAAATAGTGAAATCTTCAAAGTCCTTTACCCACGTGACGCCACCCACAACCAACAAGCCGAAGAACTTCTTCAGGTACATAATCGCCACCACCGCCACCATTTTGTGCTTGATCCGTATAGGATCTAGACTAAATTGCAAAATTTGAATGCTTAACTTTTACAATGATTATTCCAAGTTAATTAGAACAAAATTAACTTGGAAATAATTACAATAATTAAAATGACAAGGTGATAACAACAGAAGGAAAGAAAGTGAGAGAAAGAAAGAGAGATGCAAATAGAGTTTGATTACGGAGTTCGCCACAATGTGACTACGTCTCCGGGTCCGCTCCAATGGAGTAAGACCGATCCGATTAATCTCCAGAAAAGAGTGTACAATGAGTTACAAAATCACCCCTATCCACACAACGCCACTTTTCAAAGTGCAGGAGTGAAGAACAAAATCTCCAAAATAGCCTCCTCTCGCTTCACCAGAAATTCCTTCCAAAATGCTTAGACAAAACACCTAGCCAAAATTCTCCTCCAAGAACACTTCAAAATCACACCTCCAAATCACTTAACTCAACTCTCACCCTTACATCCCTTTTATACAAAAAAATATCCCAATATGGTATAAAACCATATGATTTTATAATATTCTCCAAAACAACCTAATCTCCCAATTTTGCATAAAAATCCATATTAAAAATCCCTTAATATTTTTGATTTAATTTAAGGCCCTTTATTTTTTAACTCCCGGGCTTATTCTATTTTGGAAGGTTTTTGGTTAACCCTTAAAAGGATTATTTGTTGAAATTTTGGAGGGATTAATTTAAAATAAGGGCATTCCGTTAACTAACACTTAACAAAATACTCCGATGCCACTATACATTTATAAGCCATTCGATGGCTTAGTATTTTATGAAGCCGGCCGTTGCGGGTTCCAAACCCGTCGCCGGAAAATTTTTAAACAAAATTCAAACATGCATTCAACAAAATGAAATGGCCACCAATAATATAATAATAACGGCGCCAATGGTGGAATGGTTGCACGCAGCATTTGGTCGAATCCCTTCCCCAACAAACCTCTTTTTTTAAACAAACAAGCGGAATAACCACCGGAGGATGAAAGAGAGGCCATGTGGCATGCCGAGGAGGTGCCACGTGGCAAAGCCTAACTCGCCCGTGATGATGTAGATGATGACTGGCCGACGGGGATGATGACTCATACCTGCGGGGACGATGACTATGATGATGGCGCTGCCATGTGTCCGCCTCGACCGGTTCCATATATAAGGCATGGATGCCACGCGGTCGACCGGTTCGCCCACTTACCATTCGTAATAATGCCTATGCCAATCCGTGATGTCCTACCCTCTCGAAAGTCAATCAAAGCCGACCCACCGATAACTCTCACATAATGTCTAATTTCGATGAAACGAAAGGCCTGAAAGTTCGCGACGAGTTCTTCACGATGATGCCAACTTCGACAACTTTTGACGACATCATTTTTTTCGCTTCCTGGATGCCCCCTGATCCCAATTTGACCCAAGGTTTGACTGGCCATAACTTGCACAAATGGATTCCTTTTTGCTCTGTTCGAGTTGGATTAGAATCAAGACACTGAGATCTTTTTGATGGTGTAGATTTTGGAGAGAATGGAGACACTTCAATTTCCACTAAAAATATCCACGATCAAGTGACCAAAGCTAAAGTTGCTCAAGTCAAGGAGGAACGAAAATAGCTTCATAGCCTCGTCCGAAGCTCGGATATTTTCAAGGTCAAACAATCTCATAACACCTCTACCCTCAACAACAAAGCTCAACACATCATCGACACCACCCACCAGGTCTTTGTGGAACATCTTCACCAATAACAGTTTAGCCTTAGCCTTAATCACCCCACTGTCCAGAAGAGAGGCCAGGAATCGAGAAGAGATGTGAAGATTATCTCTTCCAAATTCCTTGTCGGCTAGATGACCAGCCCCCAGAATCATTTTTGTCACCACCAAAACTAGAGGATCCCCATTCGTGAGAACACACTTCAAACGTTGATCCTTAATTTCTCTGAAAGAGGCTTGTCTAGTCGTGGATCGCAAAGAAATTGGAGTGTCTGCACCGAATTTCACCACCCCTTCTATAGAGACCTCAATGAAAAAATGAGATCTCTTCACCATTATATCCACCACACGACAAACACCACCACCAACCGACTCTAACTCCACAGAGGAATGGTAAAAAATCATTGATTTTCCAACTTAAACAATTAAGCCTATTTACTGCCAAGTACCTGGTCACTGCCACCTTAGCTAATGAATACCTTCAAAACATGCCAAGGAAAATCCATATGAAACGGCCTCTAGGCTATTATGCCTATGGAAACCTCAAGAACAGAGAAGGAAATATGGTGGCAAGGCCACGTGATCGCCATCCTACTCACCCCCTCCACTGTCCCCCTGTGTCCTCCCACTCTGCCACCGTGGCACCCAACAAACCACCTTTACATGCCAATGAAGAGAGGAGAGAGGGGGAGCCCACCCAGCCACCCACTTCTAAAATTGTCTACTTACCTATCATTAGAATACATAATTTTTTCAGCAAAGATGAATTTGACAAGGAGTTTAATAGGAATTTAACTGAAAGGTTTTACTTAGTCCTTGAGGGTTTTAATCTACTTGTTAATCATATGCTTCCCGAAAGATACCATGTGATGCAAGAAAATATTAAGTCACCCCATAAGGTATGGTTTTGTATTGGTTTAAGTTGCTTTGCTTTAAGACAAATGGTCTCTCCCTAGATATATTTTTTTGAATAAGATATTTTCTAATATTGCTATAAAATGGTCATTTCTTCAAATTACTTTCCAGAAGAACTTAAAAGAAAGAAATGAATGGATAGATTCAATATAACTATTTATTGATAAATCTAAACCGGATTCCCCGGTGAATCAATTCCAATATTTCGCATAAATTCCAATATTTCTTTGACAAATTGTTCCCCAAGATGTTTGATTTTCATTAAATCTTCTCACCTATAATTCGAGAGGTCCGATACTGTATTTATATTGGCCTTTTTGAGGCAGTTATATACCCTAGTAGAGAAGTTTAATTGGTCAATATACATTTGATCAAAATCTATTCTCTTCGTATCAGTCGATATATGCGAAATAGGTAAGGAAGGAGTAATATTGTCGCTTAAACTGTTTGTTCCATCGATGTTCTCTTCCTTTGCATTCAGAAAGGGAAGGAAAAAATCAATCAAATTCCGAGACGCTTCATAAAGTGCTTCTTTAGGCGCTAATCCTCCATTCGTCCATATTTCAAGAAATAGAATTTCTTGTATCTCATTTTCGCTCCAATAGGAGTGAATACTGTAATTGACATTTTGAACAGGGACAAAGGCAGCATCTATAGGAAAAATTCCATCCTTAGAATTGTAATTATTTGGATTTTGGATAATATATCCGCGACCTTTTTCAATTTGTAATGATATATCTAAGGTAATTGATTTATTTATGTTAGCTATATGTTGTGTAGTATCAATTATTCTCACAGAAGGTGGTAACATTATATCTTGAGCGGTTACTTTTTTTGGTCCGACAACATGGATACATCCTTCTCGAATTCCGTACGCATCACTTCGAAGTACAATTTCTTTCAGATTCATCAAAATTTCATGTATTGATTCTTCAATACCTATTATCACGGAATATTCGTTTGATATATTTTGAAATTGAGCACGTGTGATACATGTTCCTTCTACTTCTCCGAGTAAAACTCTTCTTATTGCGCTGCCTATTGTATTAGCTTGACCTTTGCGAAGCGGAGATAGAGTGAAACGACCATAATTAAAACGCTTATTCTCTGTTCTGAATTCCACGCACTTCAATTCTGGTATCTTAATTGAGACTGCTATTTTATTCTGATTCATAATATTATTTAAATAAATAATTTAATCATTTCTTTCTCTTTCAATTTATTCAATTCTTACACACGTCTCCTTTTGGGAGGTCTACATCCATTATGTGGCATAGGAGTTACATCACGTACATAAGTTAATTGTATGCCACTTTTATGACTCGTTTAGGAATAAAGGATTCATGGGGTGGATGGAGTATAACCGGAGAAACTGTATCTAATCCAGGTATTTGAAGTTATGAAGGTGTGGCCGGGGCACATATTGTGTTTTCTGGCTTGTGCTTTTTAGCAGCTATCTGGCATTGGGTATATTGGGATCTAGACGTATTCTGTGATTCCCGTACAGGAAAACCTTCTTTAGATTTGCCTAAGATTTTTGGAATTCATTTATTCCTCTCAGGAGCAGCTTGTTTCGGATTCGGAGCGTTTCATGTAACGGGTTTGTATGGCCCTGGAATATGGGTGTCTGATCCTTATGGACTAACTGGAAAAATACAACCTGTAAATCCGGCATGGGGAGCTGAAGGTTTTGATCCTTTTGTTCCGGGAGGAATAGCTTCTCATCATATTGCAGCAGGTATATTGGGTATATTAGCAGGTCTATTCCATCTCAGTGTTCGTCCTCCCCAATGTTTATACAAAGGATTACGTATGGGGAATATTGAAACTGTCCTCTCCAGCAGTATTGCTGCTGTGTTTTTTGCAGCTTTCATTGTGGCCGGAATAATGTGGTATGGTTCCGCAACCACTCCGATCGAATTATTTGGTCCTACTCGTTACCAGTGGGATTAGGGATACTTCCAACAAGAAATAGATCGGCGAGTTCGTGTCGGTCTGGCTGAAAATCTAAGTCTATCAGAAGCTTGGTCAAAATTTCTTGAAAAACTTGCTTTTTATGATTACATTGGGAATAATCCAGCTAAAGGGGGGTTATTAAGGGCAGGTGCAATGGACAATGGAGATGGAATTGTTGTTTAAATGACATTTTCTGAGAATGAAAATGTATATTACATGGTACAAAATGAACTTCTAATTTAACAATCAAGTTGATTTTGTAATTAGAAGTTCATCTGATAATTTCAGCCTATTCCTTGCCATTTTAAGAATATAAGGGCAAATCCTAGTTTTTTCAGTTAGTAAGAAAAAGGTTTATATAAATACTCTAAAATAATGTATCCTGGGCAATTGCAACAATTGGATTCATTACTATCCCCAGTAAACTAGATGCTATTACACATACAATCATACTAAATTCGATATAATTTTTTGAGATTGAAGAAGATAATCTATAATTTTGCACGTGGGGAGTTATTTCTTTGTTTCGTTCAGTCATTAATAACTTAACTTAATTATTTTCAGATAATAATATATTGAAATAACACTCATAAAGAGTCCTATCGAAACCAATAAATAGGAGCCTGCTTGCCATCCACACCAAAATAGATAAAGTTTTCCAAAAAAACCTGCTAGTGGAGGAATACCTCCTAGAGATAGCAGACATAAAGATAAAGACAAAGCTGAAAAAGGGTCTTTCATATATAATCCTGCATAATCCCGAATGTTGTCTGTTCCTGTACGTAGACTGAATAATACAATACAAGCAAAAGTTCCTAAATTCATAAAAATATAGAGCAGCATATAAGTTATCATACTCGCATATCCATTATTTGAGTCTCTATCAATTATTCCAATAAGGATATATCCAATTTGACCTATCGATGAATATGCAAGCATACGTTTTATGCTTGTTTGAGTAATAGCAATTAAATTCCCTAATATCATGCTAAGAATAGATAATATTTCCAAAAGAAGATGCCATTCGTTCAATGAGAAATAAAAAATAAAATAAAAACTGATCGTAGGTTCTTCTCTCCATTGAAATAACAGAACCGCTATGCTTAGCACTAAACTTGTTAAAGAGATGAAATAGAACCAAGTTGTCTTTTTCTGATCAGAAATGAAATCGATAACTAGAAGAAGAAATAGGTTGAAAATCAAGATACATTCTAGAAAAATGGAACTTCCATAGAAGAGAAGCAAATGAAATTCTTTCATAAAAATGATTTAACGGTATTAATTGAAAACAAATTTTTCATTTTGGTCGGATCATGATTTAGTAACTTCAATTAATCTTTGAGAAACATTTTCTTCCATTTACATTTATAATAAACCTAATGGATAAGATTGAATATTGATAATATCCTTATGATCATTTAGCTATGATTGATTTTTCATTCTTCTTGCATTATACTTCACTTGTTTCGATCAGAAAGATTTGCGACACTCGGAGAAGTAGATAGATCAAACAAAATTTTTTGTTTTCATAATTGTATCCTTATTTGTCGTTATGCGGGACCTGGGACTTACTAAGTACTTGAAATTTGCTTATCTGGACTTCGAATAATAGTAGAATCGAGTCAGAGAAAAAACTTTGTAAAAGTATCCTTATCTATGAGGGGAGAGCGTATGAAAAATGTAACTGGTTCTTTCATTTCCCTAATTTATTTACCCTCCACTGAGGGTTTTGGGTTAAATACCAATATTTTAGAAACAAATATAATAAATCTCAGTGTGGTGCTTGGTGTACTGATCTATTTTGGAAAGGGAGTGTGTGCGAGTTGTATATTTAAATAATCTAGCTGGATCCAACCAACTGCACTTTGTAGATAGAAAAGTGCATGATCTCAACGAATTACTTCTAAAAGGGAAAAAAGAAATATGGAAGAACTATAGCATTTCGTAGTTGATTGGAAAATTTTATTACCAATCCCAACCAACAAGAGAAAATCTTTAGAATGGTTAAAGCTAAACTGCTTGAAGTCCAAGCACAACTGGGTACTCTTTCCACCGCTGTGCTAATATGAGATGGGTTCAAAGGCATAGTTGGAGGTTCATCCGATATATAACATTCATATCAATGGAATTATTCAATCTATCGAATGAAAAATAGTCCTAATCTCCCATCCAATTTTTTTGGTTTAAATGCGGAATGGGCAACCTGCACAGAAGTGAAATTATTCAAGAAAAAGTAAAGAGGAAATACGAATGAAAAGAAAAAAGAAGAAAAAAAGAAGAACAACAACTTTGTTGATAATAAAAAATCCCTTTTGGAAAAAGAGCCCTTCATAGATTTCAGTCTTTGATAGATTGATCTTATTTTGACATAATATGAATGAAAAGGGTAGGCTTGGTAAAAAAAAAGAGTCGAGTGGGAGAGTCGAATGAATCGAAAGGTTCGTGTTCGGTTTGGGAAGAGATTCTAAATTCGTTTAACTTATGAATAGATAATCTCAATTGCCACAATTTTTTTTGCATACAAGGTATTGAATTGTTACTGATCTGGCCTTTTTCCTTCTTTAGACCCCTTCTTTTACTCCAATAGTTTACCCTATTGAAATGCAAGGGAAATGCATGCATTTTCATACTATGAAAAAGAAAGGAAAATTGAAGTAATAAATTGGACTTATCAATGTTATTACTATTACCTGGATCTCACGAAGCCTAATTCAGGTTTGATCATAGAAATAACTCTCTTGGAACACAACAAAGTGCTTTCCTTTTACCCAGGTTCTAAACTTCCTATTTTTGGAAAGAAAATTGGGATAGAGACACATTTCGTGATGAATCTTTATATGGCAGATTCTAAAATTGATCTGCACGGCCTAACCAATAGTTCAAGTCACACACTCCCATAATCCATTTTCTCCATCTGAGATGAGTATCTACTTCAATTCTTTGTATTAAATAAAGAATACTTCAAAATTGAAAGGAGAAATCCGAGAAACATGCTTTCTTATTTCCCTATTTTCAATAAGAAATATTCGCGGCAATGATATATCGTAAAATAATAGGTTTTGAATACTGATTCAAAATGTATATTTCCTTTCTATAAAGGACCTGAAATACCTTGCTTGCGGATCATTAGAAAGTGCATTAACATAAATACAGCAGTAAGAAGGGGTAATATGAAAGTGTGTAAACTATAAAAACGAGTCAAGGTAGATTGACCCACACTAACACTTCCGCGTAATAACTCTACCAAAGGAGTTCCTATTAACGGAATGGCCTCAGGCACACCGGTCACAATTTTGACTGCCCAATAACCAATTTGATCCCAGGGCAAAGAATAACCGGTTACACCGAAAGATACGGTTAATACAGCTAGAATTACACCCGTAACCCAAGTTAATTCACGAGGTTTTTTGAATCCACCTGTTAAATAAACGCGAAATACATGTAAGATCATCATTAAAACCATCATACTTGCTGACCACCGATGGACCGATCGGATTAGCCAACCGAAGTTCACTTCAGTCATTATGTATTGAATAGAGGCGAAAGCTTCTAGAACGGTGGGACGATAGTAAAAAGTCATAGCAAAACCGGTAGCTACTTGTACCAAAAAAGAAGTCAGTGTGATTCCCCCTAGGCAATAAAATTTATTCACATGAGGAGGAACATATTTACTAGTGATATCATCCGCAATCGCCTGAATCTCAAGACGCTCTTTGAACCAATCGTATACTTTATTGAGATAGGTAAACTCAAATTCCCCCTCTAAAAACCGTATATGAAAACCGGTAGCTCTTTCCATTGTTCAAGCATGATTAGTTGGATTAGCTCACTTTTCTGTAGGCTATATATTCACCTATGCAGCTTTCTTAATCGCCTCTACATCAGGCAAATTCGGTTAATTCTTTTTCATTTTAGAGGCTATTTAGATTTTCAATCTAATCTCTATGCATAAAAAGGAGTCATCCACGTAATACTTCTCCATCTCAAATTTGATCTATATTTTTATATAAATTGGCTAAATCATTATGGCAAGAAAAAGTCTCATTCAAAGAGAGAAAAAAAAACAAAGATTGGAAAGGAAATATAATTTGCTTCGCCAATCTTTGAAAAAAGAGATGAGTGAAGTCTCATCACTGGATGAAAAATTGGGAATTTATAGAAAATTACAATCTCCACCGCATAATAGTGCACCTACATGTCTTCGTCGATGTTGTTTGAAGACTGGAAGACCTAGAGCCAATTAGAGAGACTTTGAATTATCCGGATATATAATCCATGAAATGGCTCACGCATGTTTGTTGGCTAGGGTAACAAAATCGAGTTGGTAGGGTAAAAAAAAGGATTCTTTATAGTTATTGTTATGATAGAAAAGTCCCTCCCTATATAGGGAGGGAGAATAGCATACCCAAGGGATTGCTTGATGTACCCCTTTTGGGGTATTATAACAAAGGTAATATGAAGGGATAGCATGGAGTAGAGCAGTTTGGTAGCTCACAAGGCTCATAACCTTGAAGTCACTGGTCAAATCCCGTCTCCGCAAAGACACAATAAGTTTTTATATCCAAAAAGGATGACTCATCCCATTTATCTTGACTGTATGTATAAATACGAGAAAAATATGACTAAACCAATAACTAGTGCATAGTTCTATTCTATCCTACAGATGGGGCAGGTAGCGGGAATCGAACCTGCATCTCTATTTTCCCTTTCTCCCTTGAGCAAATGTTGTTTGAACTTATCATACCGTGTTTTTTCACGGAACCAACGTTCACTTATCACCGATTGGGAATATGGTAATACACATCTCAATCGGATACCAATTTCTTGAAATCGTTTGAAAGTTTCAAAATTTTCTTTTTCTTTCATTTGAATGTTAAAAGGAAAATCATCATCATTAGTCTGAATTTTTGTTTCTAAGGCAATTTTTCTCACCTTTTTCCACTTTAGAATAGCCTTTAACCTTTTTTTAATACTGTATTTTAGCTCTCCTGTTGAAGAATAAGTAAGATAAATAGTCTTCACGAGTTCTTTAGAAACAAAAATTTCTCTTCATTCAAAAGCAGAGTGCTTATTTAAAAAGCAAACACTCACAGGATCCCAAAGAAATCAACGAGCTAGATAGATTACTGGTGTATTTAAAGGTTTATACTCCGTTGCATACTCTTCTGTATCAAATTGGTATATTCCCATCCTTTGAAACTTATTGTATAATAATTTTGCTTCCCAGAAAGCAGCTGTCTTTCTTTCTACAATATCATCTTTCGCGGCATAAAGAGGCTGGAAGCCGGGGTTAGACATCAGAAATTTCTTCCAATACAAACTAGAAAGACGGGTCGGTCTTTCTTGAAACCTTCCAAACAGATGAAGATAATCCAATAAAGGATTTTCTATTGTTATATCTTTAATATGCTCGAATCGATTGCTGCGAATAAAACTAAAACGCCAGGTCCTAGAATCACAAACTATAGAAGTTTCCTCTTCTACGTAGGAGTTTCTTAATTCTTTAGATAAAACGATTTCATCTAGTATAGAAGATAATCCTTTTTGCATCGTATCTCTTTTGAACTGAGGAGCAATTGTGATGTAATTAGAATTACCCCGATATATACTTTTAGAGCTTAGGGTTTAAGCACATTATTGAATTCTTTTCTTTCAAAATATGATTTTTAAAATTCATGTTTAGTTTTTATATGAGTTATATTTATGTCAACCTTGAATTACTTAGATGATATTTACACATTCTACATGATTGTTCTAAAATTATTTTAATCAAAATCAACATTTTGAAATCTTCAAATTTAATTCTAAGATGTGAAAATAGGAAAAAGAAAAGCAAGAAGCAAATCAACAATTCTAAGTGCACACCACCTAACACCATTGATAACTTTTAGAGCTTGATCCTCATGTTTCCTTGATAGGGAATTGTTAATAACATTAAACCTTTCTTATATATTTAACACAAACCTTCTAGAACTGTCAACCCTTGTTTAGGTCTGTATCTATTTCTAGCAACACTTAAATTATTTCTCATACACATGATCTCTATAGTATGGGTTTCTAGCTTAACTTAGGGTTTAATAAATTCAACAGTAGTGAGGCTTATGATTGTATTTTTACCAAGTGTTATAAGAATACATATTATCTTTGGGAAGGATGAATTCAACAAGGAGTTTAACATGACTTTAACACAAATGTTTTAATTGGTGTAGGGGTTTTAAACTACCCGCTAATCCTTTGCTTTTGAAAAGATGTCATGCGATACAAGAAAATATTCAATCACCCACAAGGTATGCTTTTATATTGGTTTAAGCACTTAAGGTTTAGGGTTTAAGCATATTCTTGAATTCTTTTCTTTTAATTAAAATGCATGTTTGGTTTTTATGTGAGTTAATTTTACTTCAACCCCAAATTACTCTAGATGATATTTACACATTTTATATGAATTTTTAAAATTAATAATCGACATCAAAATTTTAAAATATTCAAATTTAATTCCAAGATATAAAAATAAGGAAAGAAGAAGAAGAATAAAATCAACATTCTAATTTCACACTACCTTACCATTGACAAATTTCAAAGCTTGATCCTCATGTTTCCTTGGTAGGGAAATGTTAATAGCATTAAACCTTTCTTATATATAACACAAACCTTCTAGAATTTTCATACCTTGTTTAGCTCTATATATGTTTGTAAAAGCACTTAAATTATGTCTTAGACACACGATCTTTGCGGTATAGTTTTCCAACTTAACCTAGGATTTAAGAAATTTAATTGGAGTGAGCCTTTTGATTATCTAATTACCCTAACATAAGAATACATATTATCTTTGAGGAAGATGAATTCAACAAGGAGTTTAAAAAGACTTTTATGGAAAGGTTTTAATTAGTCCAAGGGTTTTAAACTTCCTACTATCCTCTACTTCCCAAAATATGCCACACAATGCACAAAAATATTTAGTCACCCACAAGAATAGTTTGTATTGGTTTAAGCACTTTAGGCTTTAGGGTTAAAAAGCATATCCATGAATTTTTTTCTTTCAAAATATGACTTTTAAAATGCTTGTTTGGTTTTTATATAAGTTAGATTTATGTTGACCCCAAATTACTCTAGGTGATATTTCTCAAGTGGGTATAGAATGTTCTAAAATTAATAATCAACATCAACAATTTGAAATCTTAAAATTTAATTCTAAGATGTGAAAATACTTAAAAAAAGAAAAGAAAAAACAAAGTAAGAATAAAATAAACAATTATAATTCCACACCACCTAATACCATTGATAACTTCTAGAGATTGATCCTTATATTTCCTTGGTAGGTAATTGTTAATAGCATTAAACCTTTCTTACATATAACACAAACCTTTTAGAACCATCATTCATTGTTCAACTCTATATCTATTTACAACAATGTTTAAATTATTTTTGACACACATGATCATTGTAGTATACTTTTCTAGCTTAACTTAGGGTTTAATAAATCAACAAGAGTGAGGATTTTGTTTGTCTATTTATCTTATCATAAGAATACACATTGTATTTTGGCATGATGAAATTGGAAAGGATTTTAACAAGACTTTACATAAAGGTTTTACTTGGTCTAAAGGTTTTAAACTACCTACCATTCCTATGCTCCCCAAAAGATGTTATGCAATGCAAGAAAATATTCAATACCCCAAAACATACGATTTTATATTGTTTTAAGTGCTTCAGGGTTTAGTGTTGCATATTATTGAATTCTTTTCTTTCAAAATATGATTTTCAAAATACTTGTTTGGTTTTTATGAGTTAGATTTATTTCAATCTCAAATTACTCTAGATGATATTTACACATTTTATAAGAATGTTATAGCATTAGTAATTGACATCAATATTTTAAATTCTTCATATTTAATTGTAGGATGTGAAAATAGGAAAATAAAAGAAAATAAAGAAGAAATTCAAATATTATAGTTCACACCACCTAACACCATTGACAACTTTTAGATTTTGATCATCATGTTTCCTTGGTAGGGAATTGTTAATAGCATTAAATCTTTCTTACATATAACACAAACCTTTTGAAGCATTCAAACCTTGTTTAGCTTTGTATATTTTTATGACATGGCTTAAATTATTTCTTAGACACACGATCATTGTAGTATATTTTTCTAGCTTAACTCAGGGTTTAATAAATTCACCAAGAGTGAGGCTTTTGATTGTATATTTATGTTGTCATAAGAATACATATTTTATGTAGGAAAGATGAATTCATAAAGGAGTTTAACAAAAAATTTATAGAAATGTTTTACTTAGTCCAAGGGTTTTAAACCACCTACTAAACCTTTGCTTCCCAAAAGATGCCATGTGATACAAGAAAATATTCAGTCACCCCACAAGGTATGATTTTGTATCACTTTAAGTGCTTTAATCTTTAGGGTTTAAGAATATTCTTTGATTCTTTTCTTTCAAAATATGAATTTTAAAATGATTTTTTGGTTTTTACATGAGCTAGATTAATGTCAACCTCAAATTACTCTAGATGATATTTACACATTTTAAACAAATGTTCTAAAATTAGTAATCTACATCAACATTTTGAAATCTTTAAAATTAATTCTAAGATGTGAAAATAGGAAAAAAAAACAAGAAGAAAATTGATAATTCTAATTTCACACCACTTAACACCATTGACAACTTTTAAAGCTTGATCCTATGTTTCATTGGTAGGGAACTGTTAATAGTATTAAACCTTTATTATATATAACACAAACCTTCTAGACCATCAAACCTTGTTTAGCTAGGTCATTTTTTACATCAACACTTAAATTATTTCTCAGGCACACAATCACTATAGTATAGTTTTCTAGCTTAACTTAGGGTTTAAGAAATTTATCAGGAGCAAGGATTTTGATTGTCTGCTTATTCTATCATAAGAATACATATTGTCCTTGGGAAAGATAAATTTTTCAAGGAGTTTAACAAGACTTTTACGAAAAGGTTTTACTCGGTCCATGGGTTTTAAATTGCCTAATAATCCTCTGCTTCCCAAAAGATGTCATGTGATGCATGAAAATACTCAATCACCCCATAAGACACAATTTTTTATTGTTTTAAGAAATTTAGAGTTTAGGGTTTAAGAATATTTTTAAATTGTTTTCTTTCAAAACATGACTTTTAAAATGATTGTTTGGTTTTGACGCAAAATGGCAAGCGAAGGTGGCGGCCGAAAATTTGCAGAAGATGGAAAGGCGAGTAAGGAAGGTGAGGAATGTTACAGGGCAAGGCTCCATTGCAATAATGCGACCCATGGTGATCACTAGACTATCGATCTTTCGAGGGAGGCAAAGACGGACATTGAAATGTTAAGCGAACTAGCAATAATATGTCGCATAATTGGTCCTAAGTTTAGCATAGATCCATCCGTTGTTGGCTGGCTCGCTCTTGGAGCAAGATGGAGATAGTGAAGTTCCTTCCGAAAGGATTCTTTGTTGCAATTTTCAAATCTGCAGGGGAAAAAGACAAGATTTTGGAGTCTAGGCTCTAGAGAATGGAGGGGCATCCGGTATATATGCAAAATTGGGCTCTGAATTTTGACTTGGAAAAACTGGAACCTTACAATATGCTGATCTAGGTTCGCTTTTACAACCTTCATTTGGAGTACTCTGTGGACGATTGTATTGACAAAATTGGGAGAACCCTTGGGACACTGATCAGCGTGGATGAAGAGATAATTAACAGGGATTCTTATTTGTACCTATGGATCCAGATCGAGGTTGTATGCAAGATTCTGAGCAAATTATGGTTAAGTGTTGATGGCGTGTAGAGGAAGATCCCTGTGGAAATCAAGGAGGAAAAGTTCTTTTGTGTGCGTTGTGATAGCCAATCTCATTTCAAAGCAATCTATCTGGGGAAACCAAAGGAGAGGAAGGTTTGGAAGCAAAAGAAACCAGAGGCTGAGGTGGCTGAGAAAGTAAATGGCTCACCTAGGATGGTTTCGGTGTTGCCCTCGGTGGATGCAGGCCTAACATTGGGAGGGGCCATTATACCCTACTGTGTTGTTGCCATTGAGGAGCCGAATTGTGTTGGAACTATGGTGGTTGAGGTTGTGGCCAAGGATGCGACTCACAAGGATGACAATCACATGACATTTTGTCCAGCGAAGCCAAGGGAGCTGGCTTCAAAGGCGGATGCCTCAGATGAGGACGCGCTGGATGTCGTGGAGGAAAGAAGAATATGCAAATCTGATGCTTGTCTCTTGGGCAAGATTAAGAAAGGCCGTGGGAGGAATTCAATGAAGCAAATGAGGGTGGAGATGGCGGAAGACTTAGGGCTTCCAAGTATAATGAACTTTTTTGAAACCAAGGGAGCCAAGGCCTCCCTTGGGAAGCCATGAAGCTCACAACTTGGAATGTCAGGAGTCTCAAGGCCCCTGACAAATGACGCTTAATCAAGCGTCGCTTAGATAGATTAGCTTTAGATATTGTTATTCTACAAGAGATGAAAATAAGCGAGGTGGAGGGGAGCAAATTCTTAAAATATTGCAGGAAGTGGTCTAGTTCTTTCCTTAGTGCTTATGGCTTAGCTGGCGGTTTGGGTATCCTCTAGTTAGATAACTCGGTGCATTTAGTGGTGGATGCTTGCTCGACTAATTGGATGCTATGCATGGTGAGACACAGGAATTTAAACATTTCTTTTCCACTCTTTAATGTGTGGCCGGTTAAAGTTGGTGATAAGGCGTTGGTTTGGGAGAAAATTCGCTCTCAGACCGGTTTGTTGGATTGTAATATGTTGATCCTGGGTGGAGACTTCAACGCAATTTTGGACTTAAAAGAAAAAAATGGCCTTACGAAGGAAAATAAATCAATGTTGGACTTCAGGGATTTCATTTCAATTTTAGGGGTGTTGGATTGTTGCCCTAAGAATGGCTCCTTCACTTGGACAAATTACTGGAAGGACTTTCCAAACATTTCTGAGTGCCTTGATCACTTCCTAATTGGTGGGGGCTGGTTGGAGGGATCACTCACTTGTTCCTCTCATATTCTCCTGATTTCTGCTTCCGACCATTTTTTGGTGCAATTGGAAATTGGGCCAAGTGAAAAGTCGATGAAGAGCTATTTTAAGTTTGAGTCTATGTGGTGGAGGGACTAGAAGCTGATTGAACTTTTGGAATGATGGTGGCTAGAAGGGAACATTTTTGTTGGGACTGTGAGTTACTATTTTGTGTGCAGATTGGCGTTTATTAAAGAGAAATTGAAGAAGTGGAACTGTGAGTCTTTCAAAAACATCTTTGCGGAGAAAGCTGAAATCAAACTTGAGCTCGAGCCTCTCAATGAAATTGTGCTTAGGAATGAAATTTCAATTACTGAATATAACAAAGAGAAAGAATTGTTAGCCAGGCATTCAGAGTGTTTGGCCAGGGAAGAGTTCTTTTGGAGGGACAAGGCTAGGGAAATGTGGTTGAAAGAAGGTGACTCCAATTCCACGTTTTTCCATAATTCGTCTTGGGCTTGGAGAGAGAGGAACCAGATTTCTTCCATTTCATGCCCAGATGGCTCAATTGTCTTTGATCGGGACGACATGGAATGAGAAGCCATGAGATACTTTAAATCTCTACTTGCAGTTGTCAACCCTGAGAACGATTCTGGGCCATGGCCGATTCTTGATTGTATTCCAAAATCTATTAATTTTGATTAGAACAAAATGCTTTGAGGCCCTTTCACTCTGGATGAAGTCAAGCGTGCGATTTTTGAATTGCATCTTGACAAGGTCCCTGGGCTTGATGGACTTACTACAATTTTTTTCAAAATTGTTGGCATTTTATGGGCTCAGACCTGTGGAGGCTACTGGAGGATTTTAGAAAGAAGTTTATAAAGGACCTGAAAAATACTGCCATTGCGTTGATTCCTAAGAAACAAGTGTGTGAGTCTTTTGCGAATTTCTGCCCTATATCCCTTTGCAACACTGTGTACAAGATACTAGCCAAAGCTTTATCAAATAGGTTAAAGGCGGTTATGGATAACATAATATCAGAAGAACAAAGTGGCTTCACGCCTAGGCAAGAGATTTTGGATAGTATCATTACCACTTATGAGACTGTGCATTCGATTATTTCTGAGCATTCAAAAGGTATGCTAATCAAATTAGATATAAGCAAAGCTTATGACCGTGTCAATTGGTACTTCCTCTTGACTATCTTGGACAAATTTGGTTTTACTCAAGATTGGATTGATATGATAAAAATGTGCATCTCCACGTTTCGCCTTTCCATATTAGTGAATGGTTCCCTTTGCAATTTTTTTGGGGCCATGAATGGCCTCAGGCAGGGAGATCCCTTGTCTCCTTTCCTATTTGTGATTATGGTCGAGGCTTTGGGGAGGCATATAAGGAAATTGAGGTTGGAAGGATGTTGGAAAGGCATAAAGATTGCTGACAACTTGGATCCATTGACTCACTCTCAATTTGTGGACGACACAATTTTGTTTGGTGTCTCCTCCATTGGCGAGGCAAAGGTGATCAAGGGGGCCTTGGACCTTTATGTTTCTTCCTCAGGACAAGTTATAAATAAAGAAAAATCAACAATATTTTTCTTTAACACGAAAGCCTCAACTCGACAGAAAATTGCGAGCATTTTGGGCTTCTCTATTACCTCCCTCCCCACAAAGCACTTGGGGGCTCCTCTCTTCCAAGGTATATGTAGAGCTGATCTTTGGCGTGAGGTGATTGGGGGTTGTAGAAATAAGACTGTGGCCTGGAAAAACAAGTGGCTCTCCTTGGCTGACATAATACAAATGTTAAGATTAGTGCTCTCGGCTGTTCCTATTTTCATTATGTCTTATTTCAGACTAACGCATAAAGCATCTAGGGATCTTGAAGGCTTTATGAAGAAGTTTCTTTGGGAAGGGGCCAAGGAAAGAAGGTGAATCCCACTCATTAGTTGGGAAACTGTATGCACAAACAAGTTGGCCGAGGGTGCTGGGTTACGTAGGTTGGACCTTCAAAATCGTGCCTTGGGAGAAAAACTTGGTTGGAAAATGTATAGTGATGCGGGAAAGCTGTGGTGCAAGATCCTACAGAAAAAGTATCCTGACAATGATGAGTCGCGGAGGATTCTTACTCTGACCAATTCCCAAGGCGGTTCGCTAGTGTGGAATTTCATATGGGAATGCAGACCGTTGCTTGTCAACCACCTATCATGGCGCATTGGGAATGGGAAGCTTGCAAATTTTTGGTGGGATTTGTGGAATGGTTTCCCATCTCTTGCAAGCATGCTTGGTGAACCGGTGTGGATGGATGAGGTAATTGGTAATCATGGTAAACATGTGGCTGACTATATCTTGAGAGTTGATGGCTTGGGTGGCGCTTCATATAAATGGGTGAATGTGGATGGGTTGGATATCTAGAATGAGGGTAAACAAACTTTACACAAAATTTTGGATGATCAAAAAATAATGTTCTCTGACATGGAGGATGTTGTGATCTAGTGTGGGTCCAAATTTGGGCAGTACTCGGTGAAACTCGGTTATCAAATGCAGTGTGTTAGGCCGACTGGTGATCCTTGGCCTGCCAAATTATGTTGGAAGAAAGAGGTTCTTCCCAAGGATAGTGCCTTCCTTTGGACAACCTTGAATAGAAGGATCTTAATAGGGGATAGGCTCTTGAAGTTCAGATTTATTGGCCCTCAAATATGTGTTATGTGTTGCAAAGATGGAGAAACTGTCAATCATCTTCTCCTCAATTGCCCATTTGTCGTTGCATGTTGGGATTGGCTTCAAGCTTCTTTTGGGTGGTCCACCCCTCGTCTAAAGGATCTTAAACAGTGGCTATTGAGTTGGCCCGCCTACATAAGGAATAATGTTTGGGCGGCTGCCTGGTGGGTGGCCGCGTCAATGGTGGCATGGCAATTATGGAAAGAACGCAATAGGTGGATTTTTCATAATTCTTCCTTGGATGTGGGAGAAGTTCTAAAGAGGATCGAAATTGGAATGGTGGAAGTGCTAAATATGAAAGGAGGTGGGTGCAATGCAACGGTGTTCTCAAAATGGGATGATAGTCTTTAGAAACTTTGGTGTGGTCTAAAGCCGCTAGGGCAGCTTGCAGTGAACGCAAATAGGAAAAGAATAGATGCTAAGTGGCTTCCTCCGATGGATGGCTATGTCAAACTTAACTTTGATGGTGCATCCAAAGGGAATCTTGGGCACTCGGGAGCCGGCTACGTAATAAGAGATTGTTCAAGTAGGGTTATTGCAGCATTGTCTAGAAGACTTGGTATGGCCACCAATAACAAGGCAGAAGTTGAAGCATTGGCGTGTGGGTTGCACCTGTGTCTGTCTAAAGGTCTCCTGCGGGTAGAGATCGAAGGGGATTCATAAGTTTGCTTATCGTCAGTAGTCAAAGGGAGGTCTCAAAACTGGAAGTTATGCCTGAGGATAAATGACATTATGGGGTCTTTGAGAAAGTTGGAACATTTTTCTCTAAAGCATGTCTTCTGTGAGGCGAATGTGTTGGCTGACAAGATTGCCAACTTGGGTATAGTGCAAACCAATTTGGATGTCCTTTATGATGAGGCCTCTCTCCCATCGGATATAGGTGAAATCGTCTCTATTGAAATGGCCACAATTGATGTTAGTAACAGCGTTCCTGATTGAAGGGCTCTTGGGTCTTGCACTTTGGCTTACTGTGTGGTCGACTGGCCTTTTGGTGGGCGTTGAATTGGATGTGTTGAGAAGTGTGCACAAGAATTATCCTCCCAAGCGAGTCGTAGAGCAGATGAAAATTTCTTGGAGTTTATGTCGATCCTGGAATGCAATGGGTTGTTTGTTGTCTTTGCAGTTGGCACAGACTATTTGTTTGTCTATTGTTGTATGGCTTTGTAAACCTACTTTTTTCACAATAATCATGGGAGCTACCCCCTTTGGTAGTGCTTACCAAAAAAAAAAAAAAAGATTGTTTGGTTTTTATACAAGTTAGATGCATGTCAACGTCGAATTACTCTAGATTATATTTTTCTTGGGGATATCAATGTTCTCAAATTAGTAATCGACATCAAATTTTTTAAATATTTAAATTTAATTCGAAGATGTGAAAATAGGAAAAAGAAGAAGCTAGAAGAAAATAAACAATTATAATTTCATCTCACATTAACACCATTGACAACTTTTAGAGCTTGATCCTCATGGTTCCTTGGTAAGGATTTTTTAATAGCATTTATCCTTTCTTATATATAACACACACCTTATAGAACCGTTGGACCTTGTTTAGCTCTTTATCTATTCACAACAATGCTTAAGTTATTTCTTAGACACATAATCACTATAGTATATTTTCCCAATGTAACTTAGGGTTTAATAAATTTAGTAGGAGTGAGGCTTTTGGTTGTTTATTTACCCTATCATAAGAATACATATGGTCTTCGAGAAAGATAAATTTGCTAAGGAGTTTAACAAGACTTTACACAAAGGTTTTACTTAGTCCAAGGGTTTTAAATTACTTGTTAATCCTCTGCTTCCTAAAATATTCCATGTGATGCAAGAAAATGTTTGATCACCCCACAAGGTATGATTTTGTATTGGTTTAAACACTTAAGGTTTAGGGTTTAAGCATATTCTTGAATTATTTTCTTTCAAAATATGATTTTTTAAATTTTTGTTTGGTTTCTACACAAGTTAGATTTATGTCAACCTCAAATTAAACTAGGTGATATTTTTCTTGGGGATAGAATATTCTAAAATTAAGAAACAACATCGACATTTCCAAATATTCAAATTTAATTCTAAATTGTGAAAGTAGAAAAAAAAACTCTTAGAGCTTGATCCATATGTTTACCTAGTAGGGAATTGTTAATAGCATTAAACATTTCTTATATATAACACAAACCTTCTAAAATTGTTAGACCTTTTTTAGCTTTGTATTTGTTTACAACTTAAATTATTTCTCAACACACGATCACTTTACTACTATAATTTTCTAGCTTAACTTAGGGTTTAATAAATTTTGCAAGAGAGAGGCTTCTTATTCTCTTAGCCCTATCATAAAAATACATATTCTCTTCGGGCATGATGAATTAAAAAAGGAGTTTAAATGAAATTTTATGAAAAGGTTTTGCTCAATTTAGGGGTTTTAAACTGCCTACTAATCCTCTGCTTCCCAAAACATGCCATGTGATGTGAGAAAATATTCAGTCACCCCATAATGTACAATTTTTTAATGCTTTAGGAATTTTAGGGTTTAGGGTTTAAGAAGATGCTTGAAGTATTTTCTTTCAAAATATGGCTTTTAAAATGCTTGTTTGGTTTTCATGAGTTAGATTTATTTCAAACTTGAATTACTCTAGATGATATTTACATATTTTATATGAATGTTCAAAAATTAGTAATAGACATCAAAATTTTAAAATATTCAAATTTAATTCTAAGATGTGAAAATAGGAAAAAAGAAAGAAAATAAAATCAAAAAGAAAAATGGCAATTCTAATTTCACATGGCCTCACACCATTGACAACTTTTAGAGTCTAATCCTCATGTTTCCTTGGTAAGGAATTGTTAATAGCATTAAACATTTCTTATAAATAACACAAACCTTGTAGAACCATCACATATTGTTTAACTTTGTATATGTTTATAGTAGCACTTAAATTATTTCTTAGACGTGCACAACCATTATAGTATATTTTCCATCTTAGCTTAGGTTTTAATAAATTCAACAGGAGTGAGGCTTTTGATTTTCTATTTACCCTATCAAAAGAATATATATTTTCTTTGCACAAGATGAATTTGGCAAGGAGTTTAACATGAATTTTATGGAAAGGTTTTACTTAGTTTGAGGTTTTTAAACTACTAAGTAATCCTTGGCTTCCTAAAAAATACCATGTGATGCATACAAATATTCAGTTACCCCACAAGGTATAGTTTTGTATTGGTTTTAAGCGCTTTAGGGTTTAAGCATATTATTGATTTTTTCTTTTAAAATTGCGAACGCTTCAGCTTAGACCTATTCAAACATAGACAAACAAACAAACAAACGTTAGTCCTCAAACAAGTTTAAACCAAACATTCCCTATGAAATTCATTCAAGCATAAGAACAAGAAAACAACATAAAATATCAAATAAAAGCTAATGAAATCTCATTCGAATGCTCAAACCAACGTCCCATAGGGGAATTGGTGCTTCTTTGATGTGGAAAGAAGCCCCTTCCCAATTCCTTGATAAGTTTGATGATGATTGATTGATCTTTGATGCAAAATACCAATAACCTAACTATGGATGATGAGATTCTATGCTAACTTGGATGACAATGTGGATGAACTTGAATAAACTTGTGGATAATAACCTTGCTTGTAGTTGTGTATGATTGTGGATCCCAAATCAATAGAGAAGGTCTTTATTTATAATGAAGAAGGTTTGAAGAATGAAGAATAGGATGAATGTGGGATTAAAACTTGAACTAATGACATTGTTCCACTTGTCAACATGCTAATGAAGGAGAGTGGAGCACATTTTGAACAATGTGCATGTTAAATGCATGTAGGTGGAATTTGAATTTGAAGAAGTGACTTGTGTAAGGAGGGATGTAAGAGGAATTAATGCCAAGTTGGCTCAAGGAGAGGACATGTAAGAGTTTTTAATGCCAAGTTGGAGGACAAAAGTCCTTTTGGGGGGAGAATTCAAAAAAGTGGAATATTCCAAGAATATGCCATATTTGAATGAAAAGAGAATAATTAGTAAATCAAATAAATTGATTTACCTATGCAACTTATTTAGGAGTTAATTAATTTGTGATTAATTAACTTAGATGGAATTAGTTGATTTGACATTTGATTTAGATATTTAGATTTATTTAAATCAAATGAGAGGATAGTTGGGAGATTAGTAATTTAATTAAATATATTGATTTATTTAATTAAAGGAGATAACATTAGGATTTTAAATAAAATTGATATATTTAATTAAAGGAAGAACATTACGATTTGATTAAATAAAGTTGATTTATTTAATCAAAGAGGAAACATTAGGATTTAATTAAATAAAGTTGATTTATTTAATCAAAGAGGAATTATTAGGATTTAATTAAATAAAGTTGATTTATTTAATCAAAGAGGAATTATTAGGATTTAATTAAATAAAGCTTATTTATTTAATCAAAGAGGAATTTTGATTCTCAAAAAAAATTTCTTGGGATATCGATTTTTGGATTGTTTGAAAAAAGGAGTGCTCTGCAATTGGTGGGGCTTGTGATGGATCCTTGGTGTTCGTGCCTGTGCCAAGTGGGGGAGGCCTGGCCCTACTCCACTCAAGTTTTCCTGCGTGGCTTCCCCCGTACGCTGGGGTTGTCACATTTTTGTCTTTTGCATTTTTTTTCCCTAACCTTGTGAGTTCGTGTTTGGCTTGGCGGTTATGTTCCCGTCCTTCTGTTGTTCTCGCCTTGTGATTTCTCTCAGGTGCGGCCTTTAGGGGCTTGGATGGAAGAAGGATCTAACCCCCCGACCCCCAAGTGGATGGAGGTGCTCAGCCTTCGTCAATGAAATCGTTTAGGGCAGCGGTTGAAGGTAATCATTTTTCTATTCTTGAATCTGCTAAGTTTGTTATCGGTGCGGTGCTAGATGTGGAGGGTTGCAGTGGCATGGTAGATGGTGAAGGTATGTCCCCGGTTGCTCCCTGTTTTGCTAGACTCATTCCTAATCCTGGCATGAAAAATGTTATTAAAGATGTTCGTGGTAGGCTTAAAGACTCTACAATTTTTTTTGCTGCTGTTGACATAAACAAAATTCCTACGAGGAAATTTATTGATGCCTGGTTCTCTAATGTCTGGGCTACCAAACTTGGCATCCAAATAAGTTATTGTAGGATGCTCCAACGTGGGCTATTTGTTATTTTTCTAAAATACAATGAGATGCAAGCCAAAGTGATCAAAAAGTCTTATTGGAATCTCGACGGTTGTGTCTTTCGTGCTCTTGCATGGTCACCTGCCGCCATTGCAGAAGAGGTACTCGCCCTCTCTTGCCCTAGGTGGGTTTTGATAAAGAATCTTCCCCCTGATTTCTAGGATCTCATCCCTGCCTTGTTGGCTCCCTTTGGTAATGTGATTCACGTGGATGATGCGAAGGTTTCTCTTCCACATCTTGACGCCCGTGCGTTGGTTTCTCTGAATCCTAGAACTGAAATTTTGCTGGGCATTGCAATCAAGGATGACAAAAATATCATCTAATGCCCTTTAGAAGTCTTGGGAAGCATCAGTGCTTGCTATTTGTGCAGGAAGGAGGGACAAATTCGTAGGAATTGCCCCTTGATCAAACGAAAACCTAGAAAAAACCCTAGCAATGTCTTCAATGCAGGAAAAGAGGTGGATAGAACTAATGATGGGGGGGAACTCTGATGGGAAACCCTTAGAGCCTCCCATATCAGAGAATAAATTTGAGGATGTTCAAGCTGACAGTACCCAAAAAATTCAATTGAAAACTCTTGGCCCCTCTAGTGAGGCTAGAAGATGTTATCAAGATCTTGAAAGTCTTGCTGACTTTCCCATCAAGAATACCTTTGAGGTCCTAAAGGAAATGAACCACAGTCATTGTGAAACTATCTCTAATGTTGAATCGAAACCCTCATGTGGTTCCACCCCCAAGATACCTCTTAATAAATCTTCTTTCATCTGGAATTCTGATCAGATCCAAAAACTAAATGCTCAACAGATTGCCATGCAGGTAATAAGAAGAAGAATTGAACAAAATATTTTGAATGACCACTTGAATAGTGACAGAAAAAATAACCAAGAGAGTCTAATGCAAATGAAGAGGGTTGACGGTAAAATCACCTTGGAAAAGGGTAGTTTGGATGATACTCAACCAGAGTCTATTAATTTGACAAAGATCACTAGGACTAAAAACTTACCCAACAGCCCCAACTCTGTTATTCTTGAGAACCACCCTGTAAGTGGTGAGGAACTAAGACCGGCCAAGGCTGGAGATGAAACCAATCAAGTGAATGAGAATGATGTTGGGACTAAATGGGGAGACGTACTCCTTGATCTCGGTCAAATGAACAGAGGCCTTGTTGGGTGTCATCTTGGTGTATCCAAGGGTGAGGTTGTTTCTTACAACCCCTCTATCAATGAAAGTGGTATGTTCCAAGAAGATATTGGCCACCTTGTTAGCAATATGGATCTTACCCCTTTTTTAACTTCTTCCCCTCACTGGCCTATTTTGGAATCAGCTGGAAAGGTTGCTGAAACTGCAAATGAGAATATCACAAAGGGTTAGATTGAAAAAGTGAAGAAGCTTAGGAATGGGCCTGGTAGGCCAAGGAAGTATGGGATCCCCTTATCAGTCAATAATGTTCAAACGATTAAAAACAAAAGAAAAAAACAAGTCTCATTATTCAGTTCCCCATAGCAAAAAGGGCTAAGATGGAAGAAAAACTGCCCAAATGCTTTGAGCAGTTCAAGAGTAATCAAGAGGGTTCTAGTGTAATTGAAGAGAATGAACCTTAACATCATCTCCTGGAATGTCCGAGGGTTAGAATCCTCAGATAGAAAGTACATTGTTAGAAGGTATTTAAACCTGGAACCCCAAAAAGATTTTGTTTTCCTTCAAGAAACCAAGGCTACAAGTTTTACACTGGAAGTCAACCTGAACTTCATTTGGAGGGATGCTTACCAGATTTCCACCAAGCATGCAAAAGGGAGAGGGGGAGTCTCTATTCTTCTTGCCAGCAGATGGAAGCAATTTATAACTAGTCATGGTACCTCCCCCTGCAATAGAGTTGTATGGGTAACACTTGTGAAGGAGGAAATCAGTTTTGGAATCTGCTCAGTTTATGTTGCTAATGATCATAGGGAGAGGGCTCAATTGTGGCAATGGCTTGCCACCCAGTTGCCTGATATCCCCTGGGTGATGGGGGGGGATTTCAACATGGTGGAACATCATGAGGACAAGTGGGGAGGCATTGACTTGACCTGGAAAGGGATGGAGAGGCACTCTTGGAAAAGATTGAAGCACAAGTTGAATTTGGTGGACCCCTTGGAAAGGGCCAAGAAAGAGACCAAAGGAATTTGGTACACCTGGTGTAATGCACAACAAGGGGGAAGGAGAATCTATTGTAGGTTGGATAGATTCTACGTGAACAAGTACCTTTTCAACTTCTTGCCTGATAGCACTGGGCGCAAAGTTGGTGTGTACCCTTGCACTCTGTCTGATCATCACCCAATCAAAGCCCAAATTGTTTCTTCACTTGGGAGGCAGAAGGACTTCCCCAAAAAGGATAAGTTCATTCTTAACACTTAGTTGCTACAAGACAGCGATTGTAGAGATGGCATTGCCTCCATCAGAGAGATTAATAAATGGCTCTTGAAGGATGAATGTGCCATTTTGAGGTGGGAGCGAAATGTGGAGGCTTGGAGGAAATTCTTCCAAACTATAGGCAAGAAGAGGGCCCTTGATGCCAGGAAGGAGGAGAATGATTTGCAAGAAAAATTGGTAATTGTTGAAATCGAGATTCAAGCTGAGTTGGATAGAATAAAGTGTTGTGAAGCTCTCACTCAAGCTAAAAATGGTCTCAAGAGACTCCAAACCCACAAGATCAGGGGCCTCAGAGTAAGGGCCAAACTCAATTGGTTGAACCATGGTGATAAAGGTTCAAAATTTTTCTTCAATTACATTAAAGACAAGAATAGCAAGGAACAAATTGGGCACATTTGGGATGAGGGTAAGCTCCTTACTTCTCAGGAAGATATCATGCAACATTTACATGCCTTCTACTCCAAACTGTTCACTTTAGAAGGGAATGAGGACAACAATAGGAAAGCCAGGAGCTTTGTTAAAGGGATCATCCCCCAAAAAATTGGAAGCAACGATGTTGCGCAACTTGCTAGTGGTATAACCAAGGAGGAAATCATGAAGGCCATCCAATCTATGAATAATGATAAATCCCCTGGTTGGGATGGCCTCCCGGTTGAATTTTACAAAACCTTGAGTGATTGGGTGAGTGATGACTTATTGCAAGTTTACCAAGAAGCCTTGAGCAATGGCTCTCTTTGCAAGAGAATTAATAAAGGCATAATCAAATTGCTTCCTAAAGGAGGGGATAAGACTCTTATAAAGAACTGGACGCCTATTACGTTGTTGAATGTTTCCTACAAAGTGTTGGCCAAAGTACTTGCTTTAAGATTGGTGGATATCTTACCAAAGTTTATTAACACCACTCATACGGGGTTTGTTAAAGGGAGGTATATTCTTGAAAATATGATCACAAGTTGGGAGGCTATGGAATGGTCTAAGCAGTCTAACCAAAATTCTGCTATGCTCCTAATTGACTTTCAGAAAGCCTATGATAGGGTGGAATGGGCATTCATAAGAATGGCCCTGGAAGCGTTTGGCTTTCTTGGGGAGTTTTGCCATGCTGTGGATACCTTGCTAAAAGATGCAGTGGCCCAAGTGGATATTAATGGCTCTCTTACAGATGATATCACCCTTGGCAGGTCCATAAGACAAGGTTTTCAGCTTGCCCCTATGCTTTTTATTATTGCCTTTGATGCCCTTCACTATTTGCTAAGAGATCAATCATTTTCCCCCAAAGTTAAAGGTATTACTCTCCTTGACCATAATGAATTGATTAATATCCAGTTCGCTGATGACACTGCCCTCTTCTTAGATTTGGAGGAGACTAATTTAGAGACCCTAATGGGGAAGTTAGATCTCTTTTGCCAGGCTTCTGGGGCAAGAATTGCAATTTCTAAATCCAGATTTTTTGGCTGGGATGATACCCCTCCTGTGTGGTTACAGAAGTATGGTTTTCAGTGGGGAGGGCTAAACAAGATAGTAAGGTACCTTGGCATTCCCTTTGCAATTGCTCCTAATTTAAAAGAAATGTGGCTATGGATAAGCTCTAAAATTGGAAAAAAGCTAGAAATTTGGAATAGGCACTATCTTTCCTTCGCAGGAAGGTTACAAATTTGTCAAAAGATTCTCTCATCTTACAACATTTATTTTGCATCCGTATGGTTCTTCAGTGGTTATTAGGTTAATGAGATTCAGAAGAAAATCAAAAATTTCCTTTGGTCGAATGGGAAAGGAAAGAGAAAGAAACACTCTGTCAAATGGTCTTGGTGTTGTTTAGATAAGTCCAATGGTGGAATCGGTTTGAAGGACTTGAGAACTCAAGGCATTGCTCTTGCTGCCAAGTGGATTGCCAAAGCAATGGATGGTAATGAGCCCTGGAAGGTCTTGATAAGGAATAATATTCAACTTGCCACCCCTAAGCAGACTAAATCTTGGAAAAATCTGCCTCTTTGTTATATTCTGATGAATAGTTCTACAATGTCTCCTGCTGGCTCTCTTGTTTTCAAAAGCCTTTGGAAGGCTTGGGAGCTGGTGAAGCATAAAGTTGGTTTTAAGTGTTATAACTTGTCTATAAATGATAATCTGAAGTGTCATTCTGGATGCTCTTTATGGTGGAACCTGTTACATAATTCCAGGCCTTTGGCCTTACTGCAAGGATGCTCGGCCAAGAAATGGAGTCTATGTGGCATTCAAACTTTTCATAATGTTCTTGAAGATGGGCAAATCAAACCCTTGGACAAACTTGCCGAGGAATTTAATCTTGTCAATGCTAACACTCAAACTTATAACGCTATCTTGGACTCTTGTAAAAATGCTAATTTTCCCTTGAATTCCGTTGGATAGTATAAGATTTCTGAAGATCTTGTTTGGAGTGATGGTACTCCAATTGTTGGAATTAAAGCCAAGAATCTTTATAGTGAACTTACCAAAGATGATTCTATTAAAGCACATTTAAATGCTTGTTGGGGCATGAAATTTTCTAATGAAAAATGTGTTCAAATATTTTCCTCTGTGTGGTAGAATATCAAGGAGCCTAAGAAGGCTTGTTTCAGGTGGCAATTGCTTCTTCATAAGATTCCTTTCAAGGTTAACCATATTGATGTGGACCTATGTAGATTTTGCAGGATTCCAGAAACAATATTTCACATTTTTTTTGAATGTTTATATGCTAAAGAAATCTAGAACATCTTTTGTAATGAATTTTCAATTTGGCAAAATGGTAATGTTATTTGGCATGAGGTTATGTTTACCTCCAAAAAATTGCATAAGGATTACTTCTTGTTTTGGGATTGCATTACCACTGAGATTCTTTGGTTTTTATGGAGGGCTAGAAATGAGGAAAAGTTTCAAGGGAATAAAAGGGGACTTATCGAGTCTGATAAAAGACTCACATTTTTATCTATTGTGCTGCAGATTACAATGGTAATGGAGACTTCAATGCCAAAATTCATGACCTTGATCATGGATGGCGATTTTCATGTGTGGCATCACAATCGAGAGGACTTGGACATCTTCTTGAAGGTGTTGAGATAGCTTAAAGAGGTATTTAATAATGCTACAGCTGGCACATAAGGATCCTAATCAGTTTATGGGTGGACTTCCAAGGGTGGCGTTTTGTTGCTATATATTGCTGGACATTTTAGCTATTGATATCCTGATAAAAGCTATTGTAATGCATGTCAATTTCTTATATTTGCTGTAATTTTGCATTTATGCTGTAAAGGGCTATGTTGTAGTCTGATAAAAGGCTGAGATTTGAAGTTTACTGGTATTTACTAGTAACGAGCTAATACTGAACTGTTTTTACTTTGACATGTAAGCTCTACTTTGTTGCTTCTTCTATCACTAATATTACAAAAAAGAGGAATTTTGATGAATTAATTAAATAAAGATTATTCAATTAATTGGTTAGTAAATAAATGATCAAGGAAGAATCGAAGTTAGTTAATCGAAATCAAGTGCATGATATCGATCAAGATATTTTGAGTGTCTACAAAAATATTATTTTAAAATGCTTGTTTTATTCTTATACGAGTTAGATTTATGTCGACCTTGAATTCTTCTGTATGATATTTACATATTTTATATGAATTTTCTAAAATTAGTAATCAACAATAATGTTTTGAAATCTTCAAATTTAATTCTAAGTTGCAAAAATAGGAAAAAGGAAAAATAAAGCAACAAAAAATTTGTTAGTTCTAATTTCACACCACCTAACACCGTTGGAAAATTTTAGAGCTCGATCCTCATGTTTCCTTGATAGGGAATTATTTTTTAAATTTTTTTTATTTGGTGAAATTGGCAACCCAATGACCTAGATTATCTTGGCATGAACACCAATCACATGAACACAATGATCAATAGGGTGAACCCCTATATACACTAGGCCAACACTATGGTGCCCCTAATCTTGTTTGACAAGGTGAATGGGGTTTGAACTTAGGTGGGTAAACTGCCACACACTTAGAGTGGGTAGCTACACCAATCAAGCCAAACCTTGAGGGCTCTTGATAGGGAATTGTTAATAGCATCAAAAATTTCTTATACATAACATAAGTCGTCTAGAACTATCGAACCTTGTTCAGCTCTATATCTAGTGACAACAATGCTTAAATTATTTTAGAGATACATGATCATTATAGTATAATTTTCTGGCATAAAATAGAGTTTAAGAAATTTAAAAGGAGTGATGCTTTTGATTGTCTATTTACCATATCATAAGAATACATATTTTATTTAGGTAAGGCTAATTCAATAAGGGGTTTAACAAGAATTTTAAGGAAAGGTTTTCTCAGTCTAAGGGATTTAAACTTCCTATTAATCCTTCGCTTCCCAAAAGATGCCATGTGATGTAAGCTAATATTTAGTCACCCATAAAGTATGATTTTGTATTGGCTTAGTGCTTTATGGTTTAGGGTTTAAGAATGTTCTTGAATTCTTTTCTTTAAAAATATGATTTTTATAATGCTTGTTTGGTTTTTATACGAGTTAGATTTATGTTGACCTTGAATTACTCTAGATGATATTTTCTTGGGGATAAAATGTTCTAAAATTAGTAATTGAGATCAATATTTATAAACATTAAAATTTAATTCTAAGATGTGAAAATAGGAAGACAAAAAAAAGAAAAAAGAAGAAAAGCAACAAAAAAATAAACATTTCTAATTTCACACCACCTAACACCAATGAAAACTCTTAGATCTTGATCTTTCCTTGGTAGGGAATTGTTTTTTATTAGTGTTAAACAGGTTTTGATGGGACCAGAACCAATTACAACATAGTTTTCCGAAACCCTATCCAAGAGAAACAAGTTGCAACAAAGATAATCCATATACCATCAACAACCCCTTAGCAACATCACCAAGAATAAAGCAAAACAACATAGGCTGCACACATAAATGCAAGGACCTAAAGCCCACTAACCCATTACAACCAGGATTTAATTGGGCCCTTAAACTCAAAGGTTTTGCAGGGACCTAAAACCCTTGACCAGGTTTTTTAGGGACCTTGAACCCAAAAAACTACCATGATTAGCTAGGTACAAACACAACCTAGAAGTAGCAATCCAACGACATAAAAGCAAAAGATGCCTGTCAAGCCAGGAACCCAACTCACACTCCACCTCTAAAGGAGGGAAATCCCCTCTATTGGAGAGGATCATACAACCATCTTTTCCACCAAAGCCTTAAACCTTTCTTATATATAACACAAACCTTCTAAAATAATTGAACCTTGTTTAGCTTTACATATCTATTTAAAATAATGTTTAAATTATTTATCAAACATACGCTCATTGTAGTATAGTTTTCCAGTGTAACTCAGTGTAAGAAATTCAGTAGGGGTGAGGCTTTTGATTATTTATTTACCATGTCATAAGAATACTTATTATCTTCAGGCATGGTGAATTTGGAAATGAGATTAATAAGACTTTTATAAAAAGGTTTTACTCTATCCATGCCTTTTAAATTACCTACTAATCCTTTGCTTCCACAAAGATGCCATGTGATGCAAGAAAATATTTAGTCACCCCACAAGGTACGATTTTTGTATTAGTTTAAGCACTTTAGGGTTTAGGGTTTAAGAATATTCTTGAACTCTTTTCTTTCAAAATATGATTTTGAAATGCTTGTTTGGTTTTTATACGTGTTAGATTTATGTCAACCTTGAATTACTCTATATGATATTTGCATATTTTCTATGAATGTTCTAAAATTAGTAATTGACATTAATTTTTCAAAATCTTCAAATTTAATTCTAAGATGTGAAAATAGGAAAAAGAAGAAAAAAAGAAAGGCAGGAAGAAAATTGACAATACTAATTTCACACCACCTAACACTATTGACAACTTTTAGAGCTTGATCCTCATGTTTCCTTGGTAGGAAATTATCAATAGTATTAAACATTTCTTATATATAACATAAACCTTCTAAAATCTTTAGACCTTTTTAAACTTTGTATTTGCTTACAAAAGCTTAAATCATTTCTTAGACACATAATTACTGTAGTATAGTTTTCTAAATTAACTTAGAGTTTAAGAAATTCAACACAAGTGAGGATTTTGATTATTTATTTACCATGCCATAAGAACAAATATTGTCTTCAGGAAAGATGAATTCACCAAGGAGTTTAACATGACTTTTAAAGAAAGGTTTTACTTAGTTTAGGGTTTTAAATTGTTCGCTAATTCTTTGCTTCCTAAAAGATGTCATGTGATGCAAGGAAATATTTAGTCGCCCCACAAGATACAATTTTCTATCGATTTAAGTACTTTAGGGTATAGGGTTTAAGCATATTCTTGAATTTTTTTCTTTTAAAAAATGAAATTTATAATGCTTGTTTGACTTTTATATGAGTTAGATTTATGTTGACCTCGAATCAATCTAGATGATATTTACACATTTTATATGAACATTTTAAAATTAGTAATCCATCAAAAAATTAAAATCTTCAAATTTAATTCTAATATGTGAAAACAAGAAATAAAAGAAAAAAAGAAAAGCAAGAAGAAAATTGATAATTCCAATTTCACACCACCTAACACCATTGACAAATTTTATAGCTTGATCCTCATGTTTCCTTGGTAGGGAATTAATAATAACATTAAACCTTTCTTATATATAACACAAACCTTCTAGAACTATTGAACCTTGTTTAGCTTTATATCTATTTACAACAATGCTTAAATGATTTCTCACACACAATCACTATAGTATAGTTTTCTAACTTAACTTAGGGTTTAAAAAATTCAAAGGAACAAGGATTTTGATTGTCTATTTACCCTATCATAAGAATACATATTGACTTTGAGAAAGATGAATTTGCTAAGGAGTTTAACAAGACTTTTACAATTTTTTTTACTCAATCAAATGGTTTTAAATTGTTCACTAATCCTTTGCTTCCTAAAAGATATCATGTGATGCAAAAAATTATTCAATCGTCCCACAGGATACAATTTAGTATTGATTTAAGTATATTATTGAATTCTTTTCTTTCAAAATATTCAACTGAGTAATGTTGTGAAGTTGTGTTTTGTAGATAACCTTGTGCGAGGTAAAGTTGGGCCACAATCTAATGTGCAGTAGGTCGGTGTCACATCTATTTAAAGCCTAAGTTTGTTTGCATTCTCTACTCTTTATTTGTTAAAATTAGTAATCGACATCAAATTTAATTCTAAGATGTGAAAATGGAAAAAAAAAAAAAAATTAAAAGGAAGAAGAAAATCTATAATTCTAATTTCACATCACCTAACACCATTGACAAATTTAGAGCTTGATCCTCATGTTTCTTTTGTAGGGAATTGTTAATAGCATTAAACCTTTCTTATATATAACACAAACCTTCTAAAATTGCTAGACCTTGTTTAGCTCTATATCTATCTACAATAGTACTTAAATTATTTTTTAGACACACGATTAGTGTAGTATAGTTTTCCAACTTAACTTAAAATTTAAAAAGTTCACAAGAAACAAGCTTTTGATTGTCTATTTACCCTCTCATAAGAGTATTGTAATGTCATAAAATTGCACCCCTTGCAATTTTACATACATTCTTGTATCCACTTTAGTGTCCACTCCCTTAGTACTTGTGTAGACTCATTTTAGCCCTTGCATCAACCTTTTTCCCTTCTCAGGATGCTCAGGACCCCTTTTCAATAGCTACCTTTGCACGTCAGCTTGTGTCAAACGTTGCGCTTTTCTCATTCTCGTTATTTTGTAGTGTGATGTGTCTAAACACTAGCACGCCGCGCTAGTGTCCTGTGATATTTTGACGTTCAAACGACCATTTCTAAGTGCCTTGCCACTTGTCAGCTCCTTTTGTCGGTGGTAATGGCTTGGGACTCCTTGTAAAGACTCAGGAAGCTTCTTTTCCCTCCTCTTCTCTCATTAAATGCTATCTTTTCAATCCATTTAGTCTTCTTGGATTCTATCTTGAACTCTCTTCTCTCTTTTTTACATTCTCTCTTTCCTTCCTCACTCTCTCAAGCTTGCACAACTCTCTACAACTTTTGACAACACTCTTACATTACTCTCTTGGCTCTCACAACTCTATCTCTCTCCTTTGCTTCCTCAAGCCTTGCAGGTGATATCTTTCTTACCTTGTATCTCTGAGCATCTTGGGATTTTTCATATCCCTTATTTATTGATCTCTATTTTGTGATACAAGTTCTCCTCCTTGAGTGGAGATTGCTTTTATCACTCTTGTGTTCATTTCATTTCTATTTATTATTTCTCTCTATCTATTTGGCTGTCCATGGAGGTGGGAACATCGAAACAAAGTTTTGATTGCAACAAGCCCCTAAATAGCCCCAACATTTTTTCCTTGGTCTTATGTGTGTAGGTGTTGAAGATATCTACTTGCTGGAAGCTTTATTGCTTGGATGGGTGTGAGCGCTTTCTTCCTCTTCTTTCATTTTATCATCATTTAATATATATTACTTAGTTTATCTTACTTTATTTCAATTTTATTACATTCTATTACTTTCCCACATCTTAAGGTTCTTAGCAATTAGAATAGCAGTAGTTGCTTTATGTTTTATGTGATACTCTCGGTTTTTAGTTCGTACAAGATGCAACACACCTCTAAGACTATAACGCGCTGTGCTGTCGTCCATATTTCGCGTTGCCATCTTGGACTGAAAACTTGCTAGTCTGTTTAGAAAACTACTGTGACCTACTCATTTTGATTCTGAAACTCTCGCATTGAGATAGTTTAAGGCAGTTTGCTCTCTAAGATTCTCTTAAGAATAAAGAGACTCGTAAGCAATGAATCCCTCTTCTCTACAAGTACATATTATCTTCAAGAAAATGAATTTGACAAAGAGTTTTAAAAGAGGTTCTACACAACCGAGTGGTTTTAAATTGTCACCTAATATTCTTAAATTCTTTTTCTTTCAATAAGTCGTGGTTTGTGGTTAACCTTGTGTGAGTTAAAGTTGGGCCGCAATCTAGTGTGGAGTAAGCCCGGCTCGCATCTTTTAAAGCTTAAGTTTGTTTGATTTTTCTACTTTTTTTGAGTTACACCTCAACCTCGTGTCGGACCTCGGTTATAGCGGTTTTATTACACTGAGGGCTTTTTGATCACGGTTAGAATGTTACGAGCGTCTCCTATTTCCCGTTCCGCGACTTCCTAAAACAATTTTTAGGATGGATTAACACATTTCCTAGTTTTGAGGGTAACCAAACAATTTTTGGAATGCATTAGCTCATGTTAAATTATTTCTGGAGTATAATTTTCCAGCTTAAACCCTAGTACAGTTTTCCAGCTTAACTCGGGGTTTAAGAAATTCAGCAGGAGCGAGGCGTTTGATTGTCTATTTACCCTGTCATAATAATAGATATTGTGTTCGGGCAAGATGAATTCAGCAAGGAGTTTAACAGGACTTTTACGAAAAGGTTTTACTCAGTCGAGGGGTTTCAAACTGCCTGCTAATCCTCTGCTTCCCAAAAGATGTCATGCGATGCAAGAATATATTTTGTCGCCCCACAAGGTACGGTTTTGTATTGGTTTAAGCATATTCTTGAATTCTTTTTTTTTCAAAATATTCAACTGAGTAAATGCTGCGAAGTTGTGTCTTGTAGAAAACCTTGTGTGAGGTAAAGTTGGGCCGCAATCTAGTATGGAGTAAGCCGGGGTCGCATCTTCTTAAATCTTAAGTTCTGTTTGCATTCTGTACTCTTTATTTGTTATACCACGACCTCATCTCGGTTATAGCGGTTTTATTAGATTGAGGGCTGTTTGGTCACGGTGACAATCTTACAAACGCCTCATGTTTTCCGTTCCGCGACTTCTTGAAACAATTTTTAGACTGGATTAACACATTTCATATAGTTTTGAGGGGTATTCAAGCCCGGGCTCTGATGTTAAGAGTGTCTCTCATTACCTTTGCCTCTACCCCAAATCAAACAATTTTTCGAATGAATTAGCTCATGCTACCATAGCGAGCCATGGAGTAAGGCTTTCAATAATTAAATATGCTACAATTAAAATGGTGTCATAGTACATTATTATTCTTGCTACATAAATATAAAATCGTCACGAAAGCCATTGCTTTTTTTTTTTTCAGGAATCATTGTGAAAACCTCCAGTTTTAAAATTTCTTTATAAGTAGTAAAAATTCTTAGAACGCTGTGCAGTTATTCCTTGGGAATGAATTTTCCAGAAATCTCTAAAGTGTGTTTTGCAAACTCACAGTGTCCTCTCTAGAACAGTTGGTCCTCCAAGATATCCTGTGTCTGGCTGTCCTGTGAGAACAGGACCGGGAATCACCTCCTTGTGATCATGCATTTAAAATGATACATATGTATGTTTGTTGATGGGTATGTAGTTATGTGATACACTTGTGTGAGTATGAACAACATCTTTCAAGTATGTGGAGATGCCACACTAGTATAGATTTCAAACAATGGAAGCATTCAGTGCAAGGAATAGAGGAACAATTCTGAGATATTCTATGCTATTTGATGAGAAGAACAAGGAAGAAGACAATAGAGAATTATGAGATTAGTATTATAGGAATCCAATGTTTGAGTTTAGTAGAATCTACTAAATAGAAGGAATAATAAGCCAACAAAAATATACAGGTTGCACTTTTACTGAAAAATAAAAAATCAGGTTGCCCATATCTTTCAACAAGTTATCATCACAAGTAGTCTCTCTTCAAGTTTTGGGTACAACAACTTGTTTTGGATTTTAGGGATGATGGGGGATGGGAAGCTGCAATTTATTATTTATGTAAACAATATGAGCAAAAGAAGCTGAAATTTATGCAAAGTGCTGAACTTGCATTGACATTTTGATAATCAGTTGATCCCATATTAACAAAAACCTATAGAGGCAGCAATCAGCAAACCAAATGATAATTTTTTTTCTTTCTAAAAATTGGGAATCCAAAAAATGCAGATATAAATAGAGAAAAAGTGAAAAAAAAAGAGCAATTTTTTTTAATTTGAAGGCTGTGTAATTGCATAGAGATAGACAGTGAAGGGAAATGAGAGTTTACACTATGAATTTTTGAATATTTATGTTTCATTAATTTTCAGATTGCTGATTACATTGCACAATGCATAGTATGGTAATACATTACTATATAGTAGCATACTACAAGTACATTGTTTGACTGTGAAGTTCAAACCTGAAAATATATTACAATCTACTCTACTAGTACTAAGTACAAAGTACTAAATAACAAAAATTGAAGCGAGCCAATGACTCTTGTTGCTGTAAAGTATGCTACACTAGGCACCTGCAGGCCTCACTAATGAGGCTCTAGGGGCTTAGCCTTTCCTAATTCAATCAATCTTTTTAGAATCAATCCACAGAGATTACTAGCTTTTCATCATTTCTGATCCATTTGGAATTTGGATTGATATTGTCAAGGTCGTTTGACTGATCTTCCTTAATGCTACTTGATATTGTCAAATTATTTTCATACATTAGCGATGAACATAAAACAAGTTCTAGAAAAATAGATATTAACATTGGAAAATGAATGGAGACAACAATTACCATCTATTCATCCAATGCTGCAATAGGTGCATTTTATTTAACCTTGAGTTTACTTTAGCTTAAGGTGGAGGTTTTGGTGAACAAACACCAAATCATTCATCCATTGCTGCAATAGTTGCGTTTTTTTGAATGAATATGTTCAAAACATTTCAAGTATTCTCATAAGTGGATGAATCACATGGCTGGCTCAAAAGGTGCATTGACATCCATTGAAGATTTTTGATCTTTTGACCAAAAAAGTCCCACCATTGTGCCAAAAAATCACAAATTTTATCAAGATGTGACCATCTACAACCTAGTCAAAACTTCATACCTAAAATGAGTGCATAAGCAATTTAGAGAAATTGTCAAAGTTTTTGGACTTTGCTTGGCTTGAAGATGGTCTTGCTTTATACAATAGGACATACTGGAGAAAAAATTCCTTGCTTTCTTCTATATAGGTAACTCTCTCATTCCTACATGTAGCTCCCATGGAGTGCAAAACAATCTCTCCTTTCATTTGAATAGGTTCTTGGGGACCTCTGCATCATCACAAAAGGAGGAGCTATAGAACAATGATGGATTCGAACAGTGTCCAGCAACATGGAGGGAGGAATGCATATGCTGACCCCATTTGCTATCAATTATCTCCCACAATGACAAGTACTTGTTCATGTTAGTCTCTAATCCAATGGGAGATGCACTTTGTGTAATATGTATAGGCACAACAATGCCATTAATCACATAGAAGAAACATTTATGCTAAAAATGCCATTAATCACATAGAAGAAACATTTATGCTAAAAGATGAGTTTATATGTGAGTTCTCTAGAAGGCAAGATCTATGTTATTAAAATATAAGCCTCTCAAATACAGCCCTTGATTGTTACAAATATCGAGCTCTTGCTATCAATGTAGAACCTGATCGGGACCAAATGATCCATGGAGAGACAAGTGTTTGAAATAAAAAGTTGATCTTTCATTTTTCTTTTGATGGCTACTTTTGCTAAAACGGTATCTTCCATGTGTGCAAAAGAATAAAAAAATCTAAACATTACTAGTAACCACAAGAGGGCTCCAAAATCTATCATCATTATCCTTACAAGTATCATTTGGTCACAATGGATGATGCATGTCTCTTTTTGCAAAAAATACTAACTTTTCATATCATGAATGGACAAGAAGTTATGGGTTGTGTGAAAAATGATCTATTAACTAGAATTATGTGGGTAAATTCTAGAAAGAGCTTGTAAGAACAAACTTGCTCAAACATACAAAAAACACACAACCTTTAAAACATGTAAGCATAGTTGGTAGACTTTGACTCGGGAAAAGCTTGATAGACCCAAAATTTGTGACTTGGTAAAGACTCGATAACTTTGAAAATTGCTTAAATTTCTTTAAAAACATTTTTTTCAAAATCAATGAACAAATGTATCCAATAAGTCCATAAATGAGTACAAAAATTGTTTTCTATTAAATTTGATTCATTTGTATACAAATTGAGTACAAAATTTTATCATCATTCAAAATCTTGTCACAATAGTTAGTTGGCAACTATTATGAATTCGTGATGATTGCCTATCATCATAATTCAAAAATTGCATATTACAACATTTTACATCTCCCTCTTCCTTTGTCTAGTGAAAACTTGGGGAGAGGTTCTGATCCTTACACTTTGTTGTAGCTCCTCACTCGGCATTGAAGGTTGTGTTTGAGGCTTTGACATGACCAAATCAATGACCTCCTTCGATTTTTCCTCCACTTTTCTTGTGCAAAGCTGAAGGTTGTATTGTATTTTATAATAATAACAGCATTTTAATCTTTGATATGAGAGTATGATATTTCATCATTGATCAATGATATTATGATAGTGATAAAGACAATTGTCTAAGTTGTCGATTCTAGTCTCCACTCCCAAATCCCCTCATTGTAATAAAATTTTTATATGAGAAGAGATCCCAATAACTAGTGGGGGTTTGGGGGCAACACCCCTAGTGGGGTTGAGGGGCAGCGCCCCTTATGGGGGTTTGCGGGCAACACCCTCAATAAGGTCAAGGGGCAACACTCCTTGTAGGGGTTTGGGGGCAATGCCCCTAAGCGGGGTCAAGGGGTAGTACCTCTTGTGAGGTCCTGGGGTAGCGCCCTTGGCACATTCCCTATTGCAATACATGGCAGGTCAAGGGGCAGAGCCCTTGCCACCAAGCCCAAATTAAGGCCTTTGAAACCACACAAAACTTCATGTCACGCGCCATTTTCACAATTTTATCACTTAAGGGAGAAATTAGGTATTTAACACATTTTTTTTAATAAAAATGTTTTAAAGAAATGATTTCTTTTTTGTTTGGACAGGGACATGCCGAGTTAATGACATAGACTCATCGAGGATTTTGAAAAAACTCACCAAAAACTTGGTGTGTACTTGCCAAAAACTTGGCAGAAAAACCTTGCAAGTTTTTTGGCAAGTTACTTGCTAGTCAAGAAATCTGGTGAGCACTTGCCGAGTCTGCCAACATTGCATATAAGCTCTATAGAAGGACATATGTTAAAGCCAAGAACCTTAAAATTACACGCCAAGGTATATGTATGATTTCTACTCACTAGTACTTGAAGACAAAACTAAAATAGTCTTACAAAAATATTGAAAATCATGAACTTGGTCTTGCAAAGTTTGATGTCCGACTAGATGGATTTTGAAAAGGGCTGTGTAACTACTTGAGATCATAGTCCTTAAACAAAAGAGGATAATAATATCATTTGTGATCAAAGGATAGACATCACATGCTTTAAGCTATGGATTTGTCCCCCATCTTGTTCAAATATGGTGCTCAAAATCATTAAATTGTGGGTCCAAAAATATCAAGGGCATCCCTATTTCACCTCTATTGTACTTTGAATAGCCTTTCTCAAATGACTATTAATTGTGCCAGAGTACAATATGTAGTCTGAAGTTCTAACTACATAAAGTGCCTTTTAAAAGAATCTAGCTCTTGAAGTCAATGCAATAACAAATGTTAAGGAGATGGAAAAAGTCTTTCAAAGTCCATAAATTAATTGCTATTTCTTGCATCAATAATAGTATGGTGTGAAGATATGCTGAAGGTTCTAATAATCTAGGCAATGTGTAACATACTAGCTATCTACAGTTGAAGAACAGTAACCAACTCCCATATTCAACTGAAGAGTAACTAACTAATTTTACTAAAAAGAGTTTCATCACATATACAAACAGGAAAGATAAATAATCTGAGCATTAACTACGTTAACTTTCAATAACTAACTTCTAGTTTTCAATTTCGGCTGAAACGGTTCAATTAATAGATTATATAATTGAAAGCTACAGTTGGTTGTAAACTACTATTCCATTATTTAAGAAATGAATACAACATATATTGACAGCAGTGAAAATAAACAATAGAGGACAATAATATTTTGAAGTAGAGAGAGAGAGAGAGAGAGAGAGAGAGAGAGAGAGAGAGAGAGAGATAGTACAGTTTGAGGGCTTTCTGTTGGAATGCTTGAAGCAAGTCTCAGTCTTTGAGGGAAAGAGAAACATCATCAAGGGCTTTTCCGCCCAACTAAAGACCTACTGGTCTCCCGTGTTTCTTCAACTGAAGAAACCCGACCCTTCGCGAGGTGCAGTCTATAAAAGATTCCCAGTTACCATTTTTCCATTTGAGTCTGGTGTCAAGAATCTATACTACCTTGGTCGATCTTTCTCTATAGGTTCCCCTAACTAGAATGACTGTCCTGACCAAGGGTATATCTGATTCTTGATGGCTGACTGTTGCTTATTCTAAGCATCATAACCTTGGCCAAGGATTTAATGATTATGAGCATCACCCATACTCGACATTAAAAGACTTGACTCTTGAGTTCATAATTATCAGTGGCTCAGCTCATATTTCGTTCCTCTACAACCAGGAATAATAAGTTCATTTCTTACTCACTAGGGGAGGAAATAATAGTCTCTTGTCGATGCTGAAAAGTACTCTTCAATTCTAAATACATTTCAACTAATTGTCATGGGAAAAAGTGATTAATGAACTGCCGCCGATTTGAGGACTAAGGAATAGGGTAATATTTATACTTCAAGTAAATAGTGATGGAGGAAAAAAAATACAGAACATCTTGGTTGCAAGATCAGTGACCACGACTGGATCAAAAGGTAAGGAAGAAATAAATTCAACTAGACGATGCACTGGGGTTTGGCAAGGGATTCGAAACCATTATTCAACAGGTAGGTCGTGATTCCAAATGAATGCACAACATTACATAACGATTTCATAAACGAAGTAACGAACTACTCATTATTTATGAATTAACAAGTTTAAAGACACTCAGTATACGTGCTTGGATATGTGGAGCTGTAATTCGATAGTTCTCCTAGCGTTTCCTCCCAACAAACTAGATAATGGCAACAATGTTTCGAGATTCTTCACTGTCCAGAAGAGTATTACTGTGGCGGATTTACTCAAGAGCACATAATGTTTTCCACCACGAGGATGGGAAGTGTCGGAAATTAAAGAGGTGGCGCTCAGGCATGCTTATGTTGTAGAGAAATACAAACCGAAGAATATCGATCCAGCGAGGAAAGAGAGGAAGTGAAAGTATGAAGAATGCCTCCTAAACTCTAAGCGAAGGCCAAGACCCAAAAAGAAAGCGTCGCATAAAGTCAGCTAGCGGGTGTTTCACAAGAGGACAAAGATTGGTGAGGAGTTGTGCCATCAAACACAAGCCAGCAGAGAAAAGATCATTTCGCTACAGGAGCATTTTCTGTTACACAATGTCCGAGCAAGGTTTACATTTAATATAGGCAATAGTACTGTAATTCCTTATTCCAGGTCGCTTAAGAGGTTAATCGTGACCTTCAAAAAGGAGGCGATGATACTCTTTTTAGGACGGAACTTTGTTTGCATTATTCTTTCCAGTTGAGTGCCGGCAAATTGGTCGATGCGATAATATCACAAAGGGATTCACGACCACCCTTCTTAACCCACTGACGTTGATGCTTGGTTCTTTTAGACTGCTGACCTCATATGCCAATTGATGAATTCCCTTTCCTTCAAGATGTTGGCCTTCTACATCCCGCAGTAAAGGCGGGTTAAGGCCGTTCTGTTTTCTTCACTTTCACATCGCTTACGACTACATATATATATATACATATAGAAAATCATTCGGGTAGGTTTGGGGTTTTGAACATACGGCAATCTCGCGATCTTATTATTATTGCCATAATCTTGTTAAAAAAAAAGGGATGTAACACAATGAAACCCTATATGACTGTGGGACAAAAAGTCATCCCAATGTTCAAATGCTGATTTGTGAGCATTAAGATAAATATTGCAGACAATGGTCCTAATGCCTCGAGTGCTTTTCCATTGTGGAAATCAACCTGTAGAGTTTGATTAGGATGAGTTGTTCTTTGTTCACATTTGCAATAAAGTAGAAGATTGCAGTCATGTGCATTTTGTACAGTTATGTTTGATAGAACTTTTTTGTTTTGATAGAGTTTATAAAAAATAGTGCGATGGTCTATTGTTAGTATGTTGCAGTATTGTTTTGTTTTAAACTTCTGCATATATACAGATGGTTTTCCAACCAAGATTATAGCTACAATGGTGATTTTATTTTTTTTAAATATGCCTTTTGGGAGTTTTTTTTTTAATTGCGTTGCTTATCTATGATATTTACAGGGACTTATTAGCTGATGGATTTTCTTTAAGTGGACTTGCAAGTCTACAATCAGTCAGCAATCCTATCTCACGCCTGAAAACAAGATTTACTTGCTGTTAAACCATATTCAGGTCCCCCAAAAATCAGTTACACCGCGGGAAATGTTATGGAGTGGATATTTAGCCAATAGCCTATATTTTGAAGCAGCTTTCACCGGGAAAGTTGCCTCAAAGACAACTTTCAGGCAGTTCAAACATTCCTCGAGTCATGCCTGAAAACAAATTTTAACTCGCAACCAATATTTTCATTTAAAAGGGTGCAAAAGTCTTGTCTCTCTTCTAATCTCTTAATAATAAAAAGCTGCAAAAATCTTGTCTCACATCTAATCTCTCTTAATGAATATGAACCATGGTGACAACCAAAAGAGGCAGCTCAGAAAAAATATTGTGTATTTGATTGCATTAATGTCTTTAGATTTGATTTCCCCATTCACAAGTTTTTTCATTAATGCATGTGTTGCTGTCCACAGTCATGCTTTCTCTACCGCCACCCTTAATCCCCGCCCAAAGTGTAGATAAATACACTGGGCTCCTAATGTGTCTTGATCAATCCATCAGTGAGCTTTGGGGTGGAATAGCTGTGGAATTAGGACATTTATATTGCAATCAGAAACGATTACTACCTTCACAAAAACTGTGTTTCTTTTAACTTCATTTTTGGATACCTATTTTCATTCTTATGCTTGATGAATATTGCACCTCTTGGCATTTTCTGATTATAACAAGTGATTAACATATACAATGTTATTCTGCTAACAAAGTACCTGCAGGCTGTTAATGTACTCCTGCTATGGGTTCTTTAAGGAACCTTCTATTTGCTGTTCAATGTTGAAACCAATCGACGCCTAGCAAAGTTTGAAACCAGATAATATTAAACTTCTATTCAAAAATCAAGCTTTTGAAATATTGCTGGTGTCAAAAGATGTCTATAAACAACTTAGCTCTCATATTTTTAGCCCTCAATAAGTGAATATTTGTTTCTAAGAGCATATGTTTTATACATGATAGAAGTGGTATCTTTGGAAGCAGAAGAAGAGCTTGACATCCAGCTTTCTTTCCATACGCCTTGCTTTCAGAAACTCCAGGTGTTTCAAATTTGGCATGGGTTGCTCTTTTCATCAACTTGATCTATGGCCTTAACAATCTCCTCCAAATTTGCTTACCTGCAGTGTTTTATGGTGTCAATACTGAGATTATTGTCCATATGAACACCATGAAAGATTCCAGGCTTGATGCAGGCAATATGTTTGGGCAGCCAATAGCAGCTTAGAAAAACAAAAGTTCCAACAAGAAGCCTATGGCAGCTGTATAAGTATAGATCTCCTTAAATTCATTTTTCCTATTGAAAATGAGAGAAATTACTTCAGTCATAGAGGAAAGATTAATGAAGCCATGACCCAGTTCGTTGAAGGAAGTTTCAAACATGTGCACGCTGATGAAGACCTTTAGAAAAAATGCAAAGATTAGGAGCATCATTGAGGTGATGACAAAGGTGGAAATTTAGATACCTTATTATGTCAGTATTCATATGCAGTGCATAAAAGAGCATTTGTCATGGCTCAAATCTTACTATATCAGGAGATGAATCTCTCAAAGAGTAATAGCAACTTCATCCGTTACTGTGGACTAGAATAGCTCCCATGAATAGACTGGTCTACTTTTTACACCAAAGGAAACCATCGGCTTATCCCTCGCCCATCTAGATTCGCCGTCGCCTCCCTATAAAGTAAGTTTTTCCACCCCAGCATGGAATAACTTTCCCGCCTGGCTGCTAAGCTGATCTATTAGGTAGCGGGGGCTTGGTGCCAACGTGGGACATATGCATGCATTTGAATATTGTAAAGTGTTTTTTATTAACTCAACTGTGCAGGGACGTGGCCTTCTACGATAGGCTTGTCCTCTTCAGCAGGGCCAATTTAATGTATAATTCAGATTTCTCTGCCTTTCAATTTTCCATTGACAGGTGTTCGTCTTTTTTTCGTTCCATGGAATATATTAAACATATTCTTTATTCCTGTATGTAAACCTTGGATTCTTTCATGTGTTTGATTTATTCTGTCCATCTGTAATGATAATAGTCTCTAAAACGATAAACCTACATCCAAAAGAATTGGAGACTAGAGCATCATTACTGTGCGCTCTAATAATTAAATGAAATTCCTTCTCAAATTCTGAATTGAACTAAACTATAAAACAATGGTGACTTAATCATTTACGAGTTGATAACAGAGTTACCTATGTAAATCAAAGGTATTTTCTCAGCCCAATTTTTCTCAATAAATCTCCACACCAACAGGTTAATGAATAACCACAATCACATGGCAGATATTATTCCGGCATCCTGCATTTATTTATACTTCGTATGTGTTTGTTAGATACCCACCAGTTTCATCAAACAGGTTTTCAAGAGTTGGAGTGCATGAACTCTCAAATCATTCTGGCTATACATTCTTTATCTTTCAGACATTTTTGCCATCTTTTTAGCTCAATTGTAATAATTGCAAGCTGTACACTTAAACATGTGTTTCTTTGTTTTTTTTCAACCTGCTTGGGTAAACAAACTGTAGCTTTAACTGAAAGCCTAACCCCACATGTCTTTTGGGTTGATTTCCTGCACAATTTGGTTCTTACCCAACTCCTCTTTCCCCAATATATAGGCATATATGGATATGTGTGTACATTTTTTGGTTATAAATTGAAATAAAAACCGAAAAAGCATCCCATAATTGATGGTGACTTTTTGTACTTAGGGTGGAGGTAGATTGGGGAAAGTTCAAGTTTATTAGCAAGTTGAGTCTTGAGATCAAAACCAGTGTTGCAAAATGTGATCAATATAGAAGGTAAATATAAACAATCTTTTAGCAGTATTTTACGTCACATGTACCAAATTGGTGTCTTGGACCAGATGACCCAAAAACTACCTTTACCTTTAATTTGTTGATATATACATAGCATTCTGGAGCTCAGATCCTATTTTTTGGGTTTGGTAAACTTGTGGGGAGGATGTGAACAACCTACGATTTGGCATGGGCTATGCTTGGATAACATTCTTTAATTAAAACAGTTAAATATTCGAGGATGGTATGCCTGCGATGGATTATTTAGCCCTTTTATGCAAATTGGAGATGCTTTGTCTGTTTCAATTTTCAGTACCTTGTTTCTTTAATTATTGTAGCAGCGCTTTGTTCAACAGTCCAGAATTTTTTTTTTTGCATAAGCCTATGATGAGATTTGTTCCATCTTTAAAGATTACATGTTCGGCAGAAATTAGAAATAAAACTTTCATAGATGTACAGCTTTTGAACTCTGTGTTAAAGCCACAAGTCTACTTTTCAGTATATGCGCACGCTCCAAGTTCAGTGTGCTAATCTTTGAGGTCAATTCAGCCAATAATGGATATGCTTCAATCTCTTGTTCCATTAACTGGTGGGTGACAAGAAACAAAGTTAGCTCAGCAGGAAATTGCAACAATCATATCATACAAGAACAAAAATATTTATGATATATTATATGATGACTTAAAATTCACACCACCCACAAATCAAGATATACTATCTACACTTGGACTGAAATTAGACTAACCATTGCATCCTCAACACATTTGCAGTCATAGTCACATCTGTGGTCTATGTCAAATGACAAAAATGATACAGTTCATGCGTGGACTGATTAGGAGCAAACCAAGGTGCATGATGTTCAGATGCAATGCCTGATGCTAACCATTTCATCCTAAACACTTCTGTAGTTATTGTCACATCTGTGGTCTACACATATAGCACATCTCTAGATTGTAACACTTCAAACAATTTTGAGTGTTGTCCCTTGAGTATCCCTTGGGATGTAGATCAACATAATGTTCGTTTTGTTGGTTTTTTTTTGTTCCAACTGGTTCGTAAAACAATCTAAAGGAATAGCCAATTCTTATACTCAATTGTTTTAAGGGGTTGGCCAATGAACAAGAGAAGAATGTAACAACTTTCTCCTCTGTACTTCAGGCTCTGCAAGACCTAGGAGGGTAATCCTATGCAATATCTGCTAATACTTCATGTAAATTATAATGGATATTGCTTCAAAACAGATATGCTCTCTTCATTATGACCAAGATTTACAGATAAATAACAGAAGTGGCTGCTTTCTTGGAGTCCAATGCAATTTTGCACCCAAGAGCATGAAAATAACATTACAAGATAAATTACAGCTGAAAGGAAAATTGATTTTGAAATTCATGACTGTGGAAAAGTAATCAGAACACTTGTTCAGAGTAGTGCCTTAGACCCAGGCAACAGAGTCTAAGGGAAATGTAATTGAAAACTCATATAACAATATTCATTCTAGCTTTGTAAAAGCTTAGCAACAATGCCTTGCACTGTTACTTCTTAATTTTTTTGCAACCAACTCTACTTAACAATCTTCGCAAACATCTAAAACATTCAATATTTCTCAAAAAGCAAATTAATCTACTCCTTGAGTAAAAGCCATGAAAGAAAAATTCAATTACAAAAAACTTGTAAAGATGAATAGAAAATGATCCTTGATCAATTTGTATTCATAAATGTTGAAGAAATATACAATTAGGAGACCATTGACTGTGAAATTGTCACTATATATTGCTATTCTGAGCTAGTACTGTTATACAAAATTAACGGTTAGATTGACATCCTTTTTCTATGAAAACCTAGACCGAACATATACAAACTAGAACACTGACGCTTTGTTTGACAAATTCTCCAAGATCCTTTCAAAATGGCCCTGAATTCCCTTTTATAGAAACAAGGGAGCAAAACAAGCTTCAGGGCATGGACAAATGTCATATTTTCATTTGACAATCATGTCCTAGAGACAGACAAAAAGAATGTTACACTTACAACAACTCCGAAGAAGAAGCATGAGACAACCTGGTAAAGGACAAAATAGTTGCTTGGGCTGTTGGAAGAGACACTCCCTATAGCTGCAATGATGACATAAGATGGAGCAACCTGTGCATTTGATTTTTGTACTTTTCTATCCACTTGGCAAAAAGCTCTTCCAAAGGCCAAGGATGTGCCAAAATTGCCCTTATATGAAGCAGATTGTTGGAATATCCGCCTTCACTCCACTTTTTAACTTCCTTGGCAAACCTTTCTAGCCCTATCTCCAACTTAATCAACTTATCAATAGCATTATTCATTTGTCAGCATATAAAGTTCCATCTTCAATGATAGGGTTAATAATAGGAGGCAGTATATTACTGAATTCATCCATTCCTTATACTGCTTTATCTCACCCTCTTCATTCATTATAGTAGGCATAAGGTGAAGAATACGGTTCTCAAAATCATCTAGGAACTTCTGCATGCCTAGTTGAAAACTTTGATGTATAATCATATTATTTTCTATATCTTCTAGGGCACCATAAATGATCCCTAAGTCTGCAGGGGCACTCACATTAAAGCTTGCCATTGATAGCATCCTTTTAATCATATTCTTTTTTGGGCTCCAGGTATTAATGATACCTTGCAATCTGTTCTTCAAAACAATATGGGTTATTTGGGCTGTGAAAACTGCCTTATGCCCATTCCATGTCTCATCAAGTAAGCCCAAAATGCATGACAATCTATGCCCGAAGACATCATCAACCAAATCCGAAAGCTTCATATGGTGATCTCTTTTTGCCTTTAGTTCCAACTCTTCTTTCTTGTAAAGCTCCTTCTTCAATTGTTTGATTTCAACATTCAATGCTATCTTCTCTTCATCTTCCTTTTCAATTGGTGCTACAATCCAGACACAACATTAATTGTTGTTGCAACTTCAAATTCTCACTTTTTACTTCTCCAAGTCTGCTTCCAGCTTTTTAACCCTAGCCTCTGTAAAAAATGCTGAATTGATTGTTAGAGTGGCTGCTTGCAAGACACTAGTGTTTGTCATTGTTTTGACAATCAGATTGCCTGTTAATTCATTTGTATCTTCAATGACCTTGGGCTTATTGGTCTTAGGAAAAATAGACCATATAGCAAGGGTTTCATGCCTTGGATTAAACTCTGAACCAAAATGTAGAGCATTTGCTTGCTCTTCTGATGTAAGCACTGGATTGTTTCCATCTTGCCTTCTGATGGTATCAAATGTAATGGCAGATGATATATCCCATCCTGGCAACAACAAGCAGCCACCGTTCTTCACAATTTCTCTCCCCTTTTCTGGGGTCATATCTGCCATCTCTTTGTTAACCTTGTCCCAGAACTCAGTGATGAGTTCTTTTCTCTTTTCCTCTGTAAGAGTCTGATTGTCTAGGGTTTGGTTCAATTCCTCACCCTTGCTTTTTAGGATAAAGTCCCTGAATTCTCTGGTCTTGATGAATCTGTCATCTCCCATAAATTCAGAGCAAGCAAGTGCTCTCATATCATCCACAACTTGGTCACCAGTATCAAAACTGATTAGCATTTTGCTCGAGGATGCTCTTTCTGGAACCATTCTCCTGGGAGGCCGCATGACTTGATGCAAATCTGAATCCTTTGGGAATTCACTTGGATCAATTCGATAATCAACAAATGATACAGCTGGAGGAGCTATTTGTTGCAGAGGAACAACATTCTCTGCAATTGGTTGATCATCTGCATGGGATGATGATGGGCCAAGTTCATCCTTCTGTGGGACCCTCAATGGCACATTTGCCAGTAAGTTGGTTGTATCATCCAACATCATTCATATTCTTATGAGAGGATCCTCAATATTAGTGTAGGCTCCTTTGTAAGAGGGATTTGCTCCCTCCTTCTATCTTTTGCAATTTGAATTTTTACCCATTGCTCCCTAATTTTCATAGCTTCAGAAGCAGAGGGGCAATTTCTTATTAGATCCTCAACAGGATCAAACTCATGATATATGCAGCTAACTTATATTGTGTCTTGGTATTATGAATAAAATACTTAGGATCAAAATTTCTAGCTTTGTCATATTTCATTCTATAGGGTTGCAATTTATTCATAATTAATTCCAGTCCTTCCCTGGATGTGACCATAAAATCTGAAAAAATCAAATGTAGAAGGAAGAATTGCATGCTTTTTATAATTTTTGAAATAAGTTTTATCTGCCTCATTCAGAGTTGCCAAATGATTTCCAAAAATGCAAGTCTATTAGGATCCGATTTAGGTAAAATGTGAGGGGCTACAAGAGACCCATATACCCTGATTACAGTTGAATCTAAATGGAAGAACTAGTCTCCCCAATTGTGGTCAAATCCTACCTTAGGTTGGAACTACTGTGGCCTTAGAAATCTTCTCACTTCCTCAGAGAGGCCCCAATCAATTGCATACCCTAAATTCCTCAGGATAGACCTAACAAAATATTGTTCAAATATGCAATAATTTGATGTTTCATAAATGCTATCCCACATGTACACCCATTCTTGCACAGGGAGTGTGTAGCTTTGCTCATTGAAAGCCCTAACCTTTAACTTTGAATCCCAGATCATCCTTCCAGCATATAACAACATGTTACACAACAAGGAGTACCATTTGAAGTGAACAATGTTGGCATCCTCGTGGAGAGAAGTCAGAGCTTTATGAAGCTCTTCAGTAATAAACCCTGCATAATGATACGGTCTGTTTACATCCTTTCTTTGGATGTCAACAACCAAGACCATTAAATTCATCGACATCTGGGTCTTGCAATCAATTCTCCACACTTGACACAGAGCAAAGTATGTTTTTTGAAAATAGCCCTCAAAAATATCATAACTGAAAGGCTCCAATTCTCCTAGGTGTTCTCAAACTTGCTAAGAATCCAGTCTTCCATGAGCGAACCAAGCATATTGAGCTTCACTGTCACTAAATCAGACAGCTTGTTGAAGATGGCTCTGTAATGTTGCAGTATGTTCCTACTGAGGATTAGACTGCAGACATTCTCACCAAGTCTCTCAATCTAGATAAATTTGTAAAATTTTGGGATAAGCTTGGTGTAGTTAGTAGAATGACCATTAAGGGAGGGTATTAAAGTATTATTGTATTATTTAATGGTCATCTTAGCCTTTAGTTAGTCAGTAGTTTACTTTCAGTTAAACTTGTCTGCTTCAGTTAGCTTTTAGTAACTTTCAGTTCTTTGCTTTTGTTATCGTCTGTTTCTTTTTAGAAACACCGTCCTGTATTGTATTATTTAAGGAGCTTTCATCTCCTCTGTAAATAACGAATATTGAATATCAATTATCATTTCAGAAAGTACTAAAATTGGAGTATATCATTTTCAAAAATATTTGTAGTTAGTTCAATATCTACAATCTCAAAATCTACAAAGATTTCTATTATGTATCATTCCATCGTCCATGCAAGAAAACATTTTGACTCAACTATCACGCTGACCATTTTGTGATCCTTGCCATGGTATATTATATGTTGTTTGCTTCTTGGGAAGTACAACCATTTGTATATGAACCTTTCCTATCTGGCAAGTCTTCATTAAATACCTTGAATGACCGTTTTGTTTGAGATTTAGGATAAAGTTAACTAAGTTAGATATTTCTTGTATATTTAGATTGCCTTTTTCTCCAGGGTGCAATTGAAGTCTTTTAGAGTAGAAGAAATCACAGTGGTTCCTGAGACAGTAAAATCAAATTTGGTGCCTATTTCCTGAGCTATTTGCAGGATTCCTGCAGAACAGAGGTTCAACAAAGCTTTTGAAGTGACAATTTATGAGAGGTTTGAATTTTCT
>VDFB02271358.1:1115204087-1115312442 GCA_007258455.2 Sequoia sempervirens | reverse complement strand
TTACTAAATGAGGATTAATCCTTTCTCCAAATTATTCTATGAATGCAATGATGAAATCATTCCATGAAGAGATAGAACAAATTGGTAAATATGAAAACTAATCTCTAGCATTTTTTTCAGAGATTAAACAAAGAACTTCATGACAACATTTTCATGACTTATCTCAAAATCTCCTATCAAATTAGAAAATTCTTGTAGATGTTGAGTTGTTGATTCTAATCTTTTTCCTTTGAACTTTGGAAAATGTTCAATAACTTCATTAGGAATAGGATTTGGGAAACCTTCAATACCATTAAAATTCAATGGTCTATATCTTTCTATAGAGAAACTTCTTTGACGACATGATAGGGGCTACCCAATAGGATGCATAAGTTGATGATACATTTTCTTAAACCTTTACAAGCCTTTTTATATCAAATTTGCAGTTACATAGGGCAACTCAAACTTCTTTTTACAACCTGATCTTAAGCTCTTACAATGCAAATTTTATCTCTACTTTCTTAAGACCTTCTAAATGGGTTTCTCCAAAAATATTGCATACTTCACTTCATAATAGAGACTAAAATATTGTAATACAAAAGTATGCATAAAAATTCACTACTATTCCCTTCCTTAGTGCTTAATCACTGAATAGGGAATCAAATTTTACAAGATTTAGAAGTATGGTTTTCATATACAGGTTTATGATTCTTGAAAACCAAATTATGAAGAATACCTAGATGTGTTGCAGCTATTGTAAATTCTTCTTCCCATTTGGAAATCTTTGCAAGGGTATGTGTAGGATCATGATGGGCCAAAAAGTGGCAATATGATGGGTATGTGGCTAATGATTTCTTTTTACCCAAAATTGATAAAACAAAAAGGGTTTTTAAAGGACATTCTCATCTTTCCACCAATATAAATTATCCCCTAGTTTGAATTTAATAAGTAATTATTATTCATTTTCTATTTGAATTACAACTAAAGTCTTGATTTATAGGTTGATTGAAAACATCTATAGCTTTCAAATGGTATCACATTTTTTGAATCAAAAATATGCATCACATTCTATGCTTCGCATACTATAGGATTAAAAAAAGAAAAATTGAATTTCATGAAGTTTTGACCAAGTTAAGGTGGTCAGACATACAAGTTTTTTATATGTTTTACAAGTTGTAATAAAAAAATTATAATTAATTATTTACTTGGAAAAGAATTACAAAAAAAATATGCATCACATCGGGACGAGTCCTCTACTTATATATCTAAAATATTATAAAAAAAATCATCATTTTATTGTGGTTAGGGTGGTCAGACAGACACCTACTTCTTATTTTTTCCCTGAAATTTAAGTACTGCTACATTGAAATTTTAAATTTTCACCAAATAGATTTTTTTTAAACAAACCTAGTAGTTTAGAAACTACATTAAATTTTCTATAGATTCTATTCTTACATTTTTGAAATAATATAGATAACTTATTCAAATTTTTATGTCAAGTTGCCTAACTTTGATTTTTCTAAATGTTTTGCCACTTAAGGGCCTATTTTTTCCATGATGATCCTACACATACCCACAAATCTAAAATGTTCTTCACATATTCATTGGGTTCATTTGATAGAGTCACTAGCTCTCTTAATAGAGGACTAAACTTTAAGCATTATGAATCTCTTTCAAAGATGAATTTCCTTCTAGGTCTTCTCCCATAGCAAAGTCACACATATATTCATTCAAATTTCTACAACAAGGTCACTTCCAAGTCTAAAAATTTTTCTATCTAAACCAGATATTCAGATTCAACAAATCCTTGACTCTATCCAAATGGATAATCCTCTGATTCTCCCCAGTAGAGTCACCAATCTATTGGTTCCCCAATCAATATATGCAATGAGTCCTAAAGAGTAGCTACTCTCTCATATTCAGACTCAATGGGTTGATATAGCCAATGAACAAGATTCGGTCAAAGAGACTAAAATCTTCTACACTTCAGGATCTATTAAACCTGGGAGGGCGATCTCAACCTTGTTCTTTCAGATACTTGTGTGCCATAGTACCAAACACATAGTGAACAAATAAATCTCCTTTATATTCTTAGTAGACATAATACCTTGAAGGTATGGCTAACATTTATGGTAGTGTACATACTAAACATGAGATATATGATTCATTAAAGCTCAAGACACAAACATATTGAGATAGATAAGTAAATTTAATTTAAAGTTGTAGTTGATCACAAAATAATCTCAGGAAATTGAAACATCAGGAGACTAGTGTCGTATTCTAGGCTGAAGTCACCTAAATCAAATAATTTCAATCTTATTACAGCATCCACTTTGTCATAACTATTCCTATCAGATGATGCATTACACTATTGATAATAGAAACTAGAAACCAGTCATACTTTATTTATCCAAGCATATAGTTGCAGAAATATTCATTCATGTTAGTAAAATTTAACTTACTCCTTGAATAAGAGTAATAACAGTGAACAAACATTCAAGGAAATACAAGAAGATGAACAACAAAAATCCTTGATTTCATTATATTCATAACTTATGCAACGTTTACAGTGGAGAAAAATGACCCAAAATATCTTATCATTTATTTATCTAATATGGCAGTGCTATAATTACATTCTCAATTACAAGACTCAGAATAAACTTCAGAAACCTAGAACCACACTACACATTTCAAACCCTATTACAATAGTATTCCCATGAGACCATGCAATGAACAACCTCGTTTTCTAAAATAGAAAATCTGCACTTAAAGAAAGTGCAAGAACCCTAAAATGGAGATATAAAGAAGACACATGGCACATTAAAAGGTTCGTTGATCTGAAATTGTCTTTACTTGATGAAGGCTCTTCAATCTACTCTTTATTTTCTTGCTCCTCACTCCACTTCCCTGCAATAGAAAAATATTCCTCCTTGTGAAGACTCATCATTCTCTTTATTTTCTCTTTACCCATGTTGAAGAAATGTGTTGTTGTAGAGAATATTCTATTGACTTGTAAAAACCCTTCACTATAAAAAGAAAAAATATCCCCTTCACCTGTTCATCTTTCACTTTCTATAGCTATTTTTTCCTTTTTTCTTTTACCATGAAACTTTTACATTTTGATCTTAGCAAATAAAACATTTGACTTTAAAATGGGAGCATTTAATTCTTTGGTCATTTTCAATTTCAAGGCTTCTAAAACTCTCTCGATCAAATATAATATTTTACATGTGAATTTTCAATTTAAATGCCCAGCACATAAAAGTTCTTGATTTAAAATATTTATGAAGATTTTAAAAAAATGGCTATAGAAAGCTATTCACCTATTTTCACATTAAAATTTACAGTTTGAAAGGAATCCTTTTAAAACTATATGGTCTTCGCAAACAATTTAAAAGTTTTGAAAAATAGAAAAATCTTTCACCTAGGCCTACCATATTATTTACCAATCATTTTCATCGGAAATCTCTAATTCATTTGAGAAGGAAAGAATTAAAATAGCGATGTTTGATAAAACTATGTAGCTATGTCTCATCGCTAATTGCTAATATAATTGGAAATGTAAATATTAATTAGTGATGCCTTGAAAAAACCTCAACAACCCCGCCAATTGCTGATACAAAATGGAGGAAAATAAAATCAATAGTGATGTGTGAAAATGGAGTATTTCCATTGCCTGTCATTGATTTAGAGTGAAAAAATTAAAAAAATATGGCGACGCAAGATAAGAGAAGAAGATGCCTTAACTTTGATGCCTCTACCATTTGAGTCTTGCATTCTTCACCAATTTTTTTGTTTAGAGGGGAGCCCTTGGTGGTATTTGAGAAATTTTTTATAGTATCCAATAGGCTGCTCTATCTTCTCCTCAATGCCATGGGAGTGCACAAGCCTTTGCCAAATGCACAGGTGTATCTATGAGTTCTGCCACAACTCAATGATTTTCCCTAATACTACGCTCAATTCCCTGAAAGTGTTGAATTCAAAATGTCTCCTACTGCAATGCTAACCTATAGGGAATAATATATATTCTAAGGGTACCAACATTCTGTATAAGACAATGCCCACCATGTTTGTTCCATAATATGCACGAGCCACAAAAATAATTTCCTCAAACAATTTTGATGCTTTTATATTGCGAGTGCATATTATCCTTAGGTAAAAATCTCCTTTGTAATATCAAATTTTCATTTCGGCATGATTCATAGCCACCTCTCACTCAGCATGCATTTCAAAAGATCTTGGCGCCATATCTTTTATAACACAACTCTCACCTTTGAAAACATGTTGCCAATATTTAGATCCATTCATTTTAAGCTGCTTCAATGGTTGAAGAAGAACATCCTCCATATGCATTAATACTTTGCAATATTCTCAAACATTCTCAAAATGTGTGGCCACATTCTCTTAATACCTCCTTTTGTATTCTTTTCAATGGTGCTTAAAAAATGATATATGTTGCTCCATTTGAGATACACTCTCCATGTTCCCTATGTCTGGTATGTTGTAGCTTGAAAACTTGAGGAACCCATGCTAAGCAACCGATGATCTCATTTTCTCATGATTTTTCTACCATTTGACTTATTTTTTATTCCCTCCTTTCATTTTGCAGAATGGCTCTTATCTTTTCTTATCTTCATAATGATGGAAGGAAAATTGAAAGTGCCATAATGCATAATAAATCAACTATTCTTGTGGTACTCATTATGAATTCCTTGAAGATTTTTCCATCAGACCCCTACTCCAATGGTAGACTCTGTTGATGCACAAACTAAGCACTTTGGCCCTCAACATCTCTAAAAACAAATGTTCAACTTGCATAGAACAATTTTCTTTAAATTGGCTTGCAATAAGCTTTTGTATAAATCTAACACTGATATAGTTGTTCCATTAGTATCTCTCTCCCCAACACATAGCATACTTGGTCCAAAAGCTTAAAGGATGAATATGTCAAGTAGTGGACCAAAATAAGATTATCCACGTCAAAATATAAACCTTGAAATATTTCATTCACAATGCAACTTTCTTGTAGAATCATAGCTACAAGCACGTCCTAATTCAAGGTTTACATGAAATAATTCATAGAGAACAAAACTACCCTCCTTGAGTACCCATAATCCATCAAAAGATAACCTCATGTCAATAAATTTTCCTATAAGAGATCAACCTTTTAAAATTTATGTGGTTGTTCAAATGATCTAGCAAGATTAAATATTGTAGTGACCTTATCACATGACAGTTGCCTTCACTCAGCCTCCTATTCCCAGTAGCTTTAGTTTGAGAAGAAGATATACTCATGCTATATTGGTGCAATCTAGTGCACAACATTACATCATCAAATCCTAATGCATGGATTAGGTTGTTATAAGAAACCCCTAAGTGCACCTTTGTTTTCCTATGCATATTGCTTGTATCCAAGTAGTTTCAGGAAACTAACTTAGAACATCCAATGTTATAGTCCACTTTGAAAGTATTCCCATTGAACCATTATGCATCCACATTTCCAAGAAACATTTTGCAACTATTTCCTGCTTTCACTTATGAATTATATTCACACATGCCTCTCCATTTTTCTTCTATTGATTGAAAATTTCCACTTTTGTGTTAATCCTTCTATGTGTAGCTTACATTTTCTCTGTGACTGAAAATAGCAAAACTCCTTTCTAGTGACAGTGAATGTCATTTTCTGCACTTCAATCAGATCAAGTAATAATTTGAATATAGTATTATTTAAATTAGAAAATTTAAATAATATATATTTATTTTAGAATAAGCAATTTTTTGATTAGTGTATGTGCAGGATCATCATGGGAAAAACAAGCCCTTAAGTGGCAAATTTTTTAGAAAAATTAGAGTTAGACAACTTGACATAAAAATTTGAATAAGATCTATATTATTTCATAAATATGTAAGAATAGAATCTGTCAAAAATTAAATTTAGTTTCTAAACTACTAGGTTTTTTTTAAATATCTATTTAGTGAAAATTTGAAATTTCAATGTGCAGTGGTACTTAAATTTCAAGGAAAATAAGAAGTAGGTGTCTGTCTGACCACCCTAACCACAATAAAATGATAGTATTTTTTTATAATATTTTAGATATAAGTGGACTCATACCCTAATGTGATGCATATTTTTTTGTAACTTTTTTCCAAGTAAATAATTAATTATGAATTTTTTATTACACCTTTTTAAAAAATATAAAAACCTGTATGTCTGACCACCTTAACTTGGTCAAAACTTCATGAAATTCAATTTTTTTTTAATCCTATAGTATGAAAAGCATATAAAGTGACGTGTGTTTTGGATTCAAAAAATGTGATATTTTTTTAATGCTATAGATGGTTTTCAATTAGTGTATCTATCAGGACTTTAGTCATAATTTGAAAAGAAAATGAATAATAATTAAACTTATTAAATTCAAAGTAAAGCATAATTTATATCAGTGGAAAGCTGAGAATCTCCTTTAAAAACTCTTTTCATTTCATCAATTTTGGGTAAAAAAATAGTTGTTAGCCACATACCCATCATATTGCCACTTTTTGGCCCATCATGATCTTGCACATACCCATCCCTCAGGCCACAATTTTAGTTGGGTCCTTGGTGGGCCCAACTAAAAAAATTATCGTTTCTCGATAATTAGCCCTCATAAATTCTTTGAAACCCTATCTGGATGCATTTTGAATGCAAAAATTTGAGTAGATGTCCATTTAAATTTGACATTTGGCACTTTTGAATTCCAGCTAAAATCACTTGAGTAGCCTTCAGAATTAGCTTCAAAATTTGACCCAATCACCTCCCTAAGCCCTAAAATCTAGGACTCAGGTAAAATGTTATACAAAAAATATAGAGCATGAAATAGATGTTTATTATGATGCCCAAGGTGAAAGATATCAATCCTCGAAGTTTTGTTCTCAGACTTTTTTGAAACTACTGATTCTAAAACCTTAAAAAAGTTCATTTAGAATGGGCTTTGAAAACATACCAAATATGGTGTTGGGGTGTTGCAAACAGAAAAAGAGGTAGATAATTATATGGGAAATCATGGGAAACATTCACTTTGATGTGCAGGTCATTAGGTCACCAGATATAAATTCAAATGTAGGGGCACTTTTTGCAAATTTTCACAGTTCAGTTTGCAAATCTAAGTAATTTGCAAATGAAATCAAGCAGGGAAACTTGAGAGATGGATTCACAGGGCTATGCCATCTTGCATGGGGCTTCATTAAAATACATAGAATGATAGAAAAATATTGGTGGGGCTTGACATTCAGGGTATGTGCAAGACCATCATGGAAAAAACAGGCCCTTAAGTGGCAAAAAATTCAAAAAAATTAGGGTTAGGCAACTTGACATAAAAATTTGAATAAGTTATCTATATTATTTCAAAAATATGTAAGAATAGAATTTGTAGAAAATTGAATGTAGTTTCTAAACTACTAGGCTTATTTAAAAAAATTAAAATCTATTTGGTGAAAATTTGAAATTTTAGAGAAAAAATAAGTAGGTGTCTTTTCTGACCACCCTAACCAAAATAAAATGATAATATTTTAATAATATTTTGATATAAGTAGAGGACTCATGTCCCGATGTGATGCATTTTTTGTAATTTTTTTCCAAAAAATAATTAATTATGAATTTTTTATTACAACTTTTAAAAAATATAAAAACTCATATTTTTGACCACCTTAACTTGGTCAAAACTTCATGAAATTCATTTTTTCCTTTTTTAATCTTATAGTATGTGAAGCATAGAATGTGATGCATATTTCAGATTCAGAAAATGTGATACCATTTCAAAGCTATAAGTGTTTTTCAATCAACCTATCAATCAGGACTTTAGTAATAATTCAAATAGAAAATGAAGAATAATTATTTATTAAATTCAAAGTAAAGCATAATTTATATTGGTGGAAATCTAAGAATTTCCTTTAAAAATCCTTTTCATTTCATCAATTTTGGGTAAACAATTTTTGTCTTGACCACATACCCTACACATACCCATAATATCTCCACTTTTTGGACCATCATGATCCTGCACATACCCTTCAACTGGTGCAACATTTCAACACCTCAAAGATGGTCTACTCAGAAATTTTAAACATCTACAAACAATAAACCAACTTTTGGACCTCCAGACAAGGGCATCAAAAACTGATCATGGGAAGCTGCAAATGGATATATGGCATCTCCAATAGGTGTTCAACATTTCCCCACAATCATTTTGCATGATAATCAAGGGGTACAAAGTTATAGGCTCTCAAATTGAGCCACTTAGGCTTATTCTATAGGGTACTTTTGAGAGCATTAGGAAAAGTTTTACATGGTCCCTCAAAAATATCGCCAAATTTTGGAGGTCCCAACATTCTAGTTGGTGGATAAGGGAATTGTAGTTTCTTTAGTTTGTAAGGCCTTCTCCACTTTCTAGATTCACCAATTCCTTTAGTTTACTGTTAAGGATGAGGACCTAAGAGGATCTTATCATCCTTATCATCATTATGAGGTATTGGTTGTTCTTTAGGAAGGAGGAAACTCATATCAGGAGGAGGATCTTGGTATCCTATCCCTTTGGTATTGTGTCATAGAAAAAATTACCCTTTTCTTGACATGGGATTAATTCATAATAAATTGGACTTAATGAGACCTTGATTCAAGTGTTTTGAGGAATTTTATGCATCCACACTAGGTCTTGGACCCTTGAAAATTGAATAAAATTAATTTATTGTTGTCTTGTGAAGGTGTTGTGAAGTGTTGTAACACATTTCTACACTTTTCTAGACTCTCCTTATTATAATTTGAATCTAAAAATCACTTTTTTATCCCTTATCAAGTCCTATTTTAAAGTGTTGTAAAGTCTTGTAACAAGATTTAATGCTTTTCTAGGCTTTTTATCACTATTTACACCTTTTTTATTCTTTATTTGACCCCTTTATGCCCTTATAAGGCTAAATTAAGTGTATTTTTGAATGTAAATGAGACAAACAACATTAAAAATGACTTAATTCCTAACACCCACTTTTAAGATTTAGGTGGGCCCCATTTTCCATGGGTGGTGAATGAGCCCCCCTTGGCTCCAAATTCAAAAAAAAAAAAAATCCTTTTGAGTTTTTATTCAAAATCACTTGACGTCAGCCTGTGATGAGGTATCATTGGGTTACTAAGGCACAAGTGTGTATAAATAAGTGTTTTTCTCCTCGTTTTACATCTCTCCCATCTCCTACAGTTCATTATTCATTATTCATTCACCATTCTTCCATTCCAAGTCAAGCAACTTAGGGTTTTATCATTTCAGGGCATTGAGATATCAATTTTCAGACATTCAAGGGAAAATTCTTCATGTTTTGTTGCAAACTTACAAGATCAAACTTCATGGAATGGTAATAAACTCCATTATTGCATGTTTCATTACACTCTTTCATCATTTTGGTTTAATTACCTAAAAGAGGCTTTACCAAGGCAAACCCCCATGCCCTAACATCCAACTTTTCTCTCTCTTGTCTTGCATGTTTGCAAATTTAGGCCTCTTAGAAGCTTGGAAATATTTAAAGATCAAGTTACAATGTTGCTCAAGTCTTCTCCTCATTCAACAAGTCAAAACAATAAAAAAAACTACTTTTAGACCAACAAATCAAATTTTTAGAAGTGCAGGCACCTGCAGGAAGCCAAAGTGCAAATCAAAAGCTCTGAATTCCATGTTTGAAAATTCAAAACTTCAAAAGTAGACTCATTCACCATGAGTGGTGAATAAGTCCCACTTCCAGGTTAGTTTTGAGTTTTTTGCATTTTTAAATACCCTTTTGTCAGAAACAAATCCCAACTTAGTTTTGCAGAACTGGGACTAATTCACCTAGAATGGTGAATGAGTCCCACCAGGCCTAAAAATCAGCATCAATAGCATTCTAGAGTCCATTTCCAACCTCCTTTAGTATTCCAGGTGCACACTTTCAATTTGATTTAGTTCTATTTAGTTTTGCATTCATTTCTAGGTGATTTTGTCTTACACAATGTGTTTTCAAACTAGTTGCTTTCCTTTAGTTCCTATTCATTAGTCAATCAATATTACTACTTTCTTGGATTAAAAAATTGAATCTAAATACATTACATCCTTATTACATCCATATCACACGAATCTTTGAATGTGAGCATAAGCATTTTTGGCCCATCTTTCTCCTTTTAGGTGAAAAACCCTAGAATCAATAGAAAGCAAGTGGGTGCCAAAAATCTATGTTCCAGATATCTTCAGTTGGTATTTTCTCTAAGATTTGATTAATTTCATGTTCAATTGTTGTATCACATCATTTTTTACTTAAGATCATGAATCATATTCGATATGTCTCTTCTAGATTGATGGGAGTGTTGGTCACTTTGTTAACGTAGAATGATTGAATGTTTGCTTGATTAGAGGAACTAGGTTCACCTATTATAGGGAACTTAGGCTCATCTTGTGTCTCAATTTTAGGATGTAAATAACCAAACATCTCAAGTGGTGGGATGATAGGGGGTGTTGGTTGTTTCAAGGATGGATGAAAGGATGCATTGTTCTCAAGGTTGTTATGAAATTGTTTAAGAAGTTGTTCATGTTGTCATCATCTTCTCCAATGATTTCAACAACACGAGGAGGACATGCATTAGGAGTTGAGTGGGCATGAGTAAGTTCAATTTCATTAGGGTCATTTCTAAAAGAAAAACTTGACACATCCACTAAGTTCTTTAAGGACATCCATAGCTTGCCAAAGCACATATACATGATGAAATTCAATGCAATAACCTAGAATGAGATAATTAGATGCAAGTTTAAAATAAGAAAATGCATGAAATAAACCAAGTGAAACTAGGTGCAATGAAATGAATGAAACAAACACTTTGAAAATTGAAATAGAAATGTAACAACAACAAATTGAAGTATAAAAACATAGTTTTAAATGTTGGAAAATGTAGTTTAAAATTTGGAACAAGACTAAATGTCCTAGAGGGGCGTATGAGTCACAATTAGGGTTTTTAGGGGTTTAAACAATGAATAAAATTTGCCAAAAAGTACCCAAAAATTAGTAAAAATCACTTGTACTAGGAAAAACTCGCCCAGAGGGGAATATGAGCCCTAGTTTAGGGTTTTTACAATGTTTTCAACAAATTCATTGTAAATTTTATGTTTTCTATTTTGGATGATGTCTAGACTAAGTGCAAATGTATATTTCAAATGAAATTCAATGATGCAAGATGTAAAAATGCAGCCTATATGCACTTTCACTAATGCTAGATTTTGAAACCCTAGATGCAAATCAACTAATGCAAAACCTTATGAAAAGTTAATGTAAGCTAGATCTAGGATTATAATGTACTCTAAATTAGAGATAAGGATGTTATAAATGTAGGTTCACCAAAATGAAAGGAAGAAAGTTATATGCTCTTATGGTTTAGGACATAGAACAAAAATCTTCTTCACTTCTCATTCAAGGAAAATCTAGAGATCTCAATCCAAGGATGGAATGAGGGAAAGAGATCTACAATAAGGATGTCCTAGGGTATGATTAGAGGCTAAAATGGGGTTGACCATCAATCTAGGCCTTGGAAAGAGAAGTAATGTGCAAGACATAATGATCAAACCTAATGATGTGCAATACTTGAATAGATGACCTAGAAATGAATGCAAAACATAACATAAAACTAGAGAAGTACAAAGGGGCACCAATAAACCTATAGAAGTTTAAATGGAGGACTAAAATGTTGAAAATACCAAATTTAATGTACACTAGGTCTCATACACCAGGCTGGGTAATTCAATCCCAGATTAGGGTTTCTAGGCAGGAAAACAAATTTGGTAGAGACATGTTTGGAAAACCTAAAAACTAGAAAAATCCCTATATAGGGACTCATATGCCAAAAGTGGTGTATCAGTCCCACTTAGTTTTTTCATAAAGTCAAAGTATGAATCTTCTCTTCAACCTCTTCTCTATCTTCTCAACCTAGTTTTTGGATCCAAATTACTAAATTTTGCTTTGTAGGTTTCATTTAAGGGTCTTGTAAACAAGGTGAAAACTTTGAAAACTTTGCAACCTTGAAAATTTTTCTCCAATCTTTCTCCTTAGAGGATCTTCGACCTAGATCTACAAATCACACACTAAAGAGGGGAAAATGTTGTTTTTTTAGTGGAAAGGGGTTTTCCTTGGTCAAACCCCATTTTGGTAATCAAACCATGTAATGCAATCAAATGGAAAAGGATGAATGATGAATGAACAAATATACAATGTTGCAACTGATCAAACCCTTGAACAAATGGCTAAAAACATGAATGAGATGGCTAAATTGAATGTAGATCTTGAATCTTGCTTGAATGATATGGATCTTGAGTTGAATAATTGCTTGAATCATGAAATCCTATATCACAAATGTTAGCTCAAAAACAAACATGGTGCATGATGACTTTGACATGATGCTTGATACTTGAATGATGCTCCAAAATGCTTGATAATCAACTCTTAAATGCCCTTGAATTATCTTGTAAACTCTTGTAATAACTAATTTTCTCTAATGCATGAATACTTGAAAGCTTAGGTTGTTAGGAAAAAATGAGTTAAATAAGGTCTTGTATTTATACTTATTTATGCCAAATTTCCTTAATTTACAACACTACAAGTTGACATCAGATCTAGGAGAATTAAATCCCACAAAGAATTTGAATTTAATTTAGGTTTAAGCCACACATGACTCATATGCCAGAAGTGGCATGAGTCCCATTAGGCTAGGCTTAGGGACACATTTTTCAAGAATTGATTAGATTAATGTGAAATCTAAATCCGGGCCCCAAAACTTAGGTGGGACCTATACACCCAAGGTGGTGTATGAGTCTATATCACTAAATTTAGGCCATACAATCCAAAATCACATGAATTATGATTGGATGTTGGTTTATATCAAGATTATCCTTAGAAAGATGTATTAATTAAGGCTTGTGGATGCAAAATAAGGACAATTAAAGCATAAAGAAGCCTAATTAATCAATAAAAACCCTAGATTAGTGTGAAAGTGTAATAAAACACTTTCCAACACCCCAAACAAGGCACAATTAAGTTCATTTATTTCAGAAGGGCCCAAACAAGTGCGGATTTATGTAATGGACGACATTTTTCTACACTACAATTTTGTTTTTGTTTGGTTTGTGATGGTTGTTTGTGGCATCATAGTGTGAAATAAGTATATATAAGTGTCATTGGATTTTCATGGAGAAACTCTTTATGGTTTTCACATCAATGATTGATCTCTTTGGTGTCACACATTATTTTGAGTTGGCTTTTTGCGTAATTTATGGATGTTTAGACGACAAGGATTATTCTCTTGCTTGGGCTATATTCTTGGGGACCTGCTCCAACATTTGAAGTTATGTTAAGGTTGGATCATGTCCTATCTTATTGATAACTACATTGAGTAAATATAGTTTTTGGGTTGACTAGCAATGTGCTACACATTTCTTCCACATGTTTCCTTGTTGATGACTTGGGTTGATGTGCGCCAATGTTTGTGTTTTTGGAATCACATTGGAATATGTAATAAGTTATGTTTTAGTCCTCTTTATGTCTTAGATAAGACTAATTTCACCACAAATATATTTTTGTGGCTGACTTGTTAGGATCATTGTTTGTATTTTATTCTATTCAACCTAATTAGTGTTTTGTGAACTTGTGGAGGATATAAATGGAAGAAAAAATTAGTTGCAAGGTGAGTGGTGGTGTGCGAGTGTGGAATGATGTAGTGATAATTTGTGAAAAGATAATTCAAATGTGCTTCAATGCCTCAACCAACAGAGTGTATTTTTGACATATGTTGTAAATCTGAGTTTTCATGTATCCTAGTATCAGATAGTGAGTCTCTTTAGTAGGTACTTGTATCTTTCCATGGGGTTATACACCCTATCATACAATTTCATTTGTATATTTCCCTAATGTTATGCACCTTAGCCTACACGTCCTTCAAGGAGCAGTGTGCTTCCTTAGGCTACAAGCCATAAAACAAATTTGTAATTCTATAAGAAGTGAGCTTCATATATTGTGATATTTCTCGCATTGGTTTTTCCCTTCTTGGATTTTCCACATATATCTAGTGTTATCTTGTACATGTGTGTTCATTTCTTTATCTTTTATTCTGCTAATTAGATTAAGTATTATTTATTTGGTTAAGGTTTATTGATCTTGTTAAACTTCTAACTTTGCATTTTACTAAAGGGTTTAAGTTTTTAAAGATAATGATTCACCCTCCCTCTCAGTATCTAGGTGTGTTCAATAATTGGTATCAGAGATAAGTTCCTCTAAGAAGCCTAGCCACTTGAGGAATGATCTAAGATGGAACATGATGGATCTTACAAGGCACCTAGGTTTGATGGAAAAAATTACACCTTTTGGAAAGTAAGAATGGAAGGCCATCTAAACTCTCTAGGGTTTGGTGTTTGGCAATCTATCAAGGATGGTTACACTGCTCTTATTTTTGTTCCATCAAATCCAACTAATATTAGATTGTATGATAACAATTCCAAGGAAAAGAATGCTATATGAATGGATTAGTTGATTCAGAACTTCTGAAGGTGATGAAATGCAGTTCTACTAAGGATGTCTAGGAAAAGCTTAAAAACATTTATGAAGGAGATAATAAAGTGAAACAAGTAAAGATGAAAAACTTCAAGAGAAAATTTGAGACCCTAAGGATGATCTAGAGGATGAAGATATTTATAGTTACATGCTCTAGGTGGATGAAGTGATTATTGGCATCAGAGGTCTTGGTGAAGTAAAAGAAGATAAGATTGTGAAGAAGGTTTTGAGATCTCTCCCTAAATCTTATAGTTATAAGGTGTCTAATTTTGAAGAGTCTAAGGACTTGGAAAGTATTCAGTAGATCAATTGTTTGGTTCTCTCATAACCTTTAAAATGAGAGAGTTTGAAAAAGATGATCCAAAGAAGGAAGTAAAATTCAAAGTTAGTAAGAAGGAAGAAGATGAAACAACTTATTTGAATGTTGAATTTGATGATCGATAGACACAAAATTTGTGAGAAGATTGAAGAACATAACTATAAAAGGGTATGTGTAGGATCATCATGGAAAAAATAGGCCCTTAAGTGGCAAAAAATTTAGAAAAATTAGAGTTAGGAAACTCGACGTAAAGATTTGAATAAGCTATCTATATTATTTAAAAAATATGAAAGACTAGAATTTTTAACAAATTGAATGTAGTTTCTAAAGTACTAGCTTTGTTTAAAAAATAAATAAATCTATTTGGGGAAAATTTGAAATTTCAATGTAGTAGTACTTAAATCTCAGGGAAAAAATAAGAAGTAGATGTCTATCTGACCACCCTAACCACAATAAAATGATAATATTTTTTATAATATTTTAGATATAAGTAGAGGACTCATGTCCCAATGTGACGCATATTTTTTTGTAATTTGTTTCCAATTAAATAATTAATTATGATTTTTTTATTACAACTTTTAAAAAATATAAAAAACTTGTATGTCTGACCACCTTAACTTGGTCAAAACTTCATGAAATTCAATTTTTTTTTTTTTAATCCTATAGTATGTGAATCATAGAATGTGACGCATATTTTGGATTCAAAAAATGTGATACCATTTGAAAGCTATATATGTTTTTCAATCAACCTATCAATCAAGACTTTAGTCGTAATTTGAATAGAAAATAAATAATAATTACTTATTAAATTCAAAGTAAAGCATAATTTATATTCGTGGAAAGCTAAGAATATCCTTTAAAAACCCTTTTCATTTCATCAATTTTGGGTAAAAAAAAAGTCATCAGCCACATACCCATCATATTGCCACTTTTTGGCCCATCATGATCCTGCACATACCCAAAATACATAGGTAAGTTACCTTTCAAGTTCTTTGATTATGGGAGAATTGGTAATTTTTCTTCTAAATGTCCTTTTAAAGAATCAAAAGATAGCAAGAAAAGAGAAAAGTTCAAAAGGAGTCTCTATTCCAAGGAGAGTAACTATTCCTTAGAAGATGAGGATAATGATTCAAATGATGAAACTCTCTTCATGGCCTTGAAAGTTGGTAGCAAAAAGGGTGATGTTGAAAAATGTAAGAAGTTTGGTACCATGTAGGATTACAAAGATAGTGAAAGATCAATGATTGTGTGGACTTATTTCCATGCAAAGGAAGAAGAAAATGCTTGGGTGATTGATAGTGGTTACTCTAACCACATGACTGGTGAAAAGGAGAGGTTCATTAGCCTTAAGAAGTGGAATGGTGGAGCTGTCAATTTTTGTGGTGATGAGTTACCACAAATTTGTGGAAAGGATGCTATAACCATTGATGAAAAGAACAAGACTAAGGATATCCTCTATTTCAAAGGGATAAATTGCAATCTCCTTTGTGTTAGTCAAATGTGTAGTAAAGGTTACAAACTTACATTTCATCCCAAAGGTTGTGAGATAAAGAAGGGTCCACAAGATTAGTTGCAGAAGGTATTAAGACAAATTGAAATGACGCAAATGGAATAATTTTTTTTATTGGCTCAATCTGGTGAATGTTGGTTGTGGCATAAGAAGATGACACACATCAAATTTGACAATATGGTGAAGATCAATTCTACTCATGTACTGAGAGATATGCCTAAGATAAATAAGCTTGCAAACACATTATGCAAGGAGTGTCAAATGGGAAAGCAGAAAAGACAAGGTTTAAGATCAAGGAATGTTCTTCTACAATACCATTAGAGTTGATTCACACTAACCCATGCAAACCTACTATTGGTTGATAGATTTATCACCTAACTCTTTATTCTCATGCCCATTAAGGTGACAAATGTAACCACAATTGAATCAGTAATAATATAATTTTTAGACTGATTCTCTACTTATCTTAAAAGGTGGTAGCTACCTTCATTTGATATTCAATGGATAATTTTTTAACTAATGTTTCTTTTAACCAGAAAGAAAATAAAGGAAGGGGCTTTTAACCAAAAATATTTAAAGGCATTCATTGAATTCATATGATAAAACTAAAAATACTCCACAACTTTAGAAAATTAAATCAAATATCACCACAAAATCCTTAGTCATAGATAAATGATACTACAATGATGCAATAAATCAAAGTATCTATCATTCCAATAATAGATCTTGCATTGGTAGAACATTCAACATAAGCAGAACAAATTCATACACCATAATTCAAAGATTATGAATGCATAAATTCCACCATTGTCTTCTATATTAGAATAACAAAAAGCAGTAAATCAAGATAACAATTTTTTTCTCTAATGAGTAAATCAAAGTTTTCCCACAAGATATGAATCACATCAGCCAAACCCATATTTAAAGCATAAGCTAATTGTCTTTGGTAATGGTTTCTTGAAAGTAACCGTATCAAATAATTAAAATAGTCTTTAACTTAAAAGAGACAATTTAAAAGAAAGTATCATGAAATACTAAAAATAACTATGCATCATTTCCTTCTACCTTAGCCTCTTCATCTTCCAGATTCTCGACCACTTCTTGTTGCAACATTTTTTCTTGTGCCTTCATCCTAGATTTGTATTCTCTATACTTGGTATTAATTACAAATATCTCTTTTCTCCTTGGTGTTACGATGATATGCAGTTTGATTCTCAACTTTGTTAGAGCAGCCTTAGACTCGTTCAGAGCGTCAGACCTCCTATTTGCTTCATTTTTAAAGGAATTGAGGTAGACTTGCAATCTACCAAGCTTTGAGAAAGATTCTCTAAACATTGTGGTAGGATCTTCCATATCCTTATTGAATACTTCTTTGAATTTCAAATAAATTTTCTTTGAATCCAGAATCTTCTCATTAAACTCATCATTTATCTCTACCTTTAGGTCATGACAATTTCCTTTAATCTCCACCATCATGTCTAGATACCTTTTGAGTACCTCAGAAATCTCCTTTACCAGGTTGTCATAAATTCCTAGATTCCACTCCAATGAGTTGGACCAAGAAGGATCTAACTCGCTTGGATTTTTTCACAATTTGTTCATTGATCAATTTCATTTGATTCATGGAAATCAACTATTTGATTTCTTGTGAGAGCACATAGAGGTTAGTTTGATATTTACTAATCTGATGTAGCTCTACCATCAATTCCTTCCTTTTATCAACAACTTTAGTGTAGAAAAGTACAAATTTACTAATAAAGAGGATAGTCTCCTAAGACATTTCATCAATCCATTCGCTAGCAGCTTTGGAATAGCTCAGATTCTTTTTGATTAATTGTATTGTAGACCCATCAATAACTTCTACCTGAGAACTGGAGGCTCCACTAGATATAGAAGGGGGCACTATAGAAGAAATAAAGTTTTTTAAATCAAGAACCTAAGATTTCAATGTCACATTTTCCTTTCTTTCTTACTTTACCCGCTTAATCAAGGCATTGACTAAATAATTAGCATGATACACATCGCCTTCAAGTGTTTGGGGCCCCATATCAGCATGTGACTTTATAGTCAACTAATGTTATCTCATCCTCATTTAGATCCTTTATAGGATCTGAAATTTCCAATACTTGATTACTAGAAGTAGGTTCTGTCAAAATTCTTGACATTTTCTAAGCTTTCTTTGGCCTTGAGGAATTATGGAGAAACTTTACAACCGTATCTACTCCAACTTTTGTTTTAAGAGTATATTTTCTCTTTTTTTCTACTGCCTTTTTCAGCCATACCGGGGAGGCTTCTACCAAAACAAAATCCTTATTTCCTTGAGCAATTTCTTTAGACTCACCAGGAGTGATGAGTATATTTTCCACTAGGGAAGAGGGTACTTTGAACAAAGGAGGAAAGGTATTGTCTTCAACAATTTGCTTTAAAATGGCATCAGAATCTTCAAGCACGGGTTTGTTTGACTGGTCTTCTTTTTAGGATTAGGGGTAGATATTTTTTCTTGTTCGCACACTAACTTCAATTTAGCCATCTCTTCAAGCTTCTCACCATCACTCCCAGACTATGAATTTGCACTAGAATACCTAGTAGCCAATCTCCCTGATGATGTACCCATTGCAACTGTCTAAGTGGACCCTTGTTCATTTCTATGAGATGATTTTGGTTCTTGAGTAGAACCTGCACCCTGTCGCCATTTTCCTTCTAACTATTCCTAAGTTCTTTTCAACAATGGAGCAACTCCTACATTCATATTCAAAAATTCATTTTTACTCCAGTCAACCTTTGGATGAGATTTATAAGATATTTTTTCATATTTGAGGTCAATGACCACTGAATCTTCAGTTGCATTTTCAAGAATTTGTAAAGAAAGAACAAAAACTTGTATTTTCCTGAGGGTTAACCTCATATAATCTATTTTCAAGATTTCATTTTCATCAACACAATCTTCCAAAAATTCCTTAATAGAAGGTTGATGATGATATGAACTCTCTCCATATAAATTTTGTCTCATGAAACCCTTGCTATCAAAAATTTCCCTCATGAATAAATGTTGGAGGTTATACTCTTTCATAATTCCTTCAGCACATTTGGCCATCCAATTATTTTTACACATGAAGGAAGGAGTTTTCAATAGGAAAACATACCCTTGCTTCCCCATATTCATGAACTTTACATTCACCATGGCCATTTGCCTACAGACCTCTAGGAACACCAGCAAATCTTCAGGATATCTAGGCAATTTTAATGGGGCATTCTCAAAACCTCCTATCCTCAACTAGGAAAACCTATCAAATTGAATATAGAAACTTCCAAACTTTGTTACAAAAGAATTTGACTTAGGAGAAAGATGCATTTCAGGGTTTCCATCCAATTTTCTCACAACTTCCATCAAGAATGCATCATTGACAAGGCAATAATCTCCCATTTCAACTTGTTTGGTAAACTATGGATAACACTTCTATATAGGCATGCCAGAATTTAGAGGTACCTATGGCTTTAATCCTAACCAAAAGGATCTTTGACTAGCTATAATGTATATTAAGCAAGAACACAGATGGAAGGTAGCAGTTTCTTGGAAATTGACTAATTGTTTTCTCAAGTGAAAGCAAATTATCTTAGCCCAATCAATGAACACATTCTCATCACAAATAACCAAAATAAACTTAAACATCCAATCTTCAAAAGACTCATTTTTTGCATTTCCAACAATGTGATCTAACAAAGTAATGGCATCTATGATTTCCCCTTTGAAATGCATTATCTTAAGTTTGGAAGGTAACTGTGACTTACCTCTTTTCTCTGACTTCAACCTTCCCTTGGCCATAGAATTCTTGCACTACTCCTCATTAGCATTGAAAAACTCACTATCCTACAGACCTCTAGGAACACCAGCAAATCTTCAGGATATCTAGGCAATTTTAATGGGGCATTCTCAAAACCTCCTATCCTCAACTAGGAAAACCTATCAAATTGAATATAGAAACTTCCAAACTTTGTTACAAAAGAATTTGACTTAGGAGAAAGATGCATTTCAGGGTTTCCATCCAATTTTCTCACAACTTCCATCAAGAATGCATCATTGACAAGGCAATAATCTCCCATTTCAACTTGTTTGGTAAACTATGGATAACACTTCTATATAGGCATGCCAGAAGTTAGAGGTACCTATGGCTTTAATCCTAACCAAAAGGATCTTTGACTAGCTATAATGTATATTAAGCAAGAACACAGATGGAAGGTAGCAGTTTCTTGGAAATTGACTAATTGTTTTCTCAAGTGAAAGCAAATTATCTTAGCCCAATCAATGAACACATTCTCATCACAAATAACCAAAATAAACTGAAACATCCAATCTTCAAAAGACTCATTTTTTGCATTTCCAACAATGTGATCTAACAAAGTAATGGCATCTATGATTTCCCCTTTGAAATGCATTATCTTAAGTTTGGAAGGTAACTGTGACTTACCTCTTTTCTCTGACTTCAACCTTCCCTTGGCCATAGAATTCTTGCACTACTCCTCATTAGCATTGAAAAACTCACTATCCAATGCAACAGACATGTCTTTTATGGGTGCTCTCTTAGGAATCTTTAGCACATGGGAAACTACTTCAGTAGAAATTTTAGCAATGACAGTCCCATCCACAGCTTGGATTTCCTTTGTTTCTAGAATATATCTTCCCATGCATGTGCCTATTAGGTCCATGCTCAGCACAGCTTCTGGAAAACCCCTGTTGTCAGCTAATCCACTTTCTAATAATTTTGTGTCAACAACAAACCTTCTATTACTTTCCAAATGCATGCAGAATTCCTCCAGCTTAAAGCATCCTAGCTTCGTGTCCCTTACGCCGTGCCAACGATTTTCAATTCTAGACTGCATGAGCTCACAGTACACAAAAGAACACTTGTATGCTTCAAGAAATAATTGTAGAAGGTAAAGGTGCAACTGAAAACTCAACCAAATATATCCCCACCACCTTAAGTCATGTAAAATGACAAGACATGTTTTTGGTGATGATTTAATATGGTACTTTATTTTAATCCTTGGTAAAGCAAACCCTAAGATTTGCATGCTTTGTAAAGATCCTTGATAAGACATCTCCAGGTTGTATTGTATGCCTCATTAAATGCATAGGCATCACCTTGAAACATGTGGGATGGACAACATATTTCCTTGTCACATAAAATTGAAATTTTATAACCCAAAGTTGGGAGTTACGAAGTTATGAAAACCTCTTACTTCGACTACACAATAGGCCAACACACTTGATGCTACAAAAGGAGAACAGGTCAGCCCATCGGGAGGTTAGGAAAAACATGAACCCGACGACAGGCTTTAAAGACACTGAGTGCCAACGACTTAAGTTTCAAAACTTAAAGAACGCATGACAAGGGGTTAGAAACTTAGAGGATCCCACGAAAAAGGCTAAAATAAAGGAACAAACCTTAGACTTGGGTGGAAAGTAAGAAATTAAAGACCAATAAAGACAAAATTTAAAAGTGCATGATATATAGTATACCCATGGGTAACACCTACAAGAACTAAGATTTAACAAGGTGAATGGTATTTTATGTTGCTTGTTGATGATTACTCTAGAATGACTTGGGTTACATTTTTTAGAGAAAAATCAAAAGTTTTTGATAAATTTAAAATCTTCAAAGAAAAATTTGAGAATGAAATGAATGCTAAGATAAAATTCTTAAGATATGATAAAGGAGGTGAATTTACTTCAAATGAATTTTAAGAAATTTTGTGAAGACCATGGTATTAGGAGACATATTTCTGCTTCTAGGACCCCTCAGTAGAATGGGGTAGTGGAGAGGAAAAGTAGGATTGTGCAAGAGATGGTTGGGGAAATGATGAAAGATGTAGATTTTCCTAATATGCATTGGAAGTAAGTAGTTAATATTGTTTTCTACCTGCTTAATAGAGTGCAATTGAGGGTTAATATCACTAAGACCCCTTAATAGATATGGTATGGAAGACCTCCCACTATTAGATACTTCAAAATATTTTGTAGCAAATGCTACATCAGGAGAGATGAAGAAGACCTTGGAAAGTTTGGTTCAATATGTGATGAAGGGATCTTCCTTGGTTACTCAATGAAAAGCAAGGCTTACATATGCTACAATAAGAGATTGGGATATATGATTCAAAGCATAAATGTTAAAGTCAATGAAGAATTGTGTCAAATCTCACAAGAACCAAAGGTTTGTGGATTTGATATAGCTCCCTTAATTGAAGAAGAAGAAGAAGAATTTAAGAAGAGAAGGAACAAGAATTAAAAAATTCCCCTAAGAATTTGACAAAGTATGTTCAAAAGAACCATTCAGTAGATCAAATCATTGGAGATAATCTATGAGGGTGTGCTGACCAAGAGAAGACTTGAAAAAGAAAGTGAGAGAGTGATTTTTTGTTTATTGTCAAAGGTTGAGCCAAAAACCTTTATTGATGCTAGCAAAGATGATGGATGGATAAAGGTAATGGAAGAAGAATTTAATCAAATAGAAAAGAATCAGACATGGGAATTGGTTGCTAGACTAGTTGATAAGAATGTTATAGGAAAAACATGTGTGTTCTATCTAACAAGCTAAATGAATATGGTGAAGATGTGAGGAAAAAATCAAGATTGGTATGTTAGGGTTATTCACAAGTTGAAGGTATTGATTTTGAGGAGACTTTTGCTCCGATAGCCAGAATGGAGGAAGTCAGGACATTTCTTACTTTTACTACTCACAAGAATTTTAAGGTCTATCAGAAGGAGTCCAAGTCAGCCTTCTTGAATGGTGATTTAGAGGAAGAGGTCTACATTGAACAACTAGATGGTTTCCAGCTATCAGAAGATCCAAACATGGTATGCAGACTCTAAAAAGCTTTGTATGGACTCAAGCAAGCTCCTAGATCTTAGTATGCTTGATTGGATAAGTACTTACTATAAGGTAGGGGGATCGACCACATTCAAGGCCCCAAGTCATGGAGGGCCAAGAGCGGAAGGCTCCCTTAGCTTACCTCAACTTAACAGGGTGTTAGGAAATGCAAGACAAGAATGATGAGGACTATAAAGTCCCTAAATCAATCTGCAAACCCAAAACTCAGAATGGGGCTATGTGAGGCAAATTTTAGGTTCAACACTATGCCTCAAGAATCTCTCTACCTGATGATGAAAGCACAATCCCTAGATGATAATACGATGTGCTAGCATCTCTCAAGTACACTGACATCTATATGACCAAAGGAATAAAGAGAAAAGGTTAAACTCTAGAAAATAGACTAACAGCCTAGCTAACTACTTCCAAAGGGCCAAAACAATACTATGAAGTAGACAAGATATGCTCTAATATGATAAAGTAAATACACAAGAGTTAGGGTGGCAAGAATAATCTCACAAAGGAATTCGTTCACCAGCTAGCTCCTAGTAGCACATTCACCTACACACAAAGAAGAGGGAAATTTGGTTGGGGCTATTAAGGGGTTTGCCTCAGTCGAACCCACACTTTGGTGTTTCCACCTCCATGGATAGCCAAGTTTGCAACAATGGAGAAATAGTATGATAAATAAATAAATGAAGTAAAGAACACTAAAACACTACAAAATAGTAAATGTGCTTACTCAACCAAGTAATAGAGGAGAGGAGTGGAAAACATACAACCTCCACCAAGAGCACTCAAAGCTAATGGGGGAGAAAATGAGAGTACTCTAGCCTTTGTTGCAATGGTGTCATCCCACACTTGCTCTACTGAATTGATGGAGTGATGTTGTTGCTACTATGAAGTACAAAAGAACTGCTAAAAGTACTTGGGAATGCTAGAAGTGAGTGAAAGAGAGTGTGAAGAAGATGAGTTGAAAGCTTAAAAGATTGTAGAAGATGAAGTGCATGTAGAAGGAGAGAAAGAAGACAACAACCATTTTTAGGTCGGTTGACCGAAGAGGGCATTACAAGTCAACTACCAATTAGAAGTGTAACACCTTTGTAGGCTCCAACTGTAGGAATCTATCAGGGATGTAATCCCACCGTGCGGATGTCTACGCACCGTGTGGGTGTCCTCAAAAAAAATTCCTCTATGGATGCTCAAAATAGTTTCCAAGGGGAATGAATCCAGTGGGCTTATGTGGGATTTAGCCTCTAAATTTCATTTTCTAAAGTGGAGAAAGAAAAAAGGGGAATTTGTGTAAGGGGTGAAAATTCACTCCTATACATTTTTCCCCCACTTTAAAGAGCACAAATACTGATGAGTGCTTCGGTAAAGTAGATCAAAGAATAGTAGGGTTAGAAATGTATACCTAAATCATCGAGGAAGCAGACCATGATTTGATGAACTTGAAGGTGTAGGGCAATCAAAGGACTCCATAGCTTCTCAGAACTATGAAGTTGAAAGTGTCTTACAGGCTCGTAGACCTGCAAGGAGGTGACCCCCAAGATCTCTCACATGAAGGAAGCCCTGAAAGAAAGCGCCTCATAGGCTCTTAGGCCTACAAGGAAGGTATCCTCCAAGATATCTCACATGAAGGAAATTGAGACAAAGTACCTTACACATCTGTAGACCTGCAAGGAGGTGCCCCCCAAGATCTCTCACATGGAGGAAGCTAAGAAATTTCCTCACAGACCCATAGATCTACAAGAAAGGTATCCTCTAAGAACTCTCACATGAAGGAAACCCAAAGAAAGCACCCTACAGACCCATAGACATGTAAGGGAGCAACCCCCAAGATCTCTTGCATGGAGGAAGCTAAAAGGAAGCACCCTATAGGTTATCAAACCTGTAGGGAGGTATCCCCCAAGATATCTCACATGGAGGAAACCTAGGAAAGTGGACTCCATAGAGTCAGGAAGAAGCTTTAAAGGAACACCTGTAAAGTGGCATGTCTATCCATAAGTAGAACATGTTAGAAAGCAGCCACACAGTCAAGTAAGCAAAAATTCATGCAGACCATCAACAAGTTGGAAATTTTTTAATGGGGTCCCTTAGGAACCCGGCATAAAGAAGGGGTCCACTCAAGGGATGCACAGTTCAAAAGCATATTTTTTCTTTCTCGAATCAATCCATCATCAAGGAATCCTTTTGAAAGATGTTCACTTCATTAAGGAATTCGAAAGGAAGAATATTCCCCCATGTGAGGGGAAAGTCAATTTTTTTCCCACTTCGGAGGAAGTTTTTCATGTTCTTTCTTTACGAACCCATGATGAAGGAAACATGTTCCGTTAGGGTTTCTAACTAAGAATGCAATTGTAAAAAAAGAGGTTTGCAAAAATTCTCAAGAAAAGATTAGATGGCAATGAATGCATTTTCTAAAAATTGAAATGTTGTAGAAGCAACATTGTCACACATGAGAGGGACAACTCAAGCAAAGAAGAGAGAAAGATAAAGATAAAGCAAAAGAGAAAAACATAAACAAAGGGCACAGGGGTAGCTTGATATTTCGGGGTCAAAAATTATCATAAATATATATATGTATGGTAATAGTATATAAAAGAACTATCATCAACCACCTACTTTAACATACCATGTGAAGAATGCACGAAAAGAAAATAAAAAGGAAAAACTGGGTCAACATGGAAGGGAAGCCTAAATACCCCCAACGCTTTGCATCATCCCCAATTTATCAAAAATCAAGCACAAACATGGAGGAATGATGATAAAAATAGAGGAAGGTTTACGACACAAAAACCATGCCTGTATCCAAGCACCAACAATGGTGATAAGGATCATCCAGGCACACATAGCATGATCATGGGGGAACACATCATATTGCACACACACATCTAATCTATAGATAAAGAAGAGGCCTCCTCCTAACATTGATCACCCAAGAGGTCATCCACTTCCCACTCTAGATCATTGTAGGGGGGAGTGGGATGAGCATGTAGTGGTGGGATGTTAAGAGGAGGAGCATCTGGCCCTCCCACAACAAGGGCCGAGGAAAAGGGCCCCACAAGGTCCTCTCCATTGAGCTCTTGTGAAGCTAAGGTTAGCAATTTCACGAAGATCACTGACAAGGCCAAAACTTCATCCACAGAGTTAAACATGCACCTTATAGGAGTGTCATGTTTAACTTCAATGGACAGGGCAAGCTATGCTTGAGATTCACTGCTAGGCTCACTAAATGACTTGGGAGTGGTGGCAAACTTAGGGGAAGTCGAGACTAGTTATGTCACTAGGATATAACAAGTCAACATAGGACCACCTTGTGAAGGTGGGCTCCTCTTTCATTCCTTATTGTAGGAGGAACTACCCTCCACCTTTTGCTTTGTTGGGGGAAGTGAGCTCCCCACAGATGTGGAAAGAGGTGCAAAGGAAGACGAGGAGGAGAAAACCATAGTAGACACCACCGAGGTGTTCATCATATCTATAGGTCTCAGGAAAGGCAAGACATCCAGAATGAACATCATCAAAGGTAGCTCCACTAAAGGGGTGATGAACACCTATACCCCCTTGGATTCAGGTATATTTGTACTCACAGCGGAATCTAGAAGCAATGCAGAACTGGACTTAAGGGAAGTAGAGGGAAGGAGAGAGGAAGGAATTGTAGGATGCCCTGGAGTAGGGGTAGTCATCTCTTCTTCCTTCCTCTATGAGGCTGTCTGCTCAGCTAGAAGAGCCTTTTGTCAATGCTTGCATTCACGCGCAAGGTGGTTCCTATGACTCTTTGAATTGGAGGTTGGAGGTTGCGAAGGAATGGAGTGCTCTTGCTTGGCCATGGGAATGTCCACTACATCCGTTCCTAGTAGAGGAATAGAATCCTGAGCACGAGTAGGAGGGGTAGGTTGGGAAGCAATAGGAATATTCAGCTTAAGAGCCTCGATAATGGGCCTCTTCCCATTCACTACCTTGGGAGTAGGAGCGGTAGGAGGTTGAAGAGGTCAAGACAAAGAGGAAACTCCACGAGAGGCCTTCTTCCTATTATACTGAATAGGACTAGACCTTCTGGGTAGAATAGGAAGTTTGAATGCAGGATGCTTAGGATTTCACCAAGCGGGCACCATAAGATTCTCCCACAAGCATGGGACAAAATTTGATGGCACCACAATAGAGTGAGAAGAAGTGCTAGACTGACTAGAGAAAGAGGAAGGAGGAGGATCTCAGGATTGCTTCTCCTCCTCCCTCCTACGTGCCTTAGCGGCATCACTGTCATCTTTTAGACAAGCCCTATGTGAAACAACATAAGGGGACAGAGGGTATCCCACTTTCAACCTCAAGTTCCCTTTCTTATAATTTTGATATGTTTGATGTAAGAGGTATGTCCTAGGCAGAAGAAGACCAATGGGCATAGTCCAAGAGTAGTCCAAGGAGTAGCTACCATGAGCAATTGGTAGTTTGTAACCAATGTCATGAATCACATGCATGGAACACCTATGGATAAATTTTAAACATTTATGCATGACCGAGGGTACCGCATTCATAGCCACCAACCAAGGGATATCCAACTTCAGTCTAAAGAGTTCAAACCTAGGGAAAATGTCAAATAGGAAATTCACAGATATAGGTCCAACCAAGACTGACAAGACAATACTATCCAAAGGGGGCATGAAAAGCTCATCATGCATGCAGATGGTGCTCATAGGTGCATCATACCCATCTTTATGTAAAAATTTATTCAACATGATCTCCTCAGTTATGATGTTTACTTGTGATGTTGGATCAACAAGAACACCCTCTACAATGTTTCCGTTGATCTACGTAGGGAGGTAGAGAGGAGATGGTTCCCTATTAAAACCCATTAGCATGTCCTATGAAGTAAAGGTTATACCAGTACCATTTTCCATAGGTTGCACAAATGGGATAGGTTGATGTAGGAAGGAGGCCATTACGCACACTAGATGATACTCTCACAGAGTCCCCAAAGGCCAAAGGATAAGATAGTGACCCAATTAAGGTTTCATTATGCAACACCTTCAGAACCTTCCAACTACGCCAACTAGGGGTCGTAGGTTGGTTTGTAAGGCAACATCCTTACAACACTCACACCTACAACACTCTTAGGATATAAGGAAAGGAAATTTTAGTATCCCAAAATGGAACCAAAATGGTTCACATCGGGTTCACCAATAATGTAAGGTAGGGGGACCGACCACATTCAAGGCCCTAGATTATAGAGGGCCAAGAGTGGAAGGCTGCCCTAGCTTATCTCATCTTAACAGGGCGTTAAGAAATGTGGGATGAGAATGATGAGGACTATAAAGTCCCCAAATCACTCTGCAGACCAGAAACTTGGAATGGGGCTAGGCGAGCCGGTTTTTGTGTTCAAAATTATGCCTCAGCAAGCTCTCTACCTAAGGATGAAAGTATGGTCCCAGGACGACATCGCGACATGCCGGTGTCTCTTAAGTGTGTCAACATCCATAAAACTAGAGGACTAAAGAGATAAGGTTAAACTCTAGAAAATAGACTAACGGCTAGCTAACTACTTCCAAAGGGCCAAAACAACACTATGAAGTAGACAAGATATGCTCTAATATGATAAAGTAAATACACAAGAGTTAAGGTGGCAAGAATAATCTCACAAAGGAATTCATTCGCCAACTAGCTCCCAGTAGCACGTTCACTTACACACAAACAAGAGGGAAATTTGGTTGGGGATGTTAAGGGGTTTGCCTTAGTCTGGCCCCTTCTTTGGTGTTTCCACCTCCAACAAACACACACATACAAGAGAGGAAAAACTTTTTGATTGTTAGTAAATGGGGTTTTTCCTTGGTCAAACCCCTTGTTGGTAATTAAATCTTGGAATGAAATATAATAATGAAGGGAAATGATGAATGGACAACATGCAGCGTTACAACTCACCAAACCCTTGTTATGAAATCTACAAACTTGTGTGAAGTGGCTATCTTGAATGTAGATCTTGAATCAAGTTAGTACTTGATAGATCTTGACTTGAATTGCTTGCTTGAATCAAAACCCTACATCACAGATCATGTTACCGTAAAAACACACATGATGCAACAATATCCTTGATATGATGCTTAAATCTTGATGATGGCTCCAAATGCTTGATGAATTTCTCTTGAATGCACAAATACGTGAATTCTTGGATGCTTAGATTACTCATTAAATTGATAGGTCTATGGAAATGAGAGAAGGGTATGTGTAGGATCATGATGGGCCAAAAAGTGGTGATATGATGGGTATGCGTAGGGCATATGGCTAACGAATTTCTTCTTACCCAAAATTGATGAAACAAAAATGGTTTTTAAAGAAGATTCCCAGCTTTCCACTAATAAAAATTATTTTTTACTTTGAATTTAATAAATAATTATTATTCATTTTCTATTTGAATTATGACTAAAGTCCTAATTGATAGGCTGATTGAAAAACATCTATAGCTTTCAAATGGTATCACATTCTATGCTTCGCATACTATAAGATTAAAAAAAAATGAATTTTATGAAGTTTTGACCAAGTTAAGGTGGTTAGACATATGAGTTTTTATATTTTTTAAAAGTTGTAATAAAAAATTCATAATTAATTATTTACTTGGAAAAAAGTTACAAAAAAATATGCATCACATTGAGACATGAGTCCTCTACTTATATCTAAAATTTTATAAAAATATTATCATTTTATTGTGGTTAGGGTGATTAGACAAACACCTACTTCTTACTTTTTCCTTGAAATTTAAGTACTAATGCATTGGAATTTCAAATTTTCACCAAATAGATTTGAAAAAAAAAAAACCCTAGTAGCTTAGAAACTACATTCAATTTGTTACAGATTCTATTCTTACATATTTGTGAAATAATATAGATAACTTATTAGAATTTTTACCTCAAGTTGCCTAAATTTTATTTTTCTAAATTTTTCACCACTTAAGAGCCTATTTTTTCCATGATGATCCTGCACATATCTAGAAGGAACCTTGTATTTATACTTATCTATGCTTAATATCCTGAAATTACACCACAACAATTTGACATATGAATTCATTCATTAAAGGAAAATAAATCCTACCAAGATTTGAAATTATCTCCTGAAAATACCATAAGGGGAACTAAGATGCCCTAGGTGGTGTCTTAGTCCCGAGGCATGAAACTCAAGGCACAAACTCCAAAAAGGGGCCCATTTAAGGTGCCTTTGAAATAAGGATCCCAAGAACTTTGGAGGACAAAGATGCCCTAGGTGGCGCCTTAGTCCCAACCCAAAAATTAGGGACACAATCAAAATCATTAAATTATCATTTTCCCTTTGATGCTTGTCGGGATTAGCCATTAAAAGATATAATTTATTAGGCTTGTGGATGCAAAATAGGACCAATTAAGACATAAATAGGGATAAACAAAGTAAGGTGAGTGCAAATGAGTGTGAAAATACAAGGGTATGTATTTTCCTACACTACATTTAGCGCCCACTTTAGTGAGAGGATGAACTTGCTTCAAACTCACACTAAAGTAGCCAACAACACAATCAAGAGGGTTTCAAATGTATAAATGCTAGTAAGATAGGATGATAATGACCAAGAGGGTGGCTAAGCCCCCAAGATCAAGATCCTCTAACAAACCAACATACGCACAAGGAACACACTTGCAGATGATATATGAAGCCATAACCAGATCACAAGCATACACCATCAAAGACAAGAAAAAAGGAAAAAAAAAAAGAAAACAAAAAAATGCAATAGATCAAGCTTTGGCTGGTCATCCAATGCACTATGGATTGGGTCTAGGTTGTTTGTCCAAAAGAGGTTTACAAGTGGAACACGTTGTCCACCATGCAAACAAAACACACACTCACAAGGGCTAGTGAAACTAGTTGTTCACTAGGTGAGCCCCAAGAGGTCCATATCAAAGTCATACCCCCATGGCTATGATAAGGAAAAAAAGAAAAATTCACACCCATAAGGGCTAGTGAAGCTAGTTGTTCACTAGGTGAGCCCAAGGGACAAAATCAAAACCATACCTCTATTACTTTAATAAGTTACAAAAATGCATGCTCACAAGTGCTAGTGAAGCTAGTTGTTCACTAGGTGACCCCCGGGGGACCATATCAAAGCCATACTTCCTTGAATTTAATAAGGTAAAAAAAGAAAATGCACACTCACAAGGGCTAGTGAAGCTAGTTGTTCAGTAGGTGAGCCCTAAGGAACCATATCAAAGCCATACCCCCATGACTTTAATAAGGTAAAAAAAGAAAATGCATGGTCACAAGGGCTAGTGAAGTTAGTTGTTGACTAGGTGAGCCCCAAGTGACTATATCAGAGCCATACCTCCATGAATTTAATAAGGTACAAAAATAAAATGCACACTCACAAGGGCTAGTGAAGCTAATTGTTCACTAGTTGAGCCCCATAGGACCATATCAAAGTCATACCTCCATAACTTTAATAAGGTATAAAAATGCACACAATAGGAAAGAGGAATGTTCGAAGGGGTTTTTATTAGTTCATGTGAGGTCTTAATCTTAGGGGACATTGTTCCTAATGTCTCCAAGAGAGGAGCAATCAAAGAATAAAATATTCACAACCTAGGGAATGTAGTGTGTCACATCAGCACTAAGAGGAATGTAACATGCTAAGATAGATCAAGCTCTTGAAGGACATTACTCCCAATGTCACCACAAAGAGAAAAACACATCACATAAAGTAAGAAAATCACATCAAGGAACATGAAAAAATACAAATGCAATCATGCCAAAATAATGCCAATGTATTCCCCCATTTTAAATAAATTGCTAAAAACCATGTTGTGAGCAATTACTTTAAAGTAGCCAAAACATGAAAAAGGAAAAGAGGGTTGCCCCCCAAAAACATATTAGAGATCTAGATGGATTCAAGGTTAGTATATATCTTTGCTATAATGATATTAGAGAGCTTTGAATTGTCATCATTCCCCAAATACACATAGAACTAGAATAATGACAAAGAGAGTGAAAAAAAAGAAAAACCTTTTAGGTCAACATGGAAGAAACATGAATGTCTCAAAGCCTTGTGTCATCCCTAAAAGGAAAATACAAGACAAAAGATGCAAGTAAAATAGAAGATAATGAAAAAAAATTTGGGTCAACATGGAAGAGACATAGGATGTCTCGATGCCTTGTCATCCTCAAAAGGAAAACATAAGATGAAAGTGGAAAGATAAATGAAAATAAGAGGTAAAAACCAATGAAAAGGAAAAGAAGTTTATGACATATAGAAGAATGAAGGTACAAATAGAGGAATGCACATAGAGAGGAAACATCAAACAAAACATCATGGGGGATCACATTACACACATACAATCAACCAAAAAAAAAAGAAAAAGAAAAAACTAGTAAATCACATGCAAGTCAGCCATCTTGTAGGTCATTGGCATCCCAGTCTCAGTGTATATAAGTAGATGGTAGAAAACAAGCCTAATGAACAATGAAAAATGCATTACTAGAACAAGGATATCTACTTCTTGCCCCCACTTAGTGCAAGACAAGAAGGAGGTGAGATAGGTGATGGGAAAGATCATGTAATAGTGAGAATAGAGTACTCTTCAACTATTACATGACAAGAAGGAAAAAGGAGATGTTATTTGATCACTAGATAACAATTATCTTTATCAAAGTGATATTTACTCAATATGATATTGAATGCACAACACTCATCAGTAATATGTCCAAGAGTTATGTTGTATCGACAATGTGGAACTTTTACATCTTTAGGATATAGTATGAGCCTATCTTTTAGGTGGTAGATGAGGGGGTTGTAGCTTTTGTAATTTGTAATGTCTTTTGCATTTACTAGATTTTCCAAATTCTCAAATTGAATGTGGAGGAGGAGGATCTAAGGTGATCATATCATCCTTTTCATTGGTTGTTCTTTAGGAAGAAGGACATTCATATCGGGAGGAGAATCTAATATTATCATACCATCGATACGATGCCTTAGGTATTCTCTAGGAGGTCTTATGTTGTGAGGGGGATCTTGATATCCTAGCCCTTTTGTGTTTTCATTAGTTGTTATTTTCTCTCGGACTTGATAAATGTTATGTTCACTTGTTATATCACATTCTTGTTTACTCAAGATTTTGAATCCTTTTCCATATGTTTCTTCTAGATTTATTGGATTGTTTGTGACCTTGTTATCATAAAATGGTTACGTATTTCCTTGTTTAGAGGAACTAGGTTCACCTATTGTAGGGAACTTATGTTCAACTTTTGTTTTGGTTTCGAGGTGTAAGTAGCCAAACATCTCAAGAGGTGGTATTGTAGGGGGGTTTAGTTGTGTCATGGATGGGTAAAAGGGTGCATTAGCTTCAAGGTTGTTAAGACAATCATTTAGGAACATATTCATGTTGTCATCATCTTCTCCAATAGTGTCAACATCACAAGGAGGACATGCATTAGGAGTTGAGTGAGCATGAGTACATTCAATTTCATTAGGTTCATTTCTGAAAGCATATCTTGACACATCTACCAAAGATTTCAAGGAAATAAAAAGCTTTCCAAAGAACATATCCATGATGCAAGATTGAACAAATACACTTGAAATGAAAGGAATTGAAATAACAACAATTTTGCAAACTGTAACAAAAAACTGAAAGTAGAAAATAGAAACACATAATTTAAGTAATTTCAAATCTTGAAAACTGGAAATCCACAATCAACAGGGACTAAGATGGCAATAAGGGTGTCTTAGTCCTATTGAAGGGATTCTGAGGTTCCAGGAACTGGAACAAGAAGCAAACAACATAGACAAGGTTATGAGCCAAAAACCCAGAGAAGGACTAAGATTCTAGTAAGGGTGTTTTAGTCCCAATAAAAAAAATTTCTTCAGAAAAGGGTGATCCCACAATACTGGTTTACAATTTTTGGCCAAAATGGACATTGAACTAATTTTTTTAACTAAATCTTCACTTTTGGGCACCTACAACAGCTAAACCATGAGGAATTTGAAGATGATGCAAACTAGTGATTTCTGACATTTTTTTTGTAGATTCTAAATATATTTTTTTCAAAAATTTTGGAATCATATTGCACTTAATTTTCCACCTCCTTCGAAAACTAGTTTTAACAATAAACATCATTTTTAAACACTGACGTTACTAGCTAACACATAACTTTTTTTTAATAAAGGATAAAATTATAATTTTTTCAAATTTAGATTTGTAACTATGATATATAGTGTGTATGGAATTGGCTTCAAATAATTTCATTGAATATCATTTTCTTAATTAAGTTTCAAAGTCAAACTAGAATTACAATTTAGACATGATTTACTAACAAAAACATAACTTTTTTTTCTATGTACATCAAAATTCAATTTTCTTTTTTTCATTGGATCAGGGACATGAATGTCTAGTACACTAATATTTTTCAAAAAGCAAAATGATAATTTGCTAATTTTCCACATGTGTAGAATAAAGAGCTTGATTTTCAGTGAAAAACCTAGATTCACAGGAAATTAAAAATAAATATAATAATAAAATTAAAAGTATTTAAAATTATACTTTTTGGGAAGCTTATAATAAGGAATGCATACTTACAAAAGATAAATTTTAAATGAATTAATTTGATCCCCCAAAAGGTAAATCAAAAGTGATTTTTTATCAGCATTTTGATAGGTGTAAATGAGACTTTGTTATAGGTATGGTTTAAAACTAGTGGGGTTCTATCCAAGGGGGTTTGATCTAAGGTGGTTTGATCAAACCCTCTTCAATTGGAATCCTTTAAATGAAAATTTTTAAGGTTTAAACCATTATATTTTCCAAAAATATGTGATTTCAGCAAAAATTAGGATCTCCTAGAAATGTAAACTAGTATTGTGGGATCACCCAAAAATAGAAAAATCAGGATTGTTTACAATGTTCCCAAGTTACCGATTCAAGGACTTGAAGTTTAGAAATAAAAAACTAGGCAAATTAATGCAATAAAAATTAACTAATGGCAAGCAATTTGATGCAATTTTTTCAATTTTGAATGCAATAACAATGTTCCTAAATGCAATTATAATGAGTGACAATGCACTTTTTAGTTTTTCAATGAGATAAGGTGACGCAAGAAAGAAAAAATTCAACCTATATGCACTTTCACTAATGCAATAATGAATGCAACCTAAATCTAGGATCTTAATGAACTCCAAGTTAGAAAAATGAATGTTCTAAAATGTCAGGTTCACCAAAACGAACAATATGAAAATGGTGATGTTTCTTTATGGCCTAGGTCATAAAACATCACTATTCTCCAATTTCCACTCAAATATATCTTAGGATCCCAAATTAGATTGACTATCAATGCAAAGGTGAGTCAATTATCAATCAAGGAAGACCTGGGAGGGGGTTCTTTAAGCTTTGAGGGGTTCACCACCAAGGAAAAGCTTGGAAAAGGCAACTTAACATTCAACTCATGAAACCTAGTAATGCATTCCAAATGAAGAGTGTAAATGATGAAATTAAGCAACAAGTTAGGGTGTGTGTACCTAGGAAGTCTAGAAATATGATGAGAATTCTAGAAATAAAAAAATGTTGTCAAAATGTGTGAGGGGGGACTAAGATGCCCTTACTGTTGTCTTAGTCTCGCTATTATTTTTTGAGGTAGATGTGAAATCTTTAAATGTCATAATAGAATTTGAAAGAATCTCTACAAAATACTACTAGGAGGACTAAGACGCCCTTGTTGCTGACTTAGTCCTGATCTGAATTTCTGAAATCTCTAAATGTGATCCTGAGGTTCAATGTTCGCACTTCCTTCTTCTCTGATCTCAGGTTCTAAAAATTTTGGATTTGGCTTGTAAGCTAGTTTCCATGAAGATGACAACTTTGTAATGCAACTTTGCAACTTTGTGCTTCAAATGATCTTCAAGTCTTCTTGACCTAAATCTACAAACCCACACATGCAAGAGAGGAAAAACTTGTTAATTGTTAGTAAATGGGGGTTTTCTGGTTAAACCCCTTATTGGTAATTAATCTTGGGATGAAATAGAATAATAAAGGGAAATGATGAATCAACAACATGCAATGTTACAACTCACCAAACCCTTGTTATGAAATCTACAAACTTGTGTGAAGTGGCTAGCTTGAATGTAGATCTTGACTTGAATTGTTTACTTGAATCAAAACCCTACATCTTAAATATTAGCACAAAAACACACATAATGCATGAATATCCTTGATATGATGCTTGAATCTTGATGATGGCTTTAAATTCTTGATGAATTTCTCTTGAATGCACAAATACTTGAATGTTTGGATGCTTAGATTTCTTGTTATATTGCTAAGTATATGAAAATGAGAGAAGGAACCTTGTATTTATACTTATCTATGCTTAATATCCTAAAATTACACCACAATAAGCTAACATATGAATTCATTAATTAAAGGAGACTATATCCCACCAAGATTTGAAATTAAATCCTGAAACTACCTTAAGGGGGACTAAGACACCCTAGGTGGCATCTTAGTCTCGAGGCATGAAACTCGAGGCACTGACTCCAAAAAGGGGCCCATATAAGGTGCCTTTGAAATTAGGGTCCCAAGACCTTTGGAGGACAAAAACACCCTAGGTGGCATCTTTTTCCTGACCCAAACATTAGGGACACACAACCAGAATCATTAAATTATCGTTTCCCCTTTGATGTTTCTCGAGATTAGCCATAAAATAATATAATTTATTAGGCTTATGGATGTAAAATAGGACCAATTAAGACATAAATATGGATAAACAAAGCAAGGTGGTCCCAAACAAGTGTGAAAATGCAAGGGTATGCATTTTTCTACACTATAGAGGTGTTCATGTTAGGTTCGCCAAAATGAAACATGGGTAAAATAGGGTGTTCCTCCTTTTGGAGATGGAACAAGGGGTAAGGGACCTATTTCACCCAAGTCTCACTCAAGGAAACATTAAAGATCTCAATCCAAGGATGAAATGAGGGAAAGAGATCTTGCAATAAGGTGTCCTAGGTTATGATTAAAGAGTGAAGAGGGGTTCACCACCAAGCTAGGCCTTGGAAAGAAAAGTAACATGCAAAACCTAATGAGAAAACCTAATAATGTGCAAATCATAAGCAACTGAATTAAGAATGAATGCAAATTGAAATAGTAAACTGAGAAAGTATAGAGGTGAACCTGGAAACTTGTAGAATCTTGGAACAAGGTTTGAAATGTTGTAAATGTTGATTTTATGCTCATTGGGACTCATACACTAGGATGGGAAATTTAGTCCTAGATTATGGTTTCTAGGTAGGAACAAAAATATGATAATGACAAGTCTAGAACTCCTAAAATCTAGAAAAAGTCATGTATTTGGACTCATACACTAAAAGTGGTGTATTAGTCCTATCTAGCTTTTCTATGGGGTCAAAATCTTAATGTTCTCTTCTATCTCTACTCTTCCTTCCAATCCTGATTTCTAGATCTAAAATGCTGATTTTTTCTTTGTAAGTGTCTTTTAGTGATCTTGTAAACAAGGTGACAACTTTGCAAACTTGAAAACTTCTTCCAGTCTTTCTCTTCAATGTATATTCAACCTAGATTTGTAAATCACACACTAAAGAGATGGAAAAATGTTGTTTTGTTAGTAGAAAGGGGTTTCCCTCGGTTAAACCTTGTTTTGGTAATAAAAACTTGAAATAGAATGAAATAGAAAGGAGGAATGATGAATGAACAAATAAACAATGTTACCACTCACAAAATCCTTGAATAAGAAGTTTCAAACATGTATGAAATAGCTAGCATGAATGTGGATCTTGACTCTTGCTTGAATGATATGAATCTTGACTTTAATGCTTGTTTGAACCATGAAACCCTACATCACAAATATTAGGTAAAAAACAAACATGATGCATGATGACTTTGACATGATGCTTGATACTTGAATAATACTCTAAAACACTTGATAATCAACTCTTGAAGGCTCTTGAATTCTCTTGTAAGTTCTCTTGATCACAATTCTGCTATAAGAATGCTTCATTAACTTGCTAGGTCACTTGATTGCTTTCTAGGACAAAAATCAGTGAAATAACCTTGTATTTATACTTTTTATGCTAAATTTCCCAAAATTACAACACTGCAAGCCGACATCAGATCTAGGAGAATGAAATCCTTCCAAGAATTTGAATTTAAATTAGGTCTAAGCTAAGTGGGACTCATACGCCAGTTGTGTTGTATGAGTCCCATTAGGATAATATCGGGGTACATTTTTCAAGAAACACTTAGATTAATGTGAAATCTAGATCTAGGCCTCAAAACCTATGTGGGACCCATATGCCCAAGGTGGCGTATGAGTCCCAGATCACTAAATTTGTGCCTATAATCCAAAAACACATGAATTATGATTGGATATTGATAAATATTGGGATTATCCTCAAAAAGATGCATTAAATAACACTTGTGGATGCAAAAAAAAGCAAAATAAGGTATAAAGAAGCCCAATTAATTAATAAATCCTATATTAGTGTGAAAGTGTAAAGGTATAGTTTACAACACCCTAAATAAGGCACAATTAGTTCCATTTAATTAAAAAAAGCCCTAGACTTAATGTGAATGTGTTAAACACATTACAATGCTAATTCAAGGAAACATTATGCTCAATTTAATAAGGAGGGCCTAAGTAAGTGCAAAAATGTAGAGAGATAAATTTTTCGTCACTACAATATATATGCATATATTATATATACATCATTGCCTCATAGTAAAACACATATATTCACAATCCCATCAATTGACATATATACTCAAAGTGTGTGTGTGTGTGTGTGTGTGTATGTTACCTTTGTTCGATCGATATTCCCATGCATATGGGTAACCAGTTCATGAGAATGTGTAGATACATCAATATATGTATACTCATGTACATATTTACTCATGTGTATGAGTTTATCATTGCCACCTAAATATATGCATATATATACATTTTATTTATATATCTCATTGATTAGATATAAACACATAAAGAAGAACTCACACATCACAAAGAGACTCAACAATTTTAACCCCAAAATCTCAAGAACATTCATAAATAAAACCATAACCTCTTCTAATCATACACAAACAAGACTAAAGGTATTTTACTATTTCCCAAGCTATTAACCCAACTCAACCAAACTAGAAGTGATTGTGTGAAAGCTTACTTTAGGTCTTATTAAAGGTTATCAAACCAAGTTCTTCTCCTGAGTGATACTTCCTCTCTCTTCTAGAGGCTTGATTTTGTTTCTGTATCTAGCTTAGTGCAATGCAACAGTAGTTAGCCAAAAACAATACATTCATTTCCATCATATATTTCACAATAATATTCATTATATTTAACATCAAATTGAGTAAAACATTTAATCATCATATTTATAAAACACATAAAGCATAAATGCATTCATTTAAATCATTTTCACCCAACTAGGTAAATGTAAATAAGTAGTAACACAACAGGATGTAACACACCCCATAAGTAGCACACAAACCTCAGTCTAAATTGAGTATCCTCCCCTAACCACTTGGTAGATATGTTGTAGTTCTACCTTTTCCATTATATAAATACCTAGAGATAACCGTATAATTAACTTTGTGCCTCAAAAAGAGAAACAAGTTTGTAGGTTGAAACCTATGAATTTGGTGGTCTCCCAACTAGTGGTGGCCCCTTCAATTCCTCATCCAAAGGAAGAAAAGAGACCAATGTTGGGAAACACATTAATTACCCCTTCATATAAGCTAAAATTCATGCAAAAAGAAATAAAAGTTCAAAAGAGTGTAAAAAAAGATGTCATGCTCTGGCTTGTCAAATTATTGAGGAGAGTAAAACCTTATCTAATGATCATCCATCTATACAGCCTAATTCCAATGAAATACCTCCCAACCATCCATCCTTTTCATTTCCTGACTCTACCCTACCACCCTCACCAAATCATGAATCTGCACATTACATATCTCAGCCTAAGAAAGAATGGAAAATGCTCATACAAATGATAATGCTTGTAACCATGCTGATAGAACTAATATGTACAACCTATTATGATACATTTGGATAGTGAAGAAGAAGATATAGTAAAGAAAAAAGAGAAGACCATAATGAATTAGCACTTATTTTTTCCAAATCATTGAATTTAGATGAGGGAAACCATGATGATCCTCCTCGAGGGAGTGATCCACCATGTATTGAACCCGATGCTTCTCCTTGTATCAAAATTATTGTAGTTAATTTAGTCTATTGTCCATCTTCCATTAATGATGAACAAGATTGGGATGCAGACGATTTTCTTTACATTGGGTCACATGTGTAGTAACTCTTGTGTTTCTTTGTTTATTTTCTTGCATGTGATGTAATCTACCATGATGTGCTTCTTAGTGTGTACTTGCGTTTATTAGTTTTCTTTGGATGACCTTTATTTTTCTTATTGGCACAAGGATACAAAGAAAATGAATCTATCATGATATTCATCTATTTGTACCTCCATTTGTCTTTATGTTGTGAATTCTTTTGTCTTGTGTTTTATTTTGGGAATGATGCAAAGTGTTGAGACATTTAGGTCTCTTCCATGTTGAACCAAAAACATTTATGTTGTCTTCATGTGTCATTCCTCCATTGTGTTTACAGTTCCACAAGTATTCAATGAATGATGTCAATTCCAAGCGTGATCATATTATAAATTATCTAATTTCAATGTTTTTGATAAAGGAAAAAATGGGTTTTGCAGGGACCTGAAACCACCAAGTTTACAACAAAAGAAAGTAAAGGACAGAAAAGTCCAGCGAATTAAACATGTTGCAATAAAAGAAAATCCAGAATAAACAGCAGCCAGCCAAAAAAGCCAAGAAGGATAAACAAAGAACCAGCCGAAGCGCAGGCCAAAAAACCAACAACAATTAACCTAGAGTCTTCATAATAGACTCAGTCTTGGCCTCCAAATCTTGTATATCCTGGACACCCTTCTTGAAAATTTGAATCATTTGCGGTGTGGGGGATGCCTTCCTTTTTAGATTGGACCTAGTTCTCTTCGAAATCCCAATGTCCTCTTCCCGGTTTTTATCTTTCACCTCTTCCAAATCAACAACCAAGAACCCCTATTGAGCTTTATCAAGTTTTTCAGTCATAGTGTTGATAATGATGGCATTATGTCTTGCCATCCTATTAATTTGTTCAGTAATTATCTTCACAACATTTTTCATTTTTTCCCAGTCAATTTCTATCCTTCTATCCTTACCCGCATTGTCATGGATCTCTTTACTAGTTGTTTTCTCCTTACGCTCTGCATCCTTCTTGCATAACGCAGAAACCTTAGCACCCATTTCTTCCAATTTACTTTGGAAGGCCCAATTTTTTATTTTTAGATCATTGATCTCATGAAAAACCCATTTTGACATTCTGAAATGGTCCACAGCATTACTCCTAGCTATGCCCAGAAAGTCAGCAGAAGGTTGCCTATCAAGATTGAAACAACTTTTAGCAAGGTCAGAGGCTCTAGGAGACCCAGTTCTAACATCTCTATCCATCGACAGGACAACAAAGGAAGAATTATTATTTGCACCAGAGTCCTCAGAATTAGGAGAGTCTTCAGAATACAAAACAAGTTTTTTGACAGGGAGATTCTTTCCAGCATCTTTGGCTTTAGGAGTGGAGCTTCTAGGCTCAGAATTTGGGCAGACTTTAACAGACTAGGGATTATGGATTTTGGTTTTCTTGCCAATTTGGACAGAGGGTGGAACCAAGACCGTCCTTACCGGACTCAAATTAGGTTTATTCCCTAAACAACTAGGTTCAGTATCATCCTCCTCATACACCAAAGAGGCATCCAGGTTAGCAGGGGCCGACATATTTTGGAAATGTTCAAAAATTAACCTAATTAGACTAGTATGTAAAATAGGATATCTTTTAGGGTTTTTCATATGGTCTTCGAGACTCTTTCTTAAGGAACAGAGAAGATAGTAGGGGAGAGAACCCCTGACCTTATAGTGAAAATGATTGAGCAAGGAAAAATGATAGTTGTAGACCCTAGTGAACCAACCATCCAAGGTGATATATTCCATAATGACACGAAGAACTTTTCTCCAGAGAGCTTTAATGGTGTTGGCCTCAAAGTAATTGTTGGAAACTTTCACCAATTTCAATTTTTCCTTGTCTTTCTTCGAAAATCTGACCACCACTTCATCAAAAAAATTCTTGTACTGAAAAAAATTGTGTCCTTCAGTGGACATACCAGTCACTTCAACAATGATATTTTCATCAAGCTTAACTTTCCTGCTGAAAAGGGTAATTTCCCCATTATCCCAATTCTTCTCAAAAAGCTCTATAGCTTCCTGATTAGACCCATGGAGTTTTTCCAGAAAAGGGAGTAAGCCCCCACTTTTAACTTTGTTCCACGCTTTAGTGTTTATTGTGTGCATCTCAAAGCTATTCGGCTCAACTCTTTTTATGTCTCCTCCCATTTTAGAAAGCACAGTAAAGCAGACAAAGATGAAATTTTTACTCAAAATGGTCCTGCCAAACCTATGAGCCCACAAAGCATGCCAAGAAAACTTACAAGATAAGCAAGTTAGCTCAGCCCCATGCAATCTAATGATAGTGATGTACTTACCCCGTTCTATCATTATTATTGAGGTGACACACATCTTTCCCATGTGACGCATCATAGTTCAATAAGGCTCGGACATTAACACCTAAATCGCTAATGTTCAGCCATGTGCACTGTCCTTTGCTTTTAACCCCTTCATTCACAAAAATTCTACCACAACATTGGCTTCTCTATAGGCATGGGATATCTTTATATTATCAAACTTAGCTAAGGTTGAAATAGCATCATCAATCCAAGACTTTATGGTACATGAGGGGGGGGGGACCTACCTAGAAGACATTCAATAATATTTTTTGAGTCCCCTTCAAGCCAAAGGTTTTTAAAAATTCAAGCTATAAGCCAAATTTATGACATGAAAATCTCTGGTAGCCTTAGCTAAGTGATTGGTTTGTGAGCCAAAGGGGGTAGCAATCGCACCTAGAAAATTGCCAAAAGAATCCCTTATAACTCCGCTACAACCCACCGCCCCATCAAAGTTGGATTTGATCCAACCATTAGGCGAAAAAGTCCAGCAGACACCCTCCATGTCCTTTTTAGCATGTTTGGGAGCACAGGAAATATCAAAGCATATATTCCATTCCTTAGCAATCGTAAGATCATAGGAAGAACAAGCCACTTTCTCAGTGTTACAAACCTTCTAGGGGGTTGCATTGAAATTTTATTTCATTAATCTGATTATTTTATCAAACACTATGACCTTTGAAGATTCCTTGTCTCTGTAAATTCTATTGTTTCATTCTTTCCATAGAACCCAAGCAACATGAGGGAAGGAAAAATCCCACAGTTTCCGAAGTGTTGGGTTGTGAGTAGGGGATTTCCATTGGAAGGAGAAGTCTTCAATTGGCGAGGGGAACACCCAAGATAAATGCCAGTAACAGAGGAATTTTTCATAGATCAAGGCAACAAAAGGACAATGAAGAAACAAATGACAAACTGACTCAGCATCCATCTTGCAGAGATAACATCTATTGGGTATTTGAAAACCTCTCTTGCAAAGATTATCAACCGTGAGCACTTTGTTTTGAAGTAGGACCCAAAAGAAGATGTTGACTTTAGGTAGCAGATGTTTGATCCATGCTTTCAACCAGAAAGGGGGTGGAGCCTAGGCAAAAGACAGCCTAGAAAATGCTAACGAAACAGAGTAGTTGTCTGAGGGTTCATCTTTCCAAACAAGATATTCTTTCATCTGATCATGGCAAAGACTGATAGCCAATAGGGATGATTGAACAGGAGCAAGAGCCTGACTAACAAGACACAGATCCACCCATTTTCCATTCTTCCAATAATATTTGACATACAAACCAAATAAAGCTTTACAAATATCAGACCACCCATAAAAAGGTTCAGTATTGGCAAGGGGCTCATTGAACAACCATCTATCATCCCAGAATCTTGTTTGGTTTCCACTCCTGACTTGCCAACCCACTCCTATTTCAACTACTTTTCTACTAGTAATCAGGTTATTCCAATAGGTTGAGCCTCTAGGTAGAACATGGGAATCCATCATTATTATAAGAGATTTGTTATTCTCCAAATATTTGCTTGTCAAGATGTCAATCCATTCCCTTCAGGACAAAAATAGTCTCCAAATTTTTTTAGCAAGAAGAGTCTTGTTAACCATCCTGATTTTTCTAAGACCTAAACCACTGGCATTTTTTGGTCTACACATCATATCCCACCCTATTAAAGGAAACCTTTCTCTTTCTTCAACACTCGACCAAATAAATATTCTTTGAATCTTTTCAATAACATCTGCAAACTTGGTAGGGATTTTAAAAAGGCTTAAAGCATAAATCAACAGATTCTGAATAGTAGCTTTGAGGAGCTGTAATTTACCAGCTTGACTTAGCAAAGCTCCTTTCCATCCAACAAGCTTCTTACTAAACCTCTCAACCAACAAAATCCAAAAGTACTCTGGGGGTTTAAGGCTTAAAGGTAAACCTAGATATGTGGTAGGTAAAGACTCCACCCTACAACCTAGGATTCTAGCAATTTTATTATATCTGTGTTCAGGAGTATTAAAGAAGAAGAGAGAGCTTTTCTATTTATTAATCAACTACCCAGACACCCTCCCATACGCATCCAATAGAGTTTTCAAATTATTTCCCTCTGAAACAGTAGATTTTCCCAATAGCATGGTATCATCAACAAACTGTTGATGAGAATAAATTAAGTTGCTAGAAGATGGTTTAAGACCAACAAGGGATCTTTGATCTATCAGCCTTTCCAAATTTCTTCCAAGACTTTTAGCCATAATAGTAAAAAAAATAGGAGAAATAGGATCTCCTTGTCTTAGACCTCTAGAGCTTTGAAAGAAAATTGAGGGAGATCCATTAACCATAATAGATATAGAAGCAATAGACACAATCTGCTCCACCAACTGAAGAATACTGTTGCTGAACCCAAATGCCTTTAAAATTTTAAACAAGAATTTACAGTCAACTCTATCATAGGCTTTCGATATATCAAGATTTAAGAGGAAACCTTCATTCCTTGATTCAACCAGGGACTGGATATTCTCATGCACTATGACTATTGAGTCAAGGATATGTCTGCTAGGGACAAATCCATTCTATTGAGGTGAAATCAGAGTTGGCAATAGAATTAAAAGTTTGGAAGTCATAACCTTCAAGATGATTTTATAGATAGAATTGCAAAGGCTGATGGGTCTGAAAGCATCAAAGTCCACCACTCCAGGCTTCTTAGGAATCAAAACTAGAAACGTAGCATTCAACTCTTTTAGGAGACTTCTTGACCCAAAAAATTCTTTTACAGCATTCACCACATCCTCTCTAACAATCTCCCAAAACCATTGAAAGAAGAACATAGGGAACCCATCAGGACCTGGAGCTTTACTCCCTTCAAAGGAAACAATAGCCTTCCTAACTTCCTCACTAGAGGGAATAGCAGTCATCATAGAATTATCTACATGATTGATCGCATTAGGTATAGCCTCTATCAAATGATCCTGATCATTTTGGTTATTTTCCTTATTCTCAAAAAGAATATTTTTGAAGAAGATAATAGCTTGCCTTCTGATATCCTCCTCCTCATACCGATTACCATCAAATTCAATAAGAGAGATTCTGTTAACCGCCCTATGTTTTGAGGCCGACAAGTGAAAGTACCTAGTATTTTTGTCACCTGTAGATAACCATAAAGCTCTAGATCTTTGTCTCCAGAACTCCTCTTCTTTAGAAATGATGCCATGCATCTTACTAAGGAGCTCATTCTCTTTTTCCTTAATATCATTCAAATATCCTTCCTTCTGGATTTTATTTTGGATCTCCCCCAACTCCATCTGAAGATCAGATTTAATCCTAAAAATGTTACCAAAGGACTCTTTTTTCCATTTTTTTAAATTGAATTTAACTTCCCTTAGTTTTTTGGAAACTCTAAACATAGCAGTCCCAGAGATATTAATATTCCACCATTTCATAATTTCCTCTTTAAAAAGAGGATGGGAAAGCCACATTTTTTCAAATCTGAAGGGGATATTTTTCTTTATCTTTAAAGGATCCGCAACAAAACTTATGGGGAAATGGTCAGATCCAATCCTAGAAAGGGCTTTAAGAGAACAATAATAGTTTAAGAAAAATTGATAAGAGATTAAAGTTCTATCTAATCTAACTTGGATTAGATCCATACCCTTTCTGCAATTTGACCAGGTATAGGAGGCACCCTGCAAATCCAGATCAATCAATGCCTAATTGTTGATGAAGTTCTAAAGATCCTCCTTACTTTCTGCATTGATCTAGGATCCTCCAAATTTTTCTTCATTTAGTAAGGGAGTATTAAAGTCTCCCTTGACAACCCAAGACTCACTATTAAAAATCCTTCGAAAAGCAGCTAGCTCCAGCCAGACAGATTTTTTGATAGGTATTTTCCATCGGGGGCATAGATATTAGATTGAATCCAACTAAAATTGTCCCTAATGTGGGTGAATCTAGTAGTAATGTGGTTCAAGCCTTCCCAAATCAGAACCCCTTTGATTATGTGACTATTACAGAAAGTGGCAATACCTCCAGAAGCACCATTTGAGTTATTTCCATGTATACTATAGTACTGAAACAATTTCATATTTTCCACTTTTTCCTTCGACATTTTGGTTTCATGAATAAGGAGAAAATATGGCTTATGATCTCTAACAAAATTGTGCAGTACATCCTGCTTATGGGGATTGTTAAGTTCGCTAATATTCCATGACATGATCTTCATGATTTTCCAGGGGAGTGGAGGCACTCCGGGATGGTTTCCTGAGAGCCATCCACAATATCCTAAAAACTAGTATGCTCTATTGTCCATTTATTAGATCTTTTTCCACGAGAGTTCTTTGTTGCTCCACAGTCTACCTTGGCTTTTGACCTAGTAGAGATACCACTTGGAGTATTCCAATGTTTATCTTTTCTCTTATTTTTCTTAGATAAAACCTCCTCTCTATTAGTATCTTCTTGACTTTCTGTCTCTTTACTAGATTCCCATTCCTTATCAGTTAGAAGTCTTTGCTCCTAGGGTAATGTGTCCATGAGGCCATTCAAATGAAAGGTTGAATAGTCACTAGAAAGTTTGGTAGATTGGTCCAGATTATCATAGGAGTCCTTAACTAATTCCGGGGAATTAGGATCTGTAAAGGGATCAACACCTGAAGGAAAATAACCTTCAGAGGAAGGGAGCATAAGAGGAATATCCAGTTCCAAGGATAGGCCCTGGATAGGTATGTCCTCCAAGCCTAGAATCCCTTCTAAATTCTCAGCTGGGCTTAACTCTTGGAATAAAGGACCTACATCCTAACTCTGCTTTTCTTCACCAACCGCCTATCCCCCACTTGCTTCTTTTTCCTTAGTTGTGAGGTTTCCTCACAATCCTTATGTTGGGGTTCTTGGGGAACCACACTTATTTCCCATATCACAACCAACCTCTTTTAAGATCCCATGAACATTAGACTCTTTATTCTCTAGGCTTTCCCCTTCTGATTTCTTTCTCCATACAGATTTCGAAGTTCCAACTAGCTTCTCCTTTTCTTTGATGGCATTTAAAGGACATTTCTTAGCCCAATGCCTAGATTTTCTACATTTGAAACAAGCAAAAGGAATAGTTTCAAACTCAATAGCTTGCAACCAAGATCCCAACTTTGAAAGAATCTTGATTGATGATAGAAGGTCAGCATTCTGAGAGACCCCCACACATATTCTTGCAAATACCAACCTCTTTCTAGCAGTTGTCATAGAGTCAATAGAAAGAAGCTCTCCAAAAGAGTTCACAATGCCATAAAAGATATATTCATTCTAGTACTCCAGGGGGAGACCCGAGAGTCTGACCCACATTGGGACATTCTCAAAGATAGAATCTAATAAGTCCATATTTGAAGACCATTTTTTAAGAGCCAGGGAGGATTTCCCTATTACCCATGGACCGCCACTTCTTACAGTCAAGATATCCTCCCTGCAGGTGAATTCAAATGGAAAAAATCCCTTTGGGAGCATTGCCACTGAAACTTTTCCATAAGTTCTCCATTTTTTTTGAAAAACTCCCTAACCACTTCAATGTTTGGTCTAGGGCCCATAAATTTACCCACCAAGGTTCTTTCCATTAAAGCAAAGTTATGATCAATTAACAGATATGGCATAGAGATTGCAAACTTACCTTTCTTAGGGATTGAGATATTTTTCACTGGAGGGAAAGTTGACTTTCTATTTGGTTTAACCCCAAGTAGAGAAGCCCAAGGTTTACGATTTCCTCAATTTTCACCAGTGGTCCCCACCACACCTTTAGTTTTTTCACTTTTTTGACTGACAGGGGAACCCACAGATTTAGCAACCGAAATATCCTTTCCTCCCAAGTCCACCAGAATTTTGTTTCTAGAATCCACTTCTTCCAGATCAGCCTCACCTTGCTTCTTACTCAAAACAAGGACCGATCCCGCCTGTGATTTCTCAAATCCTGCTCCGCCTCCATCTCCAATGCCCGATTTTTCAAAATCCTTCTTTTCCCGCTCGTGCCCGCACTCGTCCTCTGCCATTTTTTAATTTCAATGTTATTTTCAAGATTTTACTATTTACAAATCTAATTCCATTTTTCATCTTTTCATAATTAATTTTGTAGGAAATCAAGAAATTCATATAAATAAAAGTATTTTTAACCATTTGAAATCTTAGGCAATGGAGATTCTAATTGAGCATCCTAGAAAAGAAATCAAGAGAAAAATAAGTAGAGTTCACAACACTTATTATTAGTCAAGATTCATGTTTGCAATGCATCAAGTTTATATGTGAGTTTTTTCATGTTTTATGTTCAATTTTTTTATGAGTAATAACACTTGCAATACTTCGAATAAAGTGAAAAAAATCTCTTGGATGGGATGATTATAATGACTTTAGTCCATCAAGGAAAGCTGATTTGAGTGGTAAGTTGCAGCACTTGTCAATTTATCATTCATTTATATCCATTTTCCTTTGTTTGATCAAGGGTAAGTGCTCTTTACATGATCATAACCATTGTGGAGGTGGAAATTCCAAATGGGGTTTGACAATTTAGGAAAGCCCCTATATGGCACAATCCTTTCTCCCCTCTCTTATGTGTAGGTGGAAAATTTGAAGTGGATTTTAGAGAAGATTGAAGTCCTAATTACAAGATCAAGCATTCAAGCTTCCTACTTCAAAAAATTAGGGAAAGTGGAATTAATCATCAACAAAGAGAAGTTCTAAAGTTAAGTCTAGGAAGGAAGAACCTATAGACTAGGACCCTCTTAGATTTGTTCATTGATTCTTAAGAGCTACATTCTCAAGACTATAACAATAGCACAATCCCTATCCAAGCATTCTAAACCCTAATTTAAATGCCAAGTTCCTCTATCTCTACACTCTATTGTTATGTTGTCAATTTCTATCTTTTAGGGTGATCCCACAATACTAGTTTACAATTCCAATAAGGAAAATTGCAAAAATGCTCCTATGAATTGGGTTTTTGCTTTTTAGGGGTTCACATAAACTGGGGTGTTCAAATGGACCAAAAAGGGGTTTGAATGGACCCTGGTTCGAAAAAAAATATTAAATGATGGGACACAAATTTTTTGCATTTTTTTATGACAAAGACAATGGAAAATTAAATACAAGAGGGGGTTTGCTTGAACTAGGGTTCATTTAAACCCTAGTTCTAGTGAACCTCTAAGGGGGGTTCACTCGAACTAGGGTTTCATTCGAACCCTAGTTCTAGCTAACCTCCAAAGGGGGTTTGCTTGAACCTGAGTTCATTCGAACCCACTTTTTTCCCCTTTCTCCCCCTCTTGCACCAAATTTCTATAGAATTTTTCCCTTCAAAGCTCAAGTTGAGGATGAAAATGAAGGAGACTTTACAAACCCAACTGGATGATGGTAGCACTTGAAACAAGCTATCCATCAAATATAATTTTAATATGTTTTGGTCTTATTATGTATTTATATTTTTAGTTTAATTAAACATAGGGTTTTCATTGAAAATCAAGCTCCCTATTCCACACATGTGGAAAAATAGCAGATTATCAAAATTAAATTCTAAGAGAATAGGTTCAGGGTAGGTATTGATGTCCTTGATCTAGTAAAAAAAATGAATTTCGATACATACAAAAAAAAGTTATTTTGTATATGGTCCTCCTATGTTTGAATTGTAATTGGTTTGACTTTGAAACTTTATTAAGGAAAAAATATTCAATAAAACACTATGAAACCAATTGAATTAGCTATATAATGTAGTTACAAATCTAAATTCAAAAAAAAAGAACTTTATCCTTCAAAGAAAAAAAATTATGTTGTATACGGTGAGCATCACTCCTTAAAAATGGTGTTTACTGATAAAAACTAGTTTTCAAAGGAGATGGAAAAAGAAATGCAATGTAATTCCAAAAATTTTGAAAAAAATATATTTAGAATCTATAGACAAAATGTCACAAATAACTAGTTTGTATCATATTTAAATTCCTCACAGTTTAGCCACTATAGGTGCCTAAAAGTGAAGATTTAGATAGAAAAAATTAGTTCAGTGTCCAATTTGGCCAGAAATTGTAAACCAATATTGTGGGATCACCCTTTAGTTTTGCAACTTTTCGTATTCACATCATTTTTTTGCAGCTTCATAGTTTACCTATACATACATTTGCATAATCAAATCAAATGAACTTTTAATGAATTCAACATCCCCATTTCCAAAAGAATGGACCAAAAGCCCCAATTGATCCACCATTATAGATCTTCCATTGAGGTTAGTAGCCAAGTGGGTGTATGTGATCAATTTTATTCCTCCCCCAATGTGATAAAGGAGAAAGTTGATTTAGATCTTACATCCCTTTTTCCCACATCATAGTTCAGACCATTTATAGCTTGTTGATTGTAAGTTTCTTTGCATAGTTAGTCTAAACCTTGTTTGATATTAGTTCAATTGTGAACATTTATATGAGTTTCACTAGAATTTAGGTACTTGGATGAATGTTTATAATTTTAAATATTTCATTACCATTGAATATTTTAATATTCTTATAACATTATGATTTTTCTTTGATTAATAGAAGTGGATTTTGAGGGATCCATCTATTTGAATCATCATATCATTATTGTAAATGTCCTTACGACTTCTTGACTTAGTTTCTCCTTACCCTATACTAGGAGCAACATTCCTTTTTCTTAAAATTTACATTAAATATGTATCTCCATGTAGACACATAAGGAAATTGGCAAGCTGAGAAAGACTTGGCCTATGGCGCTTGTGTTTGGGAGTGGAAATTTAATATTTCAGTGATTTTTTTATATTATGCTCAAATAATTCAAAATCCTTATTTTCAAGTTCCAGTGAAGTAATTCTAAGTTCCCTTTGTTGAACAACAATACATTATTTACTAGTGAGTCAATTTTTCAAAGTCAAGACTTGAAAAATGAAGCCTTGAGGTAATTTTTTTGGCCATCATGGTTAGATTTCCTTTTGAGAGAGATAAAATACTTAGTATTTTGTTTTTTTTTTTTATGTTCAAACATACTTGTCAATAGGTAGTGTTGGGTGAAAATTATGTAATTATCTTTTCGATAGATTCCACAACCTGGACTTCAGCCATAGCTATGTGAGATGTAAATCTCTCCTCTTAGAAAGGGGAGGCGCCCTTCTTACTTCTAACAGAAGTGATAGTAAAAAAAACAAGTAGTTACAAAATGTACACAAAACTTACGAAGTGGGCTTGAAAATCACCTCGTTTTGCGTATTTGAACTTCACGAATCCTAGGAAACAGACAAGTTTCGTAGGGGGTTATCCATGGAATGAGCGCTGCTAGATTCCGTGATAACAACTGGCTCCTACTGGGGATCTTCCTTCGGTTGTTCTTTGAAAAGAATGAAGGAAGAAGAATTCCAGAATTCAAGTGCCTTTATCCATCCATTGGGCTTGGAGTCAGGTGACGATGACAACAGAAACAAAAATGTAAAGACTCAAAAGGACTTTAAAATAAAAAGTATTTACATACCAACGCCAACTTCTTTACTATGTAAAGTGCTTGAGATGTTGCCCACTATGAGGAAGGGAAAATGGCGTTCTGTCTCTGTATGCTAACAAGAAACTGTTCTCACCATGCAACTGATGTATTTGGAAAGGTCCTATCCACAGTGAGTCAAATTTCCCGTGCACACCCTTTGGTTCTCTTCGTTTGTCCCATAGGAGAATGAGGTCACCAATTTGAAATTCTCGAGACTTAGCTTTTTTGTCAAACAGCTTCTTCACTTGGTCCTAGTGTTCCGCGATCCGATCAGCCACTTGAACCTGATTCTCTTCCAATTCAGAGAGATACATGATGTGATTATCAACAGAATTGTCAAACGTCTCATCCTCAATGGCCTTAGCCAGCTTGAGGGCTAGTAGTTCCAGGGTTATAGGAATCTCAACGTTCAACCCGTACAAGAGTTGAAAAGGAGACATGCCGATTGCTCGCTTCGGAGTTATTATGTCTGCCCACAAAGCATCAAACAAAGCCTTGTGCCACAAGCGTTGATTCTCGTCCACCATCTTGTGGATTATAGTAACCAGATTCTTGTTACTAGATTCTGCCTGACCATTACCCTATGGATAATAGTAAGAAGAATGTGATAATTTTATACCGTGTTTGAAAAAAAACTCAGTGATCTCACTTGATGAGAAGGCAGAAGCATTGTCAGCAACAATCTTGTTCGGCACACCAAACCTGTAAATAATACTTTCTTTTAATAAACTGCACACTACCTCTAAAGTAGCACACTTGGTAGGTATTGCTTCCACCCATTTGGTGAAATAGTCCGTAGCAGTTAAAATGTAGATATGTCCAGCACTTGATGATGGATTAACTGCACCTATAAAATCAATGCCCCATTGCTGGAAAGGTTCATCAATCATAATAGGTTTTAATGGCAAAGATGCCAACCTGGGACAACCGACAAACTATTGGCACAATTCACGCTTACGCACCCAAGAGTACGTGTCCTGAAAAAGTGTGGGCCAGTAATAATTTTCTCTCAAGACTTTATGAGTAGTTACTGGCGCTGAGAAATGTCCACCACATGCCAAATCATGATAAGATTTCAGAAACTTTTGTTGTTGTTCTTTATCAATACATCTGAGAAATGTCCCGTCCATGGCAAGCTTATACAGGCCGTTGTCCCATAAGACAAAATTAGCTAATTTCAGCTTGACAGTTCTCTTTTGCTTCGGAGTCAAGTGATTGGGATATTCTCCATATGTCAAGAAGTGAGCGATGTTGGAATACCATTCGTCAGTGGTGCTAACAAATAGTACAATTGGAAGCGTACTGAGATCAACCTCCTCTTCGTCTGAAACTTCTTCATCCGGATTGTTTTCTGCAATAAGCTGACAAAGACCACGTCCACGTATCAACTTAGTGGGTTTAATTTCCAGATCATATTCCTGGATCTTAGCAATCCAATTGCCTCTTTTTGTTCCAAATTCTTGTTGTGTTAGGATGGACTTAACAGTCGAATATGGGATGAGAAATTTCACATGACTGCTTAGAATGTAGAACCGGAAATGCTTGACAGCTTTTACAACTGCAAAAATGTTCTTTTCCATCTGAGAATATTTCAGCTCGTAATTCTTCAGGGGGCAACTCATGAATGCAATGGGAGATTCAAAGCCTTCATCATTTTCCTGTACCAAAATTGTTGATAGTGTATGCTCGGAAGCATAACTATACATAATAAAATCTTTGGTGTAGTTAGGGAAAACCAACACAGGTGCATGAGCAATGGCCTCCTTGATGTCAAACGCTGCTTTGCCTTCTGCCGTCCAATGAAATGTGGCATTACCCTTCATCATATTTACAATATGACATGTCTTTTTAGCAAAGTTTGGGAGAAACCTCCTTAAGAAGTTTACTTTGCCGAAAAAAGAATGAACAACTTTCTTGCTTGATGGAAAAATGAGAGATTTGATTCCATTGACTCTTTCCAAGTCAATCTTGATTCCTTCAGCAGATACAACGTGACCAAGAAGTTTACCTTCTGTCACCCCAAAAGTTGACTTTTTGGGATTTAGGGAAATGTCGTGCTGATGGCATCTCTCTAGAGTTTGCCTCAAGTGGTAGAAATGCTCATGACGTTGCTTAGAGAAAACCATGAGATCGTCAAGATACACTATAATGAACTTGCCCATCACGTCACATAAAGCGAGATCCATGGCACATTGGAATGTAGCGCCAGCGTTGATCAAACCAAATGGCATCCTGCGATAGGCAAAGGTTCCCCATAGCATTGTGAAAGTGGTTTTGTGTTGATCGCTTAAATTAACTTCAATTTGATTATAACCAAAAAATCTGTCTAGCATGAAAAGCATCTCGGATCCAGTTACATTTTGTAAAACTTGATCCATCACCAGAAGTGGGTAATTGTCTTTGAGAGACAATTGATTTAGATTTCTAAAATCTACACAAATGCGGATTTCACCATTCTTCTTACGAACGGGGACGTATTGGCTGTCCACATTGAATGATGGATAGGGAATATTATCCATGCATTCAGCATCTTTTGAACTTCTGCCAAAATCGTTCCAGAGATCTTGGGATTGTACTGCCTCTGCTTTTGTTTGTAAGGAAAAGCTCCAACCTTGAGAGGAATATCATGTTGCACTTCTTTGGGCTGAAATGATTTTAGATCATCATATGAATATGCCAAGACATCAATATACTCCTGTAGTAGCTGAGCAAACTATCTTCTTTCTTTGGTTGTGCAACATTTTCCAATGTTCACCATCTTAGGGTTGGCTTCAGTTCCTAAATTAATCTGTTCCACTTCATTAGATGAGTCAGAATCTGAGAGTTGCTTCTTTACATGGCGATCATGCTTGTCAAAAAGCTTTTCCAAGGATACCAATCCTTTGGGAATCTTATTCCCTTTGAGTTGCAAATATTCCTCACCCGTGACAGGATCTATGTTAGACAGAGATTCTCAAGGCGGAGAATCATTGCCCTCAAAATACAACTCATCAAAATTCTCTGCTTTCTTAAGAAAAGCAATGATTTGATAATCATCATTGAAAATCTGCCAGTTCTCTGAATTGTCAGGGACACTAGGGTGTAAAACCAATTGAATGGTGTAGGTAGAACCTTGAAAGTCTTTGTGAGGCACCAAGAGCGTAGCAGAGATTGCGAGGGAATCAACTCTAGTATTGTATTCTCTGGGAACAACAGAGATATCGAAAGCTTTGAATTCCTCAATGGAATCCCATACTAGATTACAATAATGCCTGAGTCTCTCATTCTTTGTTTGATAGAGATTTCTCACTTGACATACTATCAGCTCAACATCACCTTGTAAATGGAGATTATTTATACCTTTCTTCAGTGCGACTTGCATTACCAACAACAGGGCTTCATACTCGGCAGTGTTATTGGTATTATCAAACTGCAACTTGAAGGAGAAAGGGAAAAACTTTCCCGTTGGTGAAACAAAAACCATTCCTACTCCAGAGCCAGTCGAAGAGCAGCTACCATCAAATTTGAGCAACCAGACACCATTGGGATCACCAATGCTAACAGTGTCGAAGTCCAAAACTTCATCATCAGACGAAGATTCATGGTCGGAGATAGACAGATCACCTGATGATGTCTCAGTTGAAGTGGAAGAAATATCATCATTTTCTAACTCATTTTGAGTCGAGGATTCTCCTACCTCGTTTGTCTGTAGATAGTAAGTTCCCACGCCTGAGGATTCAAACAAAATCTGAGCTCTGGGATCATCTGACTTGGCAACTGAAAACTTTAATTCTTTTTCAGGAATCAACTTTTGCATCACACCTTTTATTGGTATTCTTGCTTTAGACATATCCATACTTAGTTCTCCTCCAACATCTTTGCATAAATTGCATTCGAGGAGGATTCCGTAGGAAGTTGGTACATCGGCCACGAGGACCATCATTTTTATTTTCTTTTCTGGGTATGTGGCGAATGTGTATTGAGCATCTTTGATTTGACCGATCAGTGGCACTTGTTTATTCTCCATGGAAAAACAACGGGTGAAAGTTTTGGTCATTTCAAGGCCTAAAGCAGTAGCTACCTTGGCAGGCATCACATTGTCAGATGCACCAGAATCTATGACATAGTTACTTAGCTTGAAACCATTTACGAGCAAGGAGATGAAAAATGGATCAATGCATCTAGAAGCGGTTGGAGGATTAGATACAAGGTTACTCTGTGAATTCTTGGGTTTAAATATGTAATCAACTTTTTGATAGATTACACAACCTGGACTTCAGCCACAACTATGTGAGATGTAAATCTCTCCTCTCAGAAAGGGGAGGCGCCCTTCTTACTGCTAATAGAAGCGATAGTAAAACAAACAAGTAATTACAAAATGTACAAAAAACTTACGAAGTGGGGGGTGTGTTACATTCATCCTTCTCTCTTTTTTCAAAGAAGATGTTTACAATGCTTCACTGTTGGAATTTCACAATTCTTAACAACTTTAAACAATCAACTAGCAGTAATACCAATACCTCTATCTTGTCAAAGCAAAGCGTAGAGATACCAGAAGTAATTAACAATAAACAAATAAAGTAAAAAGGAAAGCTCATGAAGGCACAAAGTCGTTTCGTAGCTTTTTCAATGTTGGATCTATGGAAAATGTATCGTTTTTCACGTTAGAAGCACAAAGTCTTCTTAGACGCAGCAATTCCTCGAACAGCATGAACAATTACAAGCGCAAAGTCTTGTAGATCATTCAACAAAAGTATCCAAGAGCATGAATGATTACAAGCACAAAGTCTTATAGATCATTCAACCGAAAGATAAATAAAAACACAAATGCAAATCTAAATAATAGATGCAACACAAAGTTTACATAAATCACTTAGAGTCCTTCAGATTTCATCACCTAATTACCACCAATGAGATCAATTCATAAAAGTATCGAATCCAACACAAAGTTTGGTTTGCAATCCTCTTCTTTATTGATCAAATTCCATTCACAAAGCATGAACGCAAAGTTTCACAATTTTTCTTCAAAAAGGGCAGCACTTCATTGCAAAATACTAAAGGATGAATTTACAATGAAAATCCCTCACATTATATAGAAAGAGGGATGAGCAAAATTAGGAAACTGATTGAGGAAATTAAGGAAAGTTAGGTGAGTGATTTGAGGAGATCCCACCTAACTTTGACCAAAGTCAAAGTGTAATTTGTTTTCAAAACATTACATCTTCGAGCTTGGTGCAATTACAATTTACAAAAATACATTTGAAAATGTCAAGAAATATTTACAAGATGCATAAAAGGATGCATCCAAATGTTCAACATCGGAGATCAAGAATCTTCATGGTTCCTTGCTTTGGGCACGGAGTCTTCATACTTCTTCTTGGTCTCCTGTATGAACGCATCATCTAGCCCAACTATGTAATCTACAAGGGTGTGAGCTCTTGTGATCGGCCTTCTGGCAAATGAATGGATTTTCTTGCACCCGCGAAGATGCATCTTGAGATTATCAAGTGTTAGTCGTATATTGCAAATGATATGTATTGCAAGGCTCTGGGAAGAACTGTCATCCTCAACTTGTTGCATAACGGATTCTTTGTAGATCTGGGATAGTTCACTGGATTAGAAGATGTCACCTTTAGGATCACTTGATGAAATCTGAAGAGAAACTGCAAGGATGGTGAATCAATAGATGTTAGCAGAAAAAGTAGCATTGGGAAGCGTGAAGTGAGAAAAAATGTTGAGCAAGTGTGAAACGAGCAACTAGGCATGAAAAATGATGCGGGAGCGAAGAAACAGGGTTCAGAATGGAAACAGAGCAATTTGAAGAGACTAAGGTAAAAACTGCCAAAAGTGTAAAGGTGAGAAAATTCAGCACCATTGCACAAAAAAATGACTAAGTCTGGAAAAAGTGCAAAGGTGCAAAAAATAATGCCATAGTCAAAAATTGGCTAAGTCTGGAAGAAAAGTGTAAAGGTGCTAAAATTCAGCACTATTGCACAAAAAATGACTAAGTCTGGAAAAAGTGCAAAGGTACTAAAATTCAGCACCATTGCACAAAAAATGACTAAGTCTGGAAAAAAAGTGTAAGAGTGCTCTTAAATTTTGGAGAATTCAATTTTTATGCAGGGTCGCTGATTTTTGGCACCACTGCACTTTCAACACTTAGCCACAAATTTGGATGAGTTAGAGCACACTTTTTTGGCACAACTGCATCTTTCGCAATTTAACTAAGTCTGAAAAAAAAGTGTAATAGCCCACTTTTTCAGCGCTATTACATTTTGAAAAATTCACTTTCATGCAGGGGCACTGAAAATCAGTGCCCCTACACTTTTTATACTTAGCCAATTTTTGCCTTGTGAGCAGGAGCGCACTTTTTCAATGCAATTGCATTTTTCATAATTAACTAAGTACGAACAGTGAGACTTCGTAAAGGGGATCATTTCAAAGGTCTTCATGAGGCGAACATAGGGGGATGCTCAAATTGACTGTTTGTGGCTTTGGAACGCATTTCAAGGTGGCTTGAAAATCACCTCGTTTTGTGTGCTTGAACTTCACGAACCTAGGAAATGGATAAGTTTCGTAGGGGGTTATCTGTGAATCAAGCGTTGCTAGATTCCATGATAACAACAGGCTCCTATTGGGGAACTTCCTTCAACCATTCTTTGAAACGAATGAAGGGAGAAGAACTCCAGAATTCAAGTGCCTTTATCCATTGGGCTTGGAGTCAGGTGACAACGACAAAAAATGAATTTACGAAAACAAGATGCAAACTTATGCAAATGCACTTATTGAAAAGGGAAAAACCTACCTAATTAAAACTAGCCATCAATGAAATCTTCTCAAATGAAACCATTCGCAGGTTCAACAAAATAGCTGCCTTTCTTCAATAGCTTGCAAGGCCTTCCATGATCATTAGCAGCTACATGTAGATGAAGTTGAGGCATTGCTTCTGGAAAGAGATGAATAGGTTCAACTACCTTTACAAATACATTTTTAGCTGCATCCTCAAGTTTATCTTCATGCTCAGGTGCAACTAAAACCTTTGTCTTCCCATCGGCCTCCAACCAAGCAAGATGTCTTTTGGGACATTCCCTTGATCGGTCAAAGATTGAATGCTTATTACCAATTGCTACTAGAACAACTGATTCATCAACCATGGTAACCTCATGTTGCTTGTAATGATCTCCTTCATGTGATTCAGATAAAGATATGACTGCACTGCATACTTCAATATGATGTTCACCATCTTCAAACTTGGAAAAATCTAAATAATTTATAAGAAGGTCCTCATCATGCCTTGGGGAAGTTCTTTTATGCAACATGTGTTCAATTTCATGATCTCGAAACACATATGCATTCTTTTCAAATTGACTGAGACCTTTGTGCATGTCCATTTTTTGAGATTTCAAGACAAGATCGTCTTCATTTACTTGAATTTTAGAAAAATGACTTTCATCATCCTGCTTTTCATCAATGGCTTTCTGAGACTGCATAAACCAAAAATGGGAGTCGCCAGCTATGTATGCTTCCTTTTCCTAGAAGAGAATAGCGAGATCACTTGGATCAGAGTCAGGATGCTTCAGTACTGCTTTTACTAATGGTACCTCAACAGCAAGCCTCTTCAGAGGTGAAGATAACTTGTGTTGATTCCCAACAGAAAAATTATGACCTCACTAATTTTTTAGGACAAGTAGATCATTTATCAACCTTTGCACCATAGGATCCGTCCTCGTGATGGAAGAAAATAACTCCAAAGAAGGGGTTTCTTCGGATTCATTTGATTCAATTTTTATTTGCCCAGCAAGAATGAGATCATCTTCAATTTTTGTTGCCAAGGTCTGCACCATTGCAAGAGTAGTTGCAGGTGCTCTTCTCAATAGGAAACCAACCTTGGGCACTTGAGCATTTACAAAGAAACATTTCAAGTTCCTAGCTGTAGGTTGAGCAACAGTTGGAATTCTTCGTGTCAACTTGTTGAAGTGAGCAATGAACTCACACATGGGCATGTGAGATTCCTTCTTCAACTGGGTGAGCTGAGCCAACAAAGCATGAGTGTCTTTAGGAGGCTTGAACCTTACTTCAAACTTGGCTATGAGAGTTGCCCAATTTGTGATGGTACTTGGCACCAAATGATAAAACCAATCTGCAGCAACACCTTGGAGAGTCTCCACAAATAGCCTTACAGATACATCTTCATATTCAACACCATGAACTCCACAAGCGATGTAGAAAGCAGCAATGTGCTCGCTAGGATGTTGTTCTCCATCACCAAAAAACTTGGGAAAGTTCTTCTGTGAGCCTTCAGGAAGAGCATGTAGGGGTAAAACTAGGCTCAACGGACCAAAAGCATTTCCCCAAGGACCTTGAGCAGCCATTTACATGTCCTTGGTGAAATCTTGAAAAACTTACAAGAAAATAAATTACAATAAAAAAGGACATAGGTATACTTCAAATGAAAGCATGGGGCTTGAGAATGTGTATCATGTCCCCAGCGGAGTCACCAAAAAACTATTGGGTGAAAATTATGTAATTAGCTTTTCGATAGATTACACAACCTGGACTTCAGCCACAGCTATGTGAGATATAAATCTCTCCTCTCAAAAAGGGGAGGCACCCTTCTTACTGCTAACAGAAGCGATAGTAAAACAAATAAGTAATTACAAAATGTACACAAAACTTACGAAGTGGGCTTGAAAATAACCTCGTTTTACGTACTTGAACTTCACGAATCCTAGGAAATAGACAAGTTTCGTAGGGGGGTTATTCGTGGAACGAGCGCTGCTAGATACCGTGATAACAGGTAGGTATAGAGAAACCACCTTCAAATAAATCCAAGGAATCTCTACAATAGACAACTACCTTAGCAAACAAGCAAGAATAGAAAAAAGATAGAGAAAACATATAACAAGAAGTGGAGCAATAAGAAAAGGGAAAAAAAAAGGAAACAATAGAGGAAAAAGAACTATTGGATGTAAAATCACTATTCAAGTAATTATCATTCTAGGCATTTTCCTCACCATCACATTGATGTGTTCCTTAATTAATACAAAGAATAAAGATACAATTGTAAAGGTAATGATATAATTTATCCTAGCTTCATTGTGAACACTTGCAAAAATACTTGAAGGTTTTCTAGAGAAATTAGAAATAATAATAAAGTAGAAAAGGGAAGGAATCAAGAGGAAATTAAAAAAATCACTACATGTAGTTGGTTCAAACTTGTCACTAGAGTAGAAGACCAAATTAAGATTATTATATTGTAGTAAGAGTTGAGTTTAGAACATAGATTTGGCATACTCTTATCCTAGGAGAAGGAACCCATATAGAAATTAAAACAAGAAACTAACAAGGCCACAGAAAAATCTTACGCCATTCTCTAAAAAAATATAAGGAAAAAAGTTGTAAAAAGAAAGGGAGAATAAACAACAAAAGGAGAAGGAAGAGTAAGAGAAATAATAGAAAAGAAATAAGTGCTACAAAATAAAAATAGTTATAATAAGTGAGAACAAAAAAACTACCTCCTTCACCACTGCTACCTTCTCCATCCTAAGAAATAATGAATAAAATCGAGTAGTTTCTAGTAGAAAAAAAATAAGTGCAACCACTCCCACATCCTTCAATACAAAAATTGTGGATCACCAACCTAGAATAAATCCCACATTATAGAGATTCTAATTAGGATACTTTCTATAATCTATAACAAGGGAAGATCTACTCAAACAAGTAGATATCTTTGATACACTAGAAGATGTATTAAGCACACTATAAGCAAAATCTTCACAATTCACCAAGGACACCTTAGCTACCTTAAGAAAATAGTTTAATGAATTCACAAATGATATGGTGCAAAGGCTACAAAACAAAGAGTATGAAGTGAGAGAGAAACTATTGGAAGATATCAAATAGAAATAGATTGAGGAAATTTGAAAGAGGTACGCTACCACACACATAAATTTAAAAGTAGAAATAAATAATATGCAAATAACACAAAAAGAGCCTTAAATATATAACTTGAACATATTAATAATTAATTCATGCAATAAGAATCTTCCTTTGATGTACAAAAGGATGAATTTGGGGGTCAATGAGCATTCATCAAGACCCTTCACAATTGATAAAATAAATAAAATTAAAATGAAATGAATTAGGTGCTAAATAAAGAAACTCAAGGAAGTACTCAACCTCTACCTCATTCTTTTGATAGCTCTACTCATAGAACCCAAAAAAACATGATATAAATACAAATACCAAAGATAATAGAAGGAGGACAAATATTACTTAGTGAAGATAATTATAAAATATAAAGAATGAAATATAAAGATTATAAATGATAATGAAACATTTTATCTTATTATATTCTTTGCTCCTTTGATTAAGAAAATATGGAGTGCACCTAATGCTCCATTTGATGCACTCTTTTTGACGTGTAATTGTTGAATGTGGTTGCTTAGTAGACCATCATCATGATATTAGGATTAAGATTGACAAGTCAAAAAAATATAAGCATAAGAATAAGATGAAGATGAATTATAATAATAGGATGAGATGCCTCCAATTTATAAAATTTTCAAGAGAAAAATAGAGGGCCTATATGCATTGGTTAATGCAAGGTTGTGATTTAAGGAAGATGGAGACATGGATTGAAGTTGTAGTCGTGTGACAAGTGTCCCATAAGGTGTAAGAGTAGGTGTTCCCACACATGTGTGAGCATTAAATGTGTAAGATTTAGGGTGGCTACTTTATGACATGTGTAAGAGATAGGATGGCTAGACGTGTGAGGAAAATGCTCACACATGTGTGAGAAATGAGTAGAGTAGGTAGGCATACTCATACATATGAGAGAATGAGAGAGGCAAGGACACTTGTCAAGTGATGGCATGTTTAGATTTTAGTCCATGTAGATGGATTTAATTACTAGGATTAAATTGACAAAAAATTAAGGATCATATGGATTTAAATATTAGAGGACGAGGTAATGGAGATTAATTAGGATAAATTGATTAATTAAGTATTAATTAATTGGTTTAGTTGGAAGATTCTAATGATAAGGTTAAAATTAATTAAATAAATGTAAATTTATCTAATTAAGGGCAAGGGATAAAGTTAAAGGGTGAATGAATTAATTCAATAAATAATGATTATTTATTTAATTAATGGCTAGAATAGGTTACAGTGAAGTATGGCTAGGTATTGAAAAATATAGGCGCTTACACTTAGCATCAATGGTCAAATAATGTTACTATAGTAATTTATTGCACAATGGTAGAAAATATATATTCATTTACAAGGAATCTATAAGCATATTCTACCATGAAATATCATTCAATTCTCCTACAATTTTGTGATGTCAAACTTTGTTAACTTCATTTAGCTAGATAGATCCAAGATGTCTTAAGGACAATACATCATTTCAAAAGGGAGATAATGTTAGTAGGATAAAGCTAACAATGTAGCAACATTCATCTACCACAAAAATATTTTGATATCAACACATCCAAAAGACACAAAGGATACAAGGTGACATACTTTTTAATACATAATTTAGTATAATTAGAGGCTATGCAAATGCAATTGTAAGAAAAGAGAAAGAAAAAAAGAAAAAGGATATGATGAACTAATGTTGTAATAGAGTTACTTGATAATATATAATAATGTGGATTATTTGGACTCATTTATAATATGTTATGTTGTAAGCTATGGTTGTTAGTAACTATATTTTACTAATAGTATATATTTATTTTTTGTCACAAACTTCTATAATTCACCACACTGACCCTCTTCTTAATTTTAATACTAAGGTATAAATATAATATTTCAAGCAACTAAGCATAGATCGTTAATATGTGCCCATACTTTCCAAAATTGTCTATTCTAAGGTATAAATAAGCCATATATTTCTTGAAATGAGAAGGATGCATACAAAATATTTATAGAGGCCTCTCCTTTCTAAGAATTAACAACCAAATCTTAGATATACTTATAAATAATAAAATGGTTTTTTTCTAAAAAAAAATTATTTTTAAAGTATAAAAATATTTTTAAAAAATATCTCTTATCTTTCTTAGTTATCATCTATTAAATTGTATAAATATTTGAATAATGAAATGTTTAAATTTTATCAATTTGAAAAGTATAAACATAAAAAAAAAAATAATAATAAAATATGCTTCATAAGTAAAAAATTTTATGAATGTTTTAATTTAAAATATCAATTTGTTAAAAATATGTAAATAATTGAATATTTTTATTTTATTTTTTACAACAGGGGTGTCCTCAGGACCATCCCAGCGGCCTAACAGCTCATACCTTGGGTACTTGGAGCGAGCTAAGGTGAGACTAGTCCCTTGCGGGTGAGATCCCCCTCTCGCATCTTAAACCCGAGAGTGGAGTCAAACCCAAGACCAATGGGGAGCAAACTCACTGCCCAAACCAACTATGCTACCCATTCAGACTTAAATAATTAAAGATTTTTATAGATACACAAATATTAAAAATAATCTATATAAATTCTTATGAAAATTGTATCTTAATATATTAGAATCTATTACTCTCACCTCTTTTTTCTTTGTATGGTAACAAATGAAGTTGATTGATGCCAAAATTTTGTCATTAGAATATATCCCTCTCATTTTTAATCTTTTCCTTTTCCTCTCACATTTATTTTCAGTTTTATTTATATTTTAATAGTTTAATTGAATGATACTAGACTTATTAGGAAATTACTAGTGTAACTCCAAAATAATATTATTTCTTTATCTTTCTTGTTTTCATTGTGTATTAAATTATAGAAATATTTAAACAAAAAATTATTTAAATTTTTTTATTAATTTGAATAGTAATTAAAAAGAAAATGTCCTTCACCAAAAGACACAAGCAAATAAAGAATTTTATGAATTTTTAAATTAAAAATATCAATTTGTCAAAAAATATAAATGATTGAAGGGTTTGATGAATAGACAAATATTTAAAATAATTTCTATATTCTTATAAAACTTATGTTAATTTATTGGAATCTATTTCTCTTCTTTGTATTGTAAAGTAATTTCAAAATTTTATCATTAGAATGTATTCCTTCCCTTTCCTTTTCCCTTTTTCTTTTATCATTATAATGTATTCCTTCCTTTTTGTTTTCTCTTTTTCTTTTCAAATTTCTTTTCATTTTACTTTATATTCAACAAATTGATTGAATGATGCTAGACTTATCAAATAATTACTAGTGTAATTTCACCTATCTTAATTATATTTGACCTATTAACACCTCTTTTTTTAATACATATAGAAATATAAATGTTCAAACCATTTTAATCTAATTTAAAAAAAAAAGAAAAACTCACATCATATATATAACTACTTTAAATAAACACTTAAATTTTTTTACTTGAAGTAAATACACTTCTCTAAAATAGAGCACATTAAACATTGAAAATTTGCACTCAAAATTTATTGTGTCAATAATGAGCTTTCTTAATCTTGTTTTTATTGTGTACATCAAATCATTAAACTGCTCATATTGTTTTCCCAAACAAAGATTTCAAGCTTAGAAATGATTGATTCCGTGAAAAGAATCTCTTACCATAATGCGAGGGAAGAATAGTTGAAATAGGAATGAAAAAGAAACAGAAATTGTACCTTCATCCAACGGTTTAAATTTGACGGTCGACCAAAGAACTTTGAGACTGTTTATATCACTAGTTTTTTAAAAATAATTATTATATTTTACCATAAAAATGTTTAAATACGGTCACACAGCCCGTCAAATTTATAATCGGAAGATGATGTTCTTTCGGCTGATCTTACATTCCATCAATCAGGTTTACTTGATGCTTTATTAAATGCTTGCAAATTAGACTTCATACTGACGTTGAGAACATAAAACAGTTAATTTTTTTTTTCATTAAAGAAAGGAATTTGTAAGTGAATTTAAAACAATTCTGTAAAATTCTTCAACTTATATTTAAAAACCAATTTCGTAAAATAAATATTTTTTATCTTTTTAACAATTAACCATATATGCTGGTATTGGCATGGTGTGATGGTTTATAGGTGGTATTGTTGTTCTTGCCACCAAGATTCAAACCCTTTTGGGGTGGTATTGTTGAATGGTTGTATCTGGTTCATAGCTCCAGTCAAAAGCTTTTACCCCTTGAATAAAAAATAAAAATTAACCATATATATTGTTCACTCTGCCTCTTTTTAAACTGATTCTTAGAACAATCTTAGACAGTCTTAACAACTTCTATAAGCTAAAGGAAAGAATCAGACTCTGCATAAAGATGCGAGATTTACAAATAACAAAAAAAAAAATATTTCAAAAGCTTGAATTGAAAAAAGCCGAGACAAAATTTAGTGCGAATAACGAGATTAAATATACCAACGCCTACATATGCAAAGTAGTGTACAACTCCGTGGTTATTTCCTTAAGATGAATTGGAAGCTCCAAGAGAGAAGCTGCAACACTTAAGGAGATTAAAGCCGCCATAGCCATGGCGACGCCAGGTCTCGTATTAAGAAGAATGTTCTGCAGGCGCACTAAGGAGGAGCAAACATCTGAATCATAAGTTGAATACCATTTTTTTTCCCACTCCATCCAGTGCTGTGGAGGAATATAATTTATTTCCTCCATTCTCAGCTGATGCATCCGTTTTCTCAACACTAACATATCTTCGTCCACCATGCTCCGATGTTCTGCAAGAACAATTAAATGTAAGAAAACTCGGCCACAATATCTGAATAACTACTTCAACTTAAAGACAGGAAAGCAAAGAAAAGCACAGTAGTAGACACAGATAAATGAAATGGATGTATAAAACAATCCATACCTGATTCGCCATAGCTCGCAGCTTTAACAGCAAATCTGGGCATCTTCTTCTTGAGGGGAACGCGTGTAGAGGATGGGCTATGTAATTTTGTCTGCAGAGGAAGCATAAATTTGGGGACTGTCACACTACTGAGAGCTCGGGCATCCATGACTAAGAATTTTAAGGTACACTAATTAATTTCTTGAGACAAAACTGAAATATTATGGCTGAGGAACAAGATGTTATATAAGCGTAGTTTGCTGGATGACGAAGGCATCCATCCGCTCAGTGCGAGGAATGGCTCTGGAATTGCGGGCCCCGCATTGACGCGATGATGGAGGTTCTATGATAGAGATAATTACGCGGTTTTAAATGGATTTTATTAACGCTGCTCCGCGTTCAGATTAGCTGAACCGGTTTCCTGGGTGAGGGGTTGATAGTGATTTATGGCAGTAGGAAAATGGTGATTAACAAGAATCCATTGATAATGATTTATGGCAGTATGAAAATGGTGATTACAAGAATCCAATTTGGGAAATTTCGAGGAAGAATGGTAAAGTTGCCTGCACTTTTATTCTTTGTATCGTGGCAATCGATGTGTGGTGGTGAAAATTGCATGATTAAGTTTTGGGAGCGGTTTGATGGAACGTCTCATTCTTATTATTGTTATATAGTAGTAATAAGTGGAATGTTTATATATATATATATTTATTTATTTATTTTCTAAAGTTAATTTTTTATATTTTGTTTTTTATTATTTTTATTTATATATTGTCTTATATTTATTTTTATGTATTTTTAATTGTGTTTTTTAATGATATTTATAATTATAAATTTATTCATTATTTTGACATTTGTTTCTTTTTGTCTTCATTAAATCTTTTAGTATTAGTTGGATTCACACTATAAAATTGATTCTTGAAATTTAAATATTCAAATTTAAATTTTGTTGACTCTCAACTTACTCAATAGTCATTAAGAGTTAATTTGGTAGACATTTGTACTATTTATTGTTTTGTCTTGGTATTTGTATTCATTCAATGTGTAATTATTTTGTAAGGAAGAATAATTTATTTTCAATGAGCATTCATCTTAGAAATATTTATTTTGGATTTTGCATTAAAATCTAAACATGTTTGCATCTAGGAAGCATGCATGTTTGAGATTGTTGTCTTTGATATTTGCTAAAGGTTATAAAATTAATTTATCAAGGGGGTGAATGAGAACTTGACCCTCACAATATAATAACTTCTTTAAAATATTTTAAATTTCATAAATACTAGCAAATGGCTTGATATCAATGACCAAGGTGAAAAGGGTTGTAGAAGTGTATAGATCAAATCCACATGGAAGGTTAAATATGAAAGGAAACAATGTTGTGGAATACATTTCCTATAAGAGGGGAGGCATGTGCAAAAAAAATTAATCTTATAGTTTTTTTAAAAAAAATATACATATGTAACATGATTATCTACATGGAGAAAACATTTTGGGAGAAAAACCTCATTGCAAAGAAAAATGAATTATATTAAATTCAACTAATATGTTGTAGGATAGCTAAGGAAGAAATGGGAATGCAAAGATAATGTGATAAACACCTAAAGATTATCAAGATAGGAGGTGTAATGGGAAATTAGAGGTAAAGGACTAAATAAGGTGATCTAAAGTGTGGTTTGACTAAGGAAATAGGTAGAAAGATAAAAAATGTGGATGGACCACAACTATGGATGGGGAAGTCAAGGTATGGGGATCCAAAATGAAGGTAGGCTATGGGTAAAGGAACTATGGACAAGCATGGAGAACTAATAATAAATTGGGTAATCAAATATAATGAAGATGATGAAGATGTAGGGAGATGGGGAAGACCAAATGTGGATGAAAGTGGATAAGAAAGGAAGGCTAATGGGATAAGTGAGTGAGGTGTGGAAAAGGGACATGTTTTAGTTGTGTGATAGATAAAATGTACTAATAATTAGAGTATAAAAGGGGTGGAAAACTTTGTATTAATTTTCTAAGGTGGGCATTAGCACTTGGAGCATTGGTGGCCTACTAAATTTATAAGTCAAATTCTTCTAGATGAATAGGGAGAGGTTACTAAGGTTTACACTATCTACAACATCATTTTATGATGAATTGGTTAACAAAAAAAGTAAAAGTAGATCTAAAGCACACTAGGGGCACATGCACTAAATGAGCATAGAGATGTGAAGTGAAGATACTAAACTATGTAATTTTTATCCTTAGAATATATATTTATATATTTAATGTTTCACTTAAAGTATTAAATCATTTTGCACTTTGATACTTTTTATTATTACTTGTTTGTTGTGCTTCCCCCTTTGTATCATGATTCACATTTTCCTTTTCCCTCTAGTGAAGCATTTTTCTTATTTTATCTTATTTAAATTATTATGATTTCTTTTATGTGTTCCCTACTTGCCACTATATCCTTATGTTACTTTCTTTACACTTACGAGTTTTCATGTTTACCATGATATTCAATCATTATCACTTCATTACAAACCTAGGATTGGTTGTATGTTATGTAGTGCTAGATTAGTCCAACATCTTTACACTTAGGTTAGAAAGGAACTCAACTTTCTTCGGAGGATTGATCTTCATTGTAAGGGTCCCACACTTTAAGATCAATCTAATTTTTCAATAGAATGTTGAGCAATATATTTAGCAAGGTTTGATTTTAATTAACTAAAATACTAGAAGAGTTTGCATCCAGTATCTTGGGTCAATCCTACAACACTTACAATTTGATCCCAATTTTCTTGAGATTAAACTCAAATTCAATTATTCAAATTCAAAAGGACCAACTCTTGCTCCTTCCTACTAAGAATTTGGAGTCAACTTAATACAAATTTGTATAATTATTTGTAATGTATTAGTATTGAAAACTTCCATTTATGCAATTTAACAAATCTTTGAATAATGAAGAAATAAAAATAAATAAAAAGAGTAATGGTTCTCGGAACACTTGGATTTGGAGTATTTAAAAATAATCAATTGCATCATGAATATTATGCCACTTGTGTTTTTTCCTACTAACTTCCAACATTCTCAAGACTATAAAATTGGTCGAACAAGGGAATTGACTTAGGAGAAAATAACTTAAGTTTTGATCCAATAACTTCCCTAACACGGTTTTAAATATTTTCATTCCTTATGTGTCATACTATATCAAAGATTACAAAAAAAAGGAGATCATTTACATGGCACTTAGAATCAATCTATACAAGATTCTAGATTTGCATAATTCAAAATAATGAATGCATCTAAAACATTTAATTTCTTTACATAACAAATTAATTCTACACACTATTATCCATATTATACAAGACATATCTTCCTTATTTAACTTCCTATTTATCTCAATGTTGTTGGAGTTATTACATCTTTAGTTTAGTGCATAGATTATATTAAATAATAAATAAATAAATTTTATTTTATGTTAGTAAATAAACAAATCAATAGTTAGTTTTTTGGAAGTTATTCTCATAAGTAGGTTAGTTAGTTTGATACAGGAAATGTAAAGCAATTTAAGCCAATACATATCAATGTAATAATAATCCAATTAAAATCATTTTTTTTTTATATTTGCAGCTTATTGCTCATCGTGTAAAATTACAATTGTGTTTCTTTGATCAACTATTTTAAGATGATATAAGAGCGTTCATGATGTTAGATCTATGAGAAAGAAATGAAGAGGTTGTTGGTAAAGAAAGGCTGTGGAGTTGGAAGAAAACTACCTGAATGTCAATTCAATGTTGAAATATCTTCTAGAGGCTAAATTTCAAAATGTGAAAAGGTATAAAAATTGAATTGGAGTGTTAATAGTTACATGCTACATGGGAAATTTTAAGGGAAGCATTTTGATTTTAAGAGAGACAGAAATATGGCTGCATGACACATAGCATCACCTAAGCACTAAAAGAATGGGGGCCATAGGCATGGTTTACTAGTGATGTCATGATTTATTTAAGTTTTTTTGCTCTTCCATTCTAATAAATAATAGAGTGTGAGGCATGTAAACTCTATTTAACTCTATAATTGTTCATTGGCTTGTATCACCAAAGTGTTGAACTAGTAGGAGTTTATGGAAAACAATGAAGCATCTACCAGTTAAGCTGTGAATAATTCTGGGTATTATTTTATTATTTTACCAAACCTTTTTTTTTTTTAAATGTTGATGCTACAAATGCATTGGGTGCTGAGGTAATGTGTTAGGCATTTGAAAGTGAACAACTTTTTTAATTTCATTGGCTACAAATTAAAGTGGATACCATTTCTTTCAAGTTGGGTGTCATACTTGATATGGTAGTGTGAATTAATGGATTGTAGGAGAATCAATACTACACCAAAGATCTATTTTTTGAAGACTATTTAGATTAGTAGTTCATGGGTTTGTTGATCAACACATTAGAAATTGGAATATAACTTTTCATTGAATAATGTTTCAAGTTTAATAATGCACATGGAGGAGGAGAAAGGTGTGAAAGTAGAAGTGGAAGTATAGAGTTTTTGTTAAGAAATTTATGTTTTTTTGAAGTGGCACGTAAAGAAGATGATTAGAATAAATATAAAAATTTCAAAGCAAAGATGTTTAGTATTTCAATTTTTAATAGGATGAAAGCTTAATAAGATAAAGCCATTTTTTTTGGAGATTAATTTGTGGGTTTTATTTTATTGGAGATATACAAAAGTTTTGGATAAATATGGTGCACTTTTGGTTCAATCCAATACCTTCAATTTTATAATTCTTGTATATGGCTTTTATTTTGCATTGCATGTGATCTTCAAAGAAATATGGTCTTTAAACTTTGACTACCTTGTGGCACATGGTGTAATTGATTGCATTTTATTTGATGTTAAATGTCACACATGACATGAAAAATGAAAGCTTAAAAAATATTGTGAAGAAGATAACAAAGATAACAAAGAAGACAAAAAGAAAAGGATTTATCGAACTTAAAGACTAAAGAACAACTCATTGGAGGTTGGAGGCATCAAAGGATGAAGTATTTTTATCATCTTGATTTAGTTTCTCACTCAAAGATGATGCGTTGCATGAGAAGTACCATTTCAATTTGCGTCACTTCATGGAGCAAGGGGGCTTAGTTTTTCTTGGCAAAACTTGTGGGTGTAGTTAATGTATTCACCATGATTTAGTTTCTTTTATACACTAGAGGAGGGATTGGTTCCTACAACATTGAAGGAGGGTTGTTGACATTTTTAGAGGGGAGTTGTTCTTTCATATGTGGCACTAGAGAAAGGATTTTGACACACTCGGAGGAAATGTGGACTCTCAAAGGAGAGTTGTTCTCTCATTGTGCATGGGGGATGGAAAAATATTTTATGCTCTCTCATATTGTACAATTTTTTGTAGGTTTGATCTAGTTATAAGATCTACTTATAGAGTTGGTTTGGTGTTTGTTAGGTGGGTTGGTGTGTTTAGTGCTTGCAATCTTTCGTCCTAAATGTTCATATTGATGTAATAAGTGAAGATTGTTAAGAGTTATTACATCTTTAATTTAATACAGATTATTTTATGCAATTTATTGTTCATCATATAAACTTACAATTGTATTTTTATGCTCAACCATTTTAATAAACTAAATTATTCATTTCAAATTCATTCAAAAATTAATATTTAATGCTTGATTGAATATTTTTATTTAATTAACAATTAATTTATTTAAAATAATTTTTATTCCTTTACACTATGTTACATACGACGAAATATTACGCGTAACGATCATTTCGACGGAATAAGGGAATCCAAAATTTCCCAACTCCGAGATCCTTGTTAGACATCATTGAACATCTTCAACTTGCGCAAAATTTTCTAACAAGCAAGTTACAAATTCAATCCGTAGAGCTTGGAAGTGCATGTTCACTTTGCACGGCTCAAAACTGGGACCTCCGAGCAATAATTCAGATATGCGGGGCCTATCCTCCAATTTTCCATTCCATTATTAAAAATTCACATACTTTATTACAACAAGGCTATCTATTCTCGATAACCATAACGTCCACCACACAGAATAAACAAAATTGGCGCATTTGGTAAATGTACAAGCAAGAGATGTGACTCTTAAAAACTTAGCCGTTAAGAAACACAGAATTCTCGTGGACTTGATCTGATGGGTTTAGTATTTTCAGACAAATTCCAAGGCACAATTGCAGGATAGACATTGCGAGCCTACCGACGCAAATAGCTGAGCAGCTCCATGGATAGTTGCTTCAGAGGAATTGAGGCCTGAATAAGCAGAAGCAAGACGGATGCTGAGCCACTCAACGAGATTAAAGCCAAAAAGGCTACGGCAATGGCAGGTCTTGTATTGAGCAGCATATTCTGTAGCCATCCCAGGGAAGAATATACACCAGAACAATAAGTTGGGTACCAGCTTTTCTCCCATTCCGTCCAGCGCTGTGGAAGAACATAATTTCTTTCCTCCATTCTGAGCTCGTGTATTCGCTTTCTCAGCACTAACATACCCTCATCCACGATGCTCGGACGTCCTGCAAGAAAGAAAACTTAATTCAGCATTGTGATTCCGTGAAGAAACAGAGTAACAGAAGACTAAACTGAAATTAACCATACCCGATTCCCGAGAATTGTCAGCCTTAACAGCGATCCTGCTCTTCTTCTTCTTCATGACCGATGTCTTCTGTAAGTTGTTTCTCTGAACAGAAGGAAGCCCGCAGGAATACTGGGTGATCGCCCCGCTAGTTTTAACCACTGTGACATCCATTCCTCGGATTTTTCAAGCTGTGAGAATTCTTCACAATGCTATAAATACTCTGTAAATCTCCCAAACAACTAGAACTAAAGTGGGAACTGCTGTAAATGTAACGGTCTCTCTATAATTTTATAGGCAAAGCAGACTTGGAACATTTGATTGCTGAAGCAGGCATTAAATAGGCGTGAGGAAAGAACGCGGAAGGATGATCCCGAGTGGTATGGTGTTGTGCCGCATTAATGGGTAAGTCCCACAAGGGTACGATAAGAATGGGCAGCTGTCACAGCTCTGTCCACATCCAACGCGGTTTTGGTGGGCTTCATTCTGCAGGTACGCGTATAACATATCGCTTTCGAGGCTTTAGTGGGCATATTACAAAATTCGATACAAGTTGCTATCGAGAACGGCGCGGTTGTACCGATGCTCAACAAGTGAAGGGACGTTTTGGTAGAAGAATCTATTCTCATTAAAGAAAAAGCTTTTAAAAAAGAAGAGAATGTCACTATGAGCTCGCGAGGACAAGCAAGGTGCCTCGCCTTTTTTGACGTTTACAAGATACCAACTTCGCTTTACTTCTACTCAACTTTTTCTTAATGTACAAACTTGTTGAGAATTGATTGAGTAAAGGTGTTTCAATTTTTGTATTTTAATGTTAGAAAGAAACAAACAAAATTTTGTGTTATAAAATATAGAATATAAATTTAAAAAATTTAAGGTTGATTTTAGTATAAAAAATGAAATGGATCTTAATTATAATAAATAGGTTATGGTAATATCAATCTTTCTTAGATCTTCAGTTCAAATAAGAGGGAGAGGACTCAACTTTTTGGATAAAAAATATGACTTTTAATAGTTGGGTTTTTTATATTGGAAATGTAAGAACATCTGAGCTGTAATAGCGAGTTACATTTGCTAACTCATTTTTGACACATATTAGACATACCATAAGGTGTCTTTTAATGGAGATAATGAAACCAAAATAGAGCACCTAAGTTGATGGGTGGATTATAAAGACACTATAATAGATGTAAGGAATATGTTATTTTTAACTTGCAAAGTCATCTTAGAATTTGGGCATTGGATTTTGATTGAGGATTTGGGCACCACATTTTGGATGCACTCTTTCTTATAGGTAGCATACACGGATTTACACTTCCTTATATATTATGAGGCTTGATTATGAGGTCATGCCTCATTGAGTGTCCCAATAAAATAGAGAATAATTCATAAGAACTTTTGAATTCATTGTGCGTCTTGTTGTATTTCAATTATCTTATGTTTAAACTCACTTATATACACTTACAAGTTTTTTCCCTACCTTTGTTTCATATAATGACATTGCACCATCCATTTCTCTTTGTAGAATGTGGGATTAAATTACTCACATAGTATCTCATTGAAGTCTTCTCACTTCAAAATCAACGACACTTTCCAAACATCTAATAAGTGTGCATAACAAGCTCATAACATAAGAACATTCCTAGTGAACATCAATCTCACAAAAAGACATTTATTGGTGGGTGATATTAAATAGTGTGTCCCATTTTTTTACCTAATTTAGACATTGAAATTATAATTTTTAATCAAACTTAACTTTTTCACTTATGACAAGCAAACTACTAAGAATTTGAAGAAAATGTGAGCCATTGATTTTTAAAATTTTATATGTATATTATAAATATGGATGACTACATCAAACAAAGGGATAAAAAGATGACCAAATAAATTGTTTTGAGGAAGACATGAACATATTAGACATAATATGCATGCATTACCAACCATAACGCGAGTGTATTATATAACACACGTACATTTTATAAAATATAAATTAAAAAAAACCTTAAAAAAACATTAGAATACAAGTGCATTATAGATAGTTGACTACATTTCCCAACCTTGTCCCAATTTTTTTCTAATTCTATTTTCCCAAATACTCATAACCAACAATATTGAAGAGATCTTAATATATACATAATCTTTAACAACCTGTCCTTTGTTGACCATAACTTTCATTTGAAAAATTTCGATGGATATTGTAATTGAATATGATGCACTTACCTTCACTTATCTATTATTCCTAATGTATCTTGCATATCTCTCTAAATTTCACTTTGTTTTATGGAAGTGTCTTTCCATTTTTTTCCATTTCCTTAGCAGGATAACCTAATTTACGCAGCAAAATTATGAGCTATAGATGAACTCCTACAAAGGTAGAAGCAATTTAACAAGTGTGTGCAATAGATTAGCTTAGATTTTTTTATTTTTATTGCTTACCAATCGAAAAGTTTCGTGTTTGTGTCAATACACGACAAGAATTTATCTATCTTGTTACTCTGCCATAAAACAAGTAGAAAGATTTTTTTATTAAGGCTCCACCGAATACCAAGTGGAGTAGGAAAAAGAATAAACAAGGCACTTCGAAATTGTTATGAATTGCAGTTCATTGAATGTTGAGGATAAAAGACTTATTACAAGTTTCTAATAGTAAATAATACATGAACGACAATAGTACAGTAACGTAAGGGCCAGTCCATAGTCGTCACAGCCAAAACGATTTGGAATCACGACTTTTACGACTTTATTAACTGTGCTCTACTTACATGCATATGAATAGTAATGACTTTTGGTTCGTTCACTTAAATTATTTATAGAAATTAAATAGATGTCTCATAAGGATATATCTTGACATATTTTACATAAATTATTTATAAGAATATATGCTAGTAGCATTCACAAATTTAACATGTAAGACATTATTAAATTTCCATTATAAGTATAAAATAATTACTAATTATGTTATATACATTATATAAAATGAAAATTAAATTGTATCTCTAGTAAAATCTTTAGCATAAATGGAATTGTGGATTTATGGACACTCTCATTGGTTTTGTTCATCATGATCTCAGATCATGGAGTATGGACAAATACTTAGAAAACTCTTAAAGATATTTATTAACACCACCAATCTTCATTACAAATAAAAACATCAAAATAAAACTTTATTTATAAATACAAAAAAAATTCAAATCATACAGTCATTTCCACACATTAAAATCAAATCCACAAATCTTCATTACAAATATAAACATAAAAAAAAATCTTAATTTGGAATAGAAAAGATTTGCAAGTCATCATGTAATGCCTTGAATTGACAAGCTCAGAAAAAAAAACCTAATGGAACAACTCTTTTTTTGAAACAAGGATAACAACACTAATAATGCAACAATGAAATGTCAAACTTGCATGATAATGTGCACACAAGTGTCACAACATCATAATGATAGAGACAACAAGACACTTCACCATAAGCAAGGCAACAAGAACGAAAGACTAACCAATCACAGGATAGATCGACCATGATGAAAAAATGGAAGGAAGAGAGAGAGAGAGAGAGAGAGGAAAACACCTACATGATGATAATTTACTAGACCACAATCGTGTTCTCTTGCAACACCACTCTAGGGTACGATGAGGGATTCCTCAACCTCCAATCCAAATCTAGACAAACTAAACCACTCTAAACACAAGGGAAAACCTTCACAAAAGGTTACTTACCAAAGAGGTATAACTTACCACAAGATGAAATGACTATAAGTCACTTCCAAGCATCTTCACACTTCCCAAGATATCTCATCACAAAGTGACATCACCCAAGGGAAGAAACCACTCCACAACACCCATGAACGATGAGGATTATTGATGACACTAGAACAAGATGATCCATGAAGGATTATAGCCTTCACAAGACTAGAAGAATCATCTCTCCAACTGTAGGTTTGACAACTAGGTCATATCAAGAGGTTGCATGCAAAACGATGCAAGAGATGGCATAAGTCCTCAATGATGACATTTAGGAACTAGATCAAAACACTACTATGACCCCACCAATATGGCGAGCTACTTTCATATATAAAATTTTCCAAAATGGAGTCTCAAAAAACCAAGGAAAGCTCAAGTTTTGTTAGAGAAATTTTGACTAGGTTTTAAGGTTTTAAATGACCAAAATGACCAAAATAGAAAAAGTATAAGTGATAAAAAATATTTGAAAAGGTAAAAGGGCTTAGAAAACCCCCACCTATCAATGGTTGAGAGGATTCACTCTTTGGATTTTCTATGGAGATGAGATCTCCCTACACAAGGCCATACCACCCCAACAACCTTAGGAAAATTCTATGTTTTTTGGATTTTTAGGAATATCAAACTGGGTCACTCTACTTCCAACAGGCCAACCTTGCCTCCACCAAGGTGCCCTAATAGTATTGGGAAAGTTTTTGGAAGGCTAGGTTAACTTATAGTTAAATAGGGCCACTTAGATGAAGGACTAGGTCACCCAATTCTAAAAATTGACTAAAAAGTTCATTTTAAACACCAAATGAAATGTTCTTGATTAATAATTTTAGCATCATGATAAGGATAAGAATAATAAATTGTTCTCCACACCAACACTAAGACACAAAATGGTCAAACTATGCTTTTTTTATGATTTATAAATCATCTCTAAATATAGGTTCCAAATTGATATATTACAAAATAAATGAATGAAATACATTTGTCAACATGAATTAAAATTAAAATTGCATGATACCATGTATCATTCCTCAATTCATGAACCTTAGGTGACCAATGATGGTTATTGCACCACCTGACCTTCTTGAATCAAAAGGATCCACTCTCACTATGCTAGGAGATAGTCACATGAACCACAAGCATAAAAATCACACAAAACACATGGGGAGAATGATTACACACCATATATGAAGCATACACTCCACATGCACATCATATAAGCACTCAATCATGTAAATCACATAATGGGTCCCATACATTCCATCATTGGTATAAACACCATAACATAACATAATCCACATTGGCCATAATCACCAATGTTTGATCACAAATCATATTGGACCAAATTAGCAATAGTTGATCACACACAAAAGACACTAGGATAAGATGCTAGAGAGCTAGTTAGAGAGTGTCACCATGGTGCTTGAAGGTATGACGTGCCCACATGATTTAGTACTCCTCTCATATAAATGAGGATAATTGATCTTACAAGACCCAAGCTTCTTGAGTTAGCATGTCTTTCTAAACATCCAAGGTTTGTGCTAGCACTCAAGGCATGATACATGCTATTAGAGAATGGATAGACACTGAGAAGTGAGGGGGGGTGGGTGAATCGGTGTCTAATAGACAAACCAAAAATTTTAACCTTTTAAATTTTGACAAAGGCTTTTAGTTCATATATCCTTTCTATTGATAATAGAGTAAAGTAATCACTTTGAGAGCATTTATGAAAAGAGGTAAACAAAGATATGACAACATTAACTTAATTGATTTAGACAACTTGTGCTAATATAACTTGTGTGAGATATCTTGCACTTGCAAAAGATGTGATTAGACATTATTTAACAATCAAAGCATGATGAAAAAATAGCTGCAACTCATAAGACTATGTACATGAAGACCAACATCATTCAACCACTTTAAGACCACTAGCTTTCAATGCAACTTTATGAGACACTACAACAACTGTGAAATTGAATGACATATGTTAAGCATTGAAACAACAAAGAGATTTAGTACATTATGGAAAATTGAAATGTAACAATCTTGAACTATGAATCATTGAAAGAACATGTGATGTGATAGACTAAATACTTTTCATCACAACATGCAAAACATGTTTGGTTCAATAGAGCTTTTAAACCAGTTTGCAATATATGACTGTGAAAGTACTTGTAATAGCATAATACATTAACATTATAGAAATAAGAACTGATAATAGACATTAATCCATCTGATAACTTATGAAAATCAGATAGACATGAAAACAATCAGACAAAGACTCATCGAACAAAACACATTATATGTCTTGAGTGGAAAACCTTGAAGGGGAATAAAAACCACTCAAAAAATATATCACTTTATTTAGATAGAGTACCAACTCTACAAATTTTAGGAGCCCCAACTCCACACAATTCAAAAGCACCAAATTCCAAAGATACAAGAGCACCGACTCCAAAGTTACAGGAGCAACAACTCCAAAGTTACATGAGCACCAACTCCACAAAATCCAATGTATATAACCAATCAGTGTTCTATCAATACCCTAGTAATGAAAATTAGCATTCCTAGTGCCTCAATAGAAAACTATGAAAAATAATTTTACATAAGCTGTGCATAGGAGGGTGTTATATAAGACTAATAACATCTCCATTTGATACAACAACTGACATTATTGTAACATATTACAAAATAGTTCTCAATGTAAACACTTTTTCAAAATCACTTTTCAATATTTTCAAGACTAAACAATGTATCAATAGATCTCAAAAATTTCTTACAAAAATGTATGTCTATAATTTCCCTCTTCAAGCACCCAAGTCACTAACAAAATTTTTCATTTTATAATCATTGAATAGTCTTTCAGAATGTAGTTTCAATAACCTTTTATCCAACTCGGGTTAGAGTTACAAGAGAAGAAACCCTAAAGAGTTTTTAACTAACTCTTTGAAAAGTTTAAGCAAGAATCATTAACCTTTGCAAACACTATTAAAAACCTAAAAGAAAACTAATAGAAACCCAAAAGGGGTTTGAATAATAACCAACAACTATTAACCCCTTTAACCATAGTCTTTCAACCAACATTTTAATCACAGAACCCATGAGGGTTTATTCTTGAACAAAGCAATTACACTCAACATTATAATTTTTGAACATCTAAGAAATGATATTATCTTTGAGCATAAAAATAGTTTCATTCCTTTAAAAAAAATATTATGTTTATCATTCTTAACAACTTAACAAATTGTCTCAAGGCCCGTAAACATCAAGAGAGTTTTTGCATTACCTGATTATGGTGGAAGAAAACTGAACAACTACCGTAAAGATCTATCGAGAAGTTCCATAACTACCTAATTGAAAGATGACAACAATTCTTCTCTATCCAACTTCACAAGTCGAGCTTTCAAAAAAACATCTATTCAAAAATTTCAAATGCTCATAATTCCCAAAAACCAAAGGCTTTTAACAATTTATTAGTAGCAACATGCAATCAAACATTCAAAATCAAGAATATGGTGGCTAGCGTTTCAAACCCTTCTCATAACACAATGAAAATGCCTTTATCAAACAACATAATTTCCTTAGACAAACCAAAAACTTTATGGATTTAACAATGATGGATAAACTTTTGAAATCCATTGCCATACAATAATATCTCAGAATATGTTGGGTATATCCTGTTGATAGTAGAAATGATAGTGTGAATATCCGCTACCAAAGATATAAGTAAAATGTCAACAACAATAACAATGCTAATTATCAAACCCAATGAATGAAAGTTGTCGATGCTGCAAGTTTCCAAAGACCCAAGATACATATGCCACATGTGCTACCAACTAAGCTTCAACACAAATAATAGCCAGTCACATGTATAATGTAATTATCATTTAACATCAGACATAAACCCGATACCACATTCAAATGATTAAAGTGAGCCAAACAATATCAATCAAAACAATATCGATCACCTTGTCACTACCATGTGAATTTTTAATAAAGTCATCTTCCTTTGATAATAAGAATTGCAATGAGACCTAATAGTATCTTCATTCCATATGCCATGTTAATCAACAATAAACCAAGATTCTTATAATCATATAAAATGTCGATTACCTTAGGAAATCCATGTAAATTAACCAATTTCTCATAAAAATTGACATAATTATATTGTCAAGTCAATATGCCATGATGATATGTAATAGCAATGCCACAAAGGAAATGTGAATAATCAATCACATTAAAATGTAACAAGGAAGACTAAGAACCTTAGCAAAAATGAATATAATGACCTTTGTCACCTTAGAGTATACAAACAACATGAGCCTTCATATGATCAAACTAAAAATACTTCAAGTGCAATAACCATAGTGATGTCAAAGATGCCAAAGTAATCAAACTGCAACTTGATAATCTCAAAGTGATCAAGCATAAACCAGAAGTGTCTGAGCATCAATATACCTATAACCCAATAATCTGAAAATGATCAAGCATAAAACTAGAACTATCTAACCATCAATCTGTAAATCAGATAAACATTGTAAACCGACATCATCATATATATCAAAAGATGAAAAACTAGATTATCACACAACTATAAGGATGAGAAAATTCGTAACTAGATTATCACACAACTATAAGGACAAGCAAATCCATAATACTATTACTAAAACAATATATCTTATCATTATCCATCAATCATATCATCACATATATCATCATATCAGCGAACCACTTCTAACATCGAGGAAAAACCAAAAACAACTAAGAGCCAACAAACTCCCCCTTTGTCCTTGATGGAAAAACACATACTTTCTCTCCCCCTTTTTGCCTCAATGACAAAGGATGAAAGAGGAGAATGCGAGATGCCATGAAGATAAACAACTAAGAACCCAACCAACACATATCCATCTAAAATTAGGAATCAAGAATCGAAGACTATCAACATATCATTACTTCAGTTATAATCAAATAACTTTGTGTCACATATCTCCTTGTGTTAATCACATGAGCAATCACAATATCTTTACATACATAGCAATCAAAGAACTTGCCAACTCATATATTTAAATAAAAATTGTAACAAGAAGCTCCCACTGATTCTTTGCATAGAAATACCATAATGTTGACCTACCGTGAAAATTTCATTAGTACTATCTTATTGCATTCACACTGTCTTTCATACAACTTGTGTCAAATCCTACAAGCATGATTATTTAATATTTTAGACAACATTTGTACTACATAGTTATAGCATCAAAAAAAAATTATTTATCACTCCATGAAAGAACAACAATCAAACCCTTTGCAAACCAATAAGAGAATTTTTTCACTAGAAAAGTAATCCAAAGTGTAAGTTATATGATCATAAAGCATAAAAATACCATTGTCACCACACACTATCCAAGATATTTAGGTGTCAAACAATTAGATATTACCATTATACCAATACTATGATGAATCCATTGTCAAGAAAATGGGCCAAATTAATTTGAAAATTCTTGTAGAAACAATCACCTTGGATTGTGATGTCAAACGTTCACAATGCATATCTACTGCACTTTTCATTGACTCTCAACATGTATCACACTTCAATAGTATAAGCTTGTCACTATGGAAATAATTGTGTTATCCACTATCTAATGTTAGTAGACTTGGCAGTTATCCACTGTTAGTAGACCCAATAGTCATAACATTTAAAAAATATGAACTAAACATGTACTGTCAAAGAAAGAACACAACACCACAGACCTACATTTACATGACAATGCATTGTACTGTATACTATCATATTTTAACCTTATAAATGTAGTTGTTAACCCAAATCAAATCTAGTTTTGAATTGGTTTAACAATTCTCAAACCTTCAAAATGTGTGAACATGTGAATCCAAGATTTATACACTAACATTTGATGTATAAACACAATGTATGCCAATGTCAACATCCAAAATATAACAATATAAGGATTGGATTAGCCCTGATCTAAGATACCACTATAAGAAGTATCATATGAACTCTTGAATTAAATGTTGTCAACAAACAACACACCTTATAACCTTCCCGGGGTAAGAGATAAAACATTTGACAACTCCCCCTAACTTCATGCTTCTTTTTATGCACTAGTAGAGGTCACTTGTGCAATATGCACAAGACTTAATTCATCCTTCTCCTAATTTTCCTTTCTTCTCCAAACCTTCTTAACACCTATCTTCTTCTTGTCTAAGGTATTTTCTTGCTATTGCTTGGTCAAGATATTTGTCCTTTTGTTATGTCTCGATGACTTCAACAAATGATCTCTACAAGACTAAGCTCTATGTCCAAAATAGTTACATCTATAACACATGACATTATGATTTGAACCAAAAGAATGATAACTTCTTCTAGGCATTCTATAAGAACTTCCATTACCATTCTTATCATTCCACCAACAGTTAATTTATACAAGACCAACTTTGTGACAAGTATAACATATAGTGCCACAATTATGATTTAACAAACTATAAGTACTATTTCCCTTATTCCATCCATAATTATTTATGGCATAACTTTCACAATCACTAGCCCTAGATGTCCATAAACATGACATGAATAGTAGTAACCATGGAATTTGGAATAATTGTACCTTATTGATTGACACTTTCTAGTAGATAAGAAACATGTGATTCTATTAACAACCTTGCTTTCTATCTCTGGAGCATGATAGTTCAAGTCTATTTTCATCTTATGAGTCTTTCTAACGATGAAAATTTTCCCATTAGTTGTTGCAAACACAATTTCCTTTTTAGATTCATCTTTGTCACTAGAACTTTGTCCTTTCTCAATCCCTAAACCAAAGTGATCATTGGAATGCTTTTGCTTACTCAGCATATCGTTAAGAGGTTTACTTCCTTTCTCAAATTTTTGTAATTTGATGTATTCCAAACTTTTCTTTAAATTGACAATCCCACTTTCAATTTTTTGACACTCAACTGCTTTGAATTCTAAATTGGTTCTAGTTACTTATTTTATCCTTTTGATCTCTTGAATTTCTATTTTTAGTTTTAAAATCAAATTATTTGTATCATTAGACAGAGAATTCTCTTTTGTGCTCTTTTTCAAAGAAACAAGTTATTTTTCTAACTTATTATGCATTTCTTCTTTCTCTTTCAACTTGAATCCCTTTTCCTCTTCAACCTTTTTCCTTTCTAACACTTGATTGTTTAGAAATTCAATATCTTTTTAAGATTTATCATAGGTTTGGTTTAATTCCTTATTAGTATCAATGCTCTTTTGAAGTTGGACCTTGAGTTCTTGATTTTCTTGTTTAAGCATTTTAAGTTCATCTAGTGCAACAAGTAGTTCTCCTTCCAAATCAACCTCAAACTCATCACCTTCACATTCCTTTCACCAAATTATTGTTCAAAGTCTCTTACTAAGTGATACTCTTCTTCTCCAACTACAGGATCACTTTTAGTATCAACTAGTAGGGGTATTTCTTGAGACAAAACTTCACTAGACTTGAAAGGAGTTGGTTGATCAAATTTTTGTTTGATACTAGCAGTTTTCTTTTGACCTTTGTTTCTTTTGCACTTAGCCATAATGAATACTCCACAACCAGGAAACCCTAAGTGGGATAGACTTATTCACAGGTATGGATTTGATACCACTTGTTGGAGTATGGAAAAACACTAAGAGGGGGGGTCAATCAATGTCTGATAGACAGAAGAAAAATTTAAACCTTTTAAATTTTGATAAAGACTTTTAGTTCATATATCCTTTCTATTGATAATAGAGCAAAGTAATCACTTTGAGAGAATTTATGAAAAGATGTAAACAAGGATATGACAACATTAACTCAGTTTATTTAAACAACTTGTGCCAATATAACTTGTGTGAGATATCTTGCACTTGCAAAAGATGTGACTGACATTGTTTAACAATCAGAGCATGATGAAAAAATAGGTGCAACTCATAAGACTATGTACATGAAGACCAACATGATTAAATCACATTAAGACCACCAGATTTCAATGCAACTTTATAAGACACTACAATAACTATGCAACTAAATGGCATATGATAAGCATTGAAACAACATAGATCTTTAGTACATTATGACATATTGAAATGTAACAATCTTGAACTATGAATCAATGAAAGAACATATGATGTGATAGACTAAATACTTTTCATCACAACATGCAACACATGTTTGGTTAAGTAGATCTTTTAAACTAGTTTGCAACATATGACTGTGAAAGTACTTGTAACAAAAAAATACATTAACATTATAGAAATACAAACTGATAATAGAAATTAATGCATCTGATAACTTATGAAAATTAGATAGACATGAAAACAATCACACAAAGACTCATCACATAACACATTATATGTCGTGAGTGGAAAAGCCTCTAGGGGAATAAAAACCACTCAAAAAAAATATCACTTTATTTTGATAGAGCACCAACTCTATAAATTTTAGGAGCACCAACTCCACATACACCAACTCCAAAGTTATAGGAGCACCAACTCCAAAGTTACAGGAGCACCAACCCCAAAGTTATAGGAACACCAACTCCACAAAATCCAATGTATATAACTAATTAGTGTTTTATATATACCCCAATAATGCAAATTAGCATTCCTAGTGTGTCAATAGAAAACTATGAAAATAATTGCCAATAAGCACATAGGAGGATGTTATATAAGACTCATGGGTATGTGCAGAATCTTGATGGGCCAAAAGGTGGCGATATGATGGGTATCTGTAGGGTATGTGGCTGGAAAATTTTTTTTAACCCAAAATTGATGATTGTAAAGGGTTTTTAAAGGAGATTCTCAACTTTCCAACAATATAAATTATGCTTTACATTGAATTTAATAAATAATTATTATTCATTTTCTATTTGAATTATGATTAAAGTCCTAATTGATTGGCTAATTGAAATACATCTATAGCTTTCAAATGGTATCACATTTTTTAAATCCAAAACATGCATCGTATTCTATGTTTCACATACTATAGGATTGAAAAAAAAGAATTTCAAGAAGTTTTGACCAAGTTAAGGTGGTCAAACATACAAGTTTTTATATTTTGTAAAATTTGTAATAAAAAAATCATAATTAATTATTTACTTGGAAAAAAATTACAAAAAAATATGCATCACATTCTAGGACATGAGTCCTCTACTTATATCTAAAATATAATAAAAAAATATTATCATTTATTTTGGTTAGGGTGGTCAGACAGACACCTAATTCTTATTTTTTCCTTGAAATTTAAGTACTATTGAATTGAAATTTCAAATTTTCACCAAATAGATTTTTTTTTTAAAATAAACCTAGTAGTTTAAAAACTATATTCAATTTTCTATAGATTCTATTCTCACATATTTTTGAAATAATTACATCAAGCTGTCTAACTCTGATTTTTGTAAATTGTTTGCCACTTAAGGGCCTATTCTTTCCGTGATGATCCTACACATACCTTGATAACATCTCCATTTGATACAACAACTGGCATTATTGTAACATATTACAAAATAGTTTTGAATGTAAACATTGTTACAAAATCACTTTTCAATATTTTGAAGACTAAACAATGTATCATTATATCTTAGAAATTTCTTACAAAAATGTATATCTGTAATTTGAATTCTTCAAGCACCCAAGTCATGAATTTTTTTTTTCACTTTATAATCACTGAATAGTCCTTCAGAATGAACTTTCAATAACTGTTTATCCAACTTGGGTTAGAGTTACAAGAGAAGAAACCATAAAGAGTTTTTAATTAACTCTTTGAAAATTTTAAGCAAGAATCAGTAACCTCTACAAACACTATTACAAACCCAAAACAAAATTGTCAGAAACCCAAAAAGGGTTTGAATAATAACCAACAACTATTAACCCCTTTAACCACAATCTTTCAACCAAGACTTTAATCATAAAACTCATAAGGGTTTATCCTTGAACAAAGTAGTTAGAGTGAACATTATAACTGTCGAACATTTGAGAAATGATATTCTCTTTGAGCATAAAGATAGTTTGATGCCTATAAAAAGAAATCATTTTGTCATTCTTAATAACTTCCTTATTAAATTGTCTCAAGGCTCATAAGCATCAAGAGGGTTTTTGCATTACCTAATTATAGTGGAAGAAAACTAAAAAAATACCATAAAAATATATCGAGAATTTCCATAACTAACCAGCTAAAAGATGACAACAATTCTTCTCTATCCAAATTCCACAGTCAAGCTTTCAAAACAACATCTATGCAAAACTTTCAAATGCTCATAATTCCCAAACAATAAAGGCTTCTAATAGTTTATTAGCAGCAACATGCAATCAAACATTCAACAAGACGAATATGCTCACTAGGGTTCTGAACCCTACTCATAACACAACGAAAACGTTTTTACTAGTCAACATAATTTCCTTAGACAAACCAAGAAAATTTTGGATTCAAAAATGATGGATAAACTTTTGAAATCCACTACCATACAATAATATCTCAAAATATGTCTGGTATATCCTGTTGATAGAAAAAATGATAGTGTGAATATTCACGGCCAAAGATATCACTAAAATGTCGACAACAATAACAATGTTAATTATCAAACCCAATGAATGATAGTTGTCGATGCCACAGGTTTCCAAAGACCCAAGATACATATGCCACATGTGTTGTCAAGTAAGCTTCGACAAAAATAATAGCCAGTCATATGTATAATGTGATTATCATTTAACATCAGACTTAAACCTAATACCACATTCAAATGATTAAAGTGAGCCAAACAATATCAATCAAAACAATATTGATCACCTTGTCACTGCCATGTGACTTTTTAATAAAGTATTCTTCCTTTGATAATAAGAATTGCAATGAAACCTAATAGTATCTTCATTCCATATGCCATGTTAATCAGCAATAAACCAAGGTTCTTATAATCATATAAAGTGTTGATTACCTTAGCAAAGCCATGAAAATCAACCAATTTCTCATAAACATTGACACAATTATATCGTCAAATCAATAGGCCATGATGATATGCAATAGTAATGCCACAAAGGAAATGTGAATAATTAATCACATTAAAATGTAACAAGGAAGACTGAGAAACTTAACAAAAATGAATATAATGATCTTTGTCACCTTAGAGTATACAAATGGTTCCTGAGCCTTCATATGATCAAACTAAAAATACTTCAAGTGCAATAACCATAGTGATGTCAAAGATGCCAAAGTAATCAAACTGCAACTTGATAATCTGAAAGTGATCAAGCATAAACCAGAACTGTCTAAGCATCAATATACCTACTACCAGATAATCTGAAAGTGATAAAGCATAAACCAAAACCATCTGAACATCAATCTGTAGATTAGATAAACACCGTCGTCCAACATCATCATATGTATCAAAATATGAAAACCTGGATTATCACACAACTATAAGGACAAGCAAATCCATAACTAGATTATCACACAACTGTAAGGACAAGAAAATCCATAGTACTATTACTGAAAACATATATCTTATCATCATCTATCAATCATATCATCACAGATCTCCTCATAGTAGCAAACCACTTTTGACATTAAGGATAAACTAAAAATAAATTCAAGAGCCAACAAACTCCCCCTTTGTCCTTGATGGAAAAACATATACTTTCTCTCCCCCTTTTTTCCTCAATTGCAAAGGATGAAAGAGGAAAATGTGAGATGTAATGAGGATAAATAATTGAGAGCCCAACCAACACGTATCCATCTGAAAGTAGGAATAAAGAATCAAATACTATCAACATATCATTACTTTAGTCATAATCAAATAACTATGTGTCATATATCTCCTTGTGTTAATCACATGAGAAATCATAATATATTTGCATCCATAGCAATAAAAGAACTTTTCAACTCATATATTTAAAGACAAATTGTAACAAGAAGCTCCCTCTAATTCTTTGTATAGAAATACCTAGGTTTGTGCAGGATCTTCATGGAAAAAAAAGGCCCTTAAGTGGCAAAAAATTCAGAAAAATCAGAGTTAGGAAACTTGACATAAAAATTTGAATAAGTTATCTATATTATTTCAAAAATATGTAAGAATAGAATTTGTAGAAAATTGAATGTAGTTTCTAAAGTACTAGGTTTGTTTTTAAAAAAAAAATCTATTTGGTGAAAATTTGAAATTTCAATGCAGAAGTACTTAAATTTCAGGAAAAAAATAAGAAGTAGGTGTTTGTATGACCAACCTAACCAAGATAAAATAATAACTTTTTTTATAATATTTTACATATAAGTAGAGGACTCATGTCCCAATGTGATGCATATTTTTCTGTAATTTTTTTCTAGGTAAATAATTAATTATGAATTTTTTTATTACAACTTTTAAAAAGTATAAACACTTGTATGTCTGACCACCTTAACTTGGTCAAAACTTTATGAAATTCATTTTTAATTTTTTTAATCCTATAGTATATGAAGCATAGAATGTGATTCATGTTTTGGATTCAAAAAACTTGATACTGTTTTAAAACTATAGATGTTTTTCAATCAACCTATCAATCAAGACTTTAGTCATAATTTGAATAGAAAATGAATAATAATTACTTATTATATTCAAAGTAAGGCATAATTTATAGTGGTGGAAAGCTGATAATCTCCTTTAAAAAATGTTTTTGTTTCATCAATTTTTGGTAAAAAAAGTCGTCAGCCACACACCCATCATATTGACACTTTTTGGCCCATCATGATCCTACACGTACCCACCCTAAAGTTGACCTATTGTCAAATTTTTATTATTACTGCCTTATTGTATTACCACTATCTTTCATACAACTTGTGTCAAGTCCTGCAAGGATGATATTTTCAGATTTCAAAAAACATTTGTACTACATAGTTATACCATCAAAAAAATGTTCTTTATCACTCCATGAAGGAACAACAATCAAACCCTTTACAAACCAATAAGAGAATTCTATCACTAGAAAAGTAATCCAAAGAGTAAGTTCTATGATTAGAAAGCATCAAAATATCATTGTCTCTATACAATGTCCAAGATATTTAGGTGCCAAAAAAGCAAATATTACTGTTGTAGGTCAATACTATCATGAATCCACTGTCAAGAAGATCACGAACCAAATTAATTTGAATTTTTTTGTAGAAACAATCACTTTGGATTGTGATGTCACACATTCACAATGCATATCTACTGCACTTTTCATTCAATCTCAACATGTATCACACTTCAAGAGTATAAGCTTGTCACTATGGAAATAATTGTGCTATCCACCATCCACTATTAGTAGATTCAACAGTTATCCAGTGTTAGTAGACCCGACAGCCATAACATTTAAAAAATATGAACTAAATGTGTAATGTGAAAGAAAGAACACAACACCATAGAACTACATTGACATGAAAATGCATTGTATTGTATACTATCCATACAAATTTTTAACTAAGAAAATAGAATTTTCTAATGCCTGATTACAGTTCCAATTAAGCACATGAACACTTCTTCACTCTTCTTCACTCTTCTTCACACTTCTTCACAATTTTTCACACTTTGCTTTACCTTCTAATGAAATTCACAAATACACACTCTCATAATCCATTGGAATACATTAAATCACTTCAATTCGAATAAACTATCGCTATTATATATTCACAACATGAAATTTCATTCCTACATGTTGGCCACAAAGAAATAATAAAATGAATATAATTGTCGGCCCAAATGATTAAATATTATCAATGTGAACAAAAAAAAGTTGACCAAAACTTAGTGAGGACCCAAAACAATATCTCCAACATGAAAACACTTCAATTAATTACTCTTCAAAGATCCACAACACTCTTCAACACCATGTTGACCAAGGACAAGAAAAACATGAACATACAAGAGAAAATTGCCAACCACGATCACATCGATCAATGCAGACATGCAAAAAAGATAGAGCATGATCTAGAAACATTCACAAACAACATGAAGAAATAGAGAATCATCCACAACAATTGAACGAACTGAAATAGTATCATCCTCAATCAGGAACATGGGCTAAAGAAACATAAAAAATTATCTAAATGGAAATCTTCATAACTCAATCAAATATTCATGTAGATCTCTGAAACTCGGCGTGGATAAACTAGATATAGTAAAAAACAAACCCTTTAGTCCAAAACCTCTGATCATCAACATATAAGACATATTGACAGACTGAACTTCATTTTACCATTGACAACCTGTACAACTTATTTCTTTACAATTTTCTCAATATCCTCGACTTATACAACATCAAATGCATTTATGCTAATAATGTTGACATCAATGACAACCACATATCAGCAACACAACCACAACATCCAAAATTCTCCCCCTTTGGCATTGATGACGACAGATGATGTGAAAAACACCATCAATGTGCTACTAACTCCTAACACTTACTCCTTAGATTTTGACTCTTTTCTCCTCAAATATTTCACACGAATATTCTCCCCACATGACTCTTCTTTTTAGATAATTCACATATTTTCACATGACTCTTCTCCCCCTTTGACATCAATTACAAATTTCTATAAGATTTGAACCACATATCTGAATTTATGAACATCTGACTACTCTCCCTGAGTAGCAACCACCACAACATCAATCCAAAACAAGATATGACTATGAAATTCACATAATGATGCACACATTACATTGCATGCTAGTTCTGATTAGGAGGGGTAATCACCCATAAATTCCCTTTGATATACTCAAAAATATTCTTAGGCAATGACTTAGTAAAGATGTTTGTAATCTGCTCCTTAGTAGGTACATACTCCAATTTGACTTCCTCTTCACTTACCTTCTCCCTTAAAAAGTGAAACTTGATAGATATATGTTTTGTTTTTGAATGCAACATTGGATTCTTGGAAATGTTAATAGCACTTGAATTATCATAGAATATAGAAATAGGCTCATCATATACAACTCTAATATCCTTCAACATCTGCTTCATCCATAGGACTTGAGTACAAATATTAGCAAAAAATTTCAATGTGTTCGACCTCTACAGTATACAAGGAAATGGCATTCTATTTCTTGATTAACCATGCTCGATTAGATTCTTACCCAAGAAAAATGCTACACCACTAGTACTTTTTATGTCATTCCCATCTCCTACCCAGTTAGCATAAGTAAAGGCACTCAAAGTAAAATCATCATCTTTAGGATACCATAGGCCAAGATCAATAGTTCCCTTCAAGTATCTAAAAATTCTCTTCACAATAGTCACATGAGATTCTTTTGGATTAGCTTGAAATCTTGCAACAATACATACAACATTCATGACATCAGGCCTAGTTTGAGTTAAATACAACAATCCACCAATCATTTATCTTTATCTTGTCTGATTTTCTTTCAGAGAATCATCACCTGTTGTCAACTTGCATCCGATCACCATGGGTGTACCAAACTTCCATGCCAAACTTCTTCAACAATTCGTTCACATACTTGGACTGAGATATAAAAATCCCTTTATCTATTTGAGTAATTTTCAATCCCAAAAATAATTTCATCTGACCAATCATTGACATCTCAAATTCATTATGCATCTCATTAGAAAAGTTCATGCACAAAGCATCATCTCCTCCAAAAATAATATAATCAACAAAGACTTCAACAATCAAATCTTTATCATGGTCAATCTTGAAATATAGATTACTATCAATAGTATCTTTGTTAAATCCAAGCTTCAACAAATACTTGTCCAATCTTGCATACCATGCTCTAGGGGCTTGCTTGAGTCCATACAATGCTTTCTTCAATTGACAAACCATATCTTCTTTATCAGTCAACTAGAATCCATCAAGTTTCTCAACATACACTTCTTCCAATTCACCATTTAGAAAAGCTTATTTGACATCCCTATGATAAACTTTGCAGTTCTTGTGAGCAACATAGGCAAGAAATAATCCTACAGCTTCAATTCTGGAAATAGGGGAAAAGGTCTATTCAAAATCAATTCCTTCCATTTGTGAATATCCTTTACATACAAGTCTTGCTTTATTTCTAACCACTTCACTTTGCTCATTCAATTTGTTTCTAAAGACCCATTTAGTTCCAATTAGATTCTTATCCTTAGGTCTGGGAACAAGAATCCATGTATCATTCTTTTCAATATGTTTTAACTCTTCTTTCATTGCTTCAATCCAATGCTCATCTTTACATGTTTTATTCACACTAGTAGGCTTAGTTTTTGAAATAAAGTAATATTCTCCTACAATCTTTCAACTAGTCTAGACAAATTTATTCTTATCACCAATAATCTAATATTCTAAATGATTCAATCTTACATACCTCAGAGTCTTCTTAGGATTTTCTTCAACTTCAGGCTCTTCTAATCTCTCATCCGCTCTTTCACTAGTTTCTCCTTCTTCTTCATTCTCCTAATTTAATAGATTAATTTGCACTTGATTTGTAGTTTGAACTTGCTTTCCTTCATTTTTACTATCATCTTGATCATCAAAATCATATCCACAGGTTATGGATGGTGCACCTAAGTCTTCATCAATCTTAACATTTTCACTTTCAACCATTTTCTTTAATCTTTTATTGTAGCACTGGTAGGCCTTGATTTTAGTAGAATAACCTAGAAAGATACCTTCATCACTCCTAGCATCAAAATTTCCTATGTCCTCATCTCTCTTAATATAACATCTACTTCCAAATATCTTGAAGTATTTAATAGTAGGCTTTTGATCAGTCCATAGTTCAAAAAGGGTCTTACTAGTATCACCTTTGATTTGTACCCAGTTAAGTGTATACACAACAGTACTCATAGCTTCTCTACAATATATATGAGGAACATTTCCTTCCAACATCATAGTTCTAGCAACATCTTCAATTGTTTTGTTCTTCCTTTCTACAAATCCATTTTACTGAGGCATCTGCGGTGTAGATAATTGTTTCTTTATTCCATGCTCTTCAAAAAATGAATTAAATTCATAGGAAGTGAATTCAACACCTCTATCTGATCTCAAACATTTAATCTTCAAACCTATCTCTATCTCAACCATAAGTTTAAAGATCTCAAACTTTTCCAGTGCATCAAATTTCTCCCTTAAGAAAGTAACCCATATCATTCTAGAATAATCATCAATGAGTAGCATGAAATAATTGTAATCTCGTAAACTTTTGACCTTAGAGGGACCACATAGATGAGTATGCACAAGCTCTAACAATTCATTTGAACAATGCTTTTTACTTCAAAATGAAATTCTTGTTTGTTTTCCCAATTGACATTCCTTTCTTATTGCATTAGTAGGTTTCACCAACTTAGGTAGATCTCTCATAGCCTTAGTGGAACTTATCTTTACAATATTATCAAAGTTAAAATGACACAAGCTCTTATGCCATAACCAACTTTCATCAACTTGAGAAATCAAACAACTTTTACTAGCAACACTCAAGTGAAAGATATTACCTTTTGTCTTTGTACCTGATGCAATTTCATTTCTTGAACTCAATATTTTTCACTTTCCATCCTCGAACTAAAGATTGTATCCCTTATCAACTATTTGAAAAACACTCAAAAGATTATGCTTCAAGCCTTCTACATACAAAACATCATTAATATTATGCTTACCATCAAGAGAAATGCAACCTCTTCCACAGATCAGACTAGCTGTATTATCAAAAAATATCACAACACCACCATAATACTTTTCCAAGCTTACAAATTTACTTTTGTCTCCTTTCATATGATGTGAACATCCACTATCAATCACCCATTCATCTTTTTCTTCAACTTGAGCAGCTAGGGATTTTTCCACATTAGTACAACCAACAGATTCAGTAGATATAGGACTATTTTCCTTGATAGCAATAAATACCCATTCATCATCACTTTTATTTCCTTTATTAGATTCATCATCTGTCACGCCTTCATCAGCAGCATAGTAACACTTCTTCTGAAATCTAGGCTTGTTATGTCTTGGTTTAGAAACTTTTTTCGAACACCTTGATGCAAAATGACCTATCTTATTGCAAGAAAAGTATTTAAGAGTAAATTTTATGTCACACTTACCTTTTCCTCTCAGTACTCTTTTGATAATAAGTGCTTCCAACTCCTCTAGCTCTCTTTCTTCTTCTTAAATCTGTCTGATTTCATCCTCATACTCGAATGCCTTTCTAGATGAACTCTCACCTAGATCACATCTTTGTCTATCTCTCCTAGAAGTGAGATCCTTAAATGCAGATCCAACCTTAGGAAGGGCATCACCAAATTCACTCAACTTAAAAGCAGTTAGCTTACCCACCAATGTATCTCTTATTATGTTTGTTATAGTTCTGAGCTCTTCAATAGCACTAGCTTTCACTTTGTAAGAATCAAGCAGGGATCTAAGCACTTTAGAAATAATCTTAGATTCATCTATCTTTTCAATAGAACATCTAATGCCACACACAAGTTCATTCACTCTTTGCATGAAAGTATTAATGTTCTCATCATCACCCATTCTCAACCTTTCATATTTCCCTTTCAAACTTTGCAACTTAGTAATCTTCACATTAGCATCACCTTCATACAAGGTTTCCAACATTTTCCAGATCTCATAAGCAGTCTTCAGATCTATAAAAAATTTCATCTTAGAATTAGTCAAAGCACTCAACAAAGATTCCTTAACCCAAATATTATACTCAACATATGTATTATTCGGTGGGATAACATACCTATTACTTGTAATGCTCTAGTAGGGTTCACCAATACATCTCAGATGTCACTCCATTTGAGTATTCCACAGAATAATTTGTTCCATAAAATCTAGGACTATCCTTCTTGTAACTTACTATCCCATATCACCTCAAGATATTAAACTTCATCTAAGGAACTTTCTCTTATACCAATTGTTGGCAATATGAGGGTAGACAACTGAGAGGGGGGGTGAATCAATTATCACAAAAATTCAAAACTTATTCAACTTATTAACCTTATTCATAGACCTGATAATTAACCATGAAAGCATGAATCAACAACACATTAAATACACACATAAGGGTATGTGTAGGATCATGATGGGCCAAAAAGTGGCAATATGATGGGTATGTGGTTGACGACTTTTTTTTACCCTGAATTGATGAAATGAAAAGGGTTTTTAAAGGAGATTATCAAATTTTCACCAATATAAATTATGCTTTACTTTGAATTTAATAAGTAATTATTATTCATTTTCTATTCAAATTACAACTAAAGTCATGTTTGATAGACTGATTGAAAAAAATCTATAGCTCTCACATGGTATCACATTTTTTGAATCTAAAACATTCATCACATTCTATGCTTCACATACTATAGGATTAAAACAAAGAAAAAATAAATTTCATGAAGTTTTGACCAAGTTAAGGTGGTCAGACATATGAGTTTTTTATATTTTTTAAAAGTTGTAATAAAAAATTAATAATTAATTATTTACTTGGAAAAAATTACAAAAAAATATGCATCACATCAGGACATGAGTTCTCTACTTATATCTAAAATCTTATAAAAAAATATTATCATTTTATTGTTGTTAGGGTGGTCAGACAAACACCTACTTCTTATTTTTTCCTTGAAATTTAAGTACTACTACATTTAAATTTCAAATTTTCACCAAATAGATTTTTTTTTTAAACAAGCCTAGTATTTTAAAAACTACATTCAATTTGCTATAGATTCTATTCTTAAATATTTTTGAAATAATATAGATGACTTATTCAAAATTTTACGTCAAGTTACCTAACTTTGATTTTTTTGCCACTTAAGGGCCTATTTTTTCCATGATGATCCTACACATACCCATAACACCAAGATTTTTACGTGGAAACCCTATTAGGGGAAAAGCCATAGTGGAGGTTAGTCCACAAGATTATACCTTGTTAAAACTATAATGAAAATGAAATATGGGGAATGCACATGCATTTAGGCACACTGCCTAGAGCTCATTTCTCAATTAAAAAGGAAGACACACTATCTTACAAAGAGATTCATATTAAAGTCATCCATATTTTGAACTTAGAAAATAGCATCTGCTAATGCCTGATTATAGTTCCAATTAAGCACATGAACACTTCACTCTTCTTCACACTTCACAATTCTTCACACTTTGCTCTGCCTTTGAATGATATTTTCACATACACACACTCGAAATCCACTAGCATACATTCATACACTTCAATTTGAATAAAAAATTTATATTATATATCCACAACATGAAATTTCATTGCTACAAGTCAACCACAAAGAAATAATAAAATGAATATAAAGTGTCAGCCCAAATCATTAAATATTATCAATGTGAATCAACCAAAGTTAGCCACAACTTAGTGAGAACCCAAAACAATATCTACAACATGAAAACACTTCAATTAATTACTCCTTGAAAATCCACAACATGCTTCAACACCATGCTGCCCAAGTACAAGAAAAACATGAACACGCAAGAGAAAATCATCAACCACGATCACATCGATCAATGTGGACATGCAAAAAAGATACAACATAATCTAGAGACATCCACAAGTAACATGAATCACCAGAGAAGCATCCACAATAACTGAACTAACTGAAATAGTATTATCATCAATAAGGAACACCAACTAAAGAAACATAAAAACTGTCTGAATGAAAATCTTTATAACTCAATCAAATCTTCATGCGGACCTTTGAAACTCGATGTGGATAAACTAGATACACTCCACAAAATACCCTTTAGTCCACAACCTCTTATCATCAACGTATAGAACATACCAACAAACTGAACTTCACTCTACCACTGACAACCTACAACTTATTTCTTTACAATTTTCTCAATATCCTCAACATATACAATGCCAAATGAATTTATGCTAATAGTGCTGACATCAATGACAACAACATATCAGCAACACAACCACAACATCCAAAACTATCATCTTTTAAACTTATAATTGTTAACCCAAATAAAATCTAGGTTTAAGCTACTTTAACAATTCTCAAACCTTCAAAATGTGTGAACATGTGAATCCAAGATTTATAAACTAACATTTGATGTATAGACACAAAGGCCATTAACTTGATGTATTCCAATGTCAAAGTCCAAACTATAACAATATAAGTACTAGATTAACCCTAAACTAAGTTACCACTGTAAGAAGTATCATATGAACTATTGAATTAAATGTAGTTAGCAAACATCACACCTTCTAACCTTCCTAGGGTAAGAGATAAAGCATTCGAAAACTCCCCCTAACTTGAAGCTTCTCTCTATGCATTAGAAGAGGTCACCAATTCAATATACACAAGACTTAATTCATCCTTCTCTTGGTTTTCCTTTCTTCTCCAAACCTTCTTAACACCTATCTTCTTCTTGTCTAAGGTATTTTCCTATTGTTGGTTGGTCAAGATATTTGTCCTTTTTCTATGTCTAGATGACTTCAACAACTGATTTCTACAAGACTAAGCTCTATGTCCAAAATAGTTACATTTATAACACATGACATTACAATCTGAACCAAAATAATGATAACTTCTTCTAGGCATTCTATAAGAACTACCATTACCATTCTTATCATTCCACCAATAGTTAATTTCTACATGAACAAATTTGTGACAAGTATAACATATAGTGCCACGATTCTCATTTGAAAAACTATAAACACTATTTCCCTTATTCCATCCATAATTATTTTTGACATAACTTTCACAATCTCTATCCCTATGTCCATAAACATGACATGAATAGTAGTAACCATGGAATTGGGAATAATTGTACCTTATTGGTTAACACTTCCTGGTAGATGAGAAACCTATGAATCTATTAACAACCTTGCTTTCTATCTCTGGAGCATGATAATTCAAGTCTATTTTATTCTTAGGAGTCTGCCTAACCTTGGAACTTTTCCCATCAGTTGTCACAAACAAAATTTCCTTTTTAGATTCATCTTTGACATAAGAACTTTTTCCTTTCTCAAGCCCTAAAGCAAAGTGATCATTGGAATGCTTTTTCTTACTCAACATATCATCAAGAGCTTTAGTTCCTTTCTCAAATTTCTGTAATTTGATGTCTTTCAGACTTTCTTTAAATTGACAATCTCACTTTCAAGTTTTTGACACTCAACTGCTCTGACTTCTAAATTGGTTCTAGTTACTTTTGTTATCCTTTTTCTATCTTCATTTCTATTTTTATTTTTAAAATCAAATTATTTGTATCATTAGACAAATAATTCTCTTATGTCCTCTTTTTCATAGAAACAAGTTATTTTTCTAACTTATTACACATTTCTTCTTTCTCTTTCAACTTGACTCCCTTTTCCTCTTTAGCTTTTTTCTTTTCTAACACTTGATTGTTTAGAAATTCATTATTTTTTTCAAATTTACCATAGTTTTGGTTTATTTCCTTCTTAGTATCAATGCTCTTTTGAGGTTTTACCTTGAGTTCCTGATTTTCTCATTTAATCCTTTTAAGTTCATCTAAGGAAGAAAGTGGTTCTCCTTCCAAATCAACCTCAAACTCATCACCTTCACATGCATTTTCACCAAATTCATGTTCAAAGTCACTTACTAAGTGATCTCCTTCTTCTGTAACTATAGGATCACTTTTAGTATCAACTGGTAGGGGTATTTCTTGAGACAAAACTTCACTAGACTTGATAGGATTTTGTTTATCAACTTTTTGCTTGACACTAGTGGTTTTATTTTCACCTTTGTTTCTTTTGCACTTAGCCATAATAAATAGTTCACAACCAGGAAACCCTAAGTTGGTTAGAGTTATTCACGGGCACGAATTTGATTCCACTTGTTGCAGTATGGACAAAAACTAAGAGGGGGGTGAATAAATGTTTGATAGACATACCAAAATCTAAACCTTTTAAATTTTGACAAAGACTTTTAGTTCATATATCCTTTATATTGATAACGGAGTAGAGTAATCACTTTGAGAGCATTTATGAAAAGAGGTAAACAAAGATATGACAACACTAACTTGGTTCATTTAGACAACTCGTGCCAATATAACTTGTGTGAGTTCTCTTGCACTTGCAAAAGATGTGATTGACATTGTTTAACAAACAAAGCATGATGAAAAAATAGGTGCAACTTATAAGACTGTGTACATGAAGACCAACATGATTGAATCACTTAAGACCACTAGATTTCAATGCAGATTTATGACACTACAACAACTATGCAACTAAATGACATTTGATAAGCATTGAAACAATAGAGAGCTTTAGTACCTTATGATTGATTGAAATGCAATAATATTGAACTATGAATCAATGAAATAGAATGTGATGTGATAGACTAAATACTTTTCATCACAACATGCAAGACAAGTTTCGTTATAAAATATTTTAACTAGTTTGCAACATATGACTATGAAAGTAATTGTTACAACAAAATACATTAACATTTCAGAAATAAGAACTGAGAATAAAGATTAATTTTCATCTGGTGACTTATGAAAATAATATAGACATGAAAAAAATCGCACAAAGGCTCATCACATAACACATTATATGTCCTGAGTGGAAAACCCTTAAGGGGAATAAAAACCACTTGAAAATTATATCACTTTATTTATATAGTGTTGGATGTTGTGGATGTATTGTTGATATGCGGTTCAGAGTGTGTACATGGAAAGGTCATGGTTACATTTTCCATTGATGTCAAAGGGGGAGTAGTGCAATGTGAAAAATCCTTTTAAGGAGAGAAGAGAAATTGAGTAGAGTCAGAACCAAAGGGAAAGAAAGTGTGTTGGGTTGATGGTATTTTTCATATTATGTGTTTCCATCAATTCCAAAGGGGAAGTTTGTTGGATGCTATGGATGTGTTGCTGATATATGGTTTCCATTGATGCTAATACTATTAGCATTTGGTGTCTCAAAGATTGTATATGTCGAGGATATTGAGAAATTTGTAAAAGAAAGTGTTCAAGGTTCCCGGTGGAACTGTGCAGGTCATGAAGGAATCTTTTTCTTTACGTTGAAGTTCAACTATTTTGGACTAAAAGGTTTATTATTGAGAGTATCTAGATCATCTACTAGAATTTTCATAGGTCTGCATATAGATTTGATCATGTTGTGGTCTGACAGTGTTTTTGTGGTCTTTGTTACTGTTCCTAAGTGAAGTTTGTGTGATTTTGGAAATCTCAGTTGTTGCGAATGTTTCTCTATTGTTTCTTGATGTTTTTGGATGTCTCTAAATCATGCTATATCTTTATGGTATGTCCACATTAATTGGTGTGCTCATGGTCGAAGAATATTTCTTGTCCATGTTCAGTTTTTCATGTTCCTAGCCAACATGATGATGGTAGCGTGTTGTGGATCTTTGAGGAGAAATTGATTGAAATATTTTTGTGTTGGAGATATTAATTTGGCTCCCAACTATGTTATGGCTAACCTCAGTGGATTCACATTAAAAAATTATTTGTAAATTTGGGCCAACATTGCAAATATGTTTTATTTTCCTGGCCAACTAAGTTGTTGATGAAATCTCATGTAGCATATATATAAGAGCGATTTCTTCATTGGTAAAAAGTGTGCTTCATCTATTGGGTGTGGTCCTATGTGTGTATGAGTTAATATCATTTGATTGCAGAGCAGAGTGTGAAGAAGATCGAGTGAAGTGTGAATCAGTTTGAGTGAAAAAGTGAAGGTGTTTTATGTGTTTAATTCAAATTGTAATCAAACATGTACATAAACTATTTTCTCAGTTCATACCTTTTGGATTTTAATCCTATTTTGTATTGTTGGGTAGTGAGCCCCTTCCATAATTGAGCAGTGAGCTCTAAGCAATGTGCCTAAATGCATGTGCATTCCCCTTTATTGATTTCATCATAGTTTTAATAGGGTATAACCTTGTGGACTAACATCCACCATGGTTTTCCCCTAATAGGGTTTCCATGTAAAAATATTGGTGTTTTTTGTCTCTCTGATATGTTAATTTCTTATGATTAATTACTTATTCATCAAATATGAGATTAAGTGAAATAAAGTTTGAAAATTTTATTATCTTGTGACAACTGATTCACCCCCAATCTCAGTTTTCTATCCTTGTTTTTCCAACAGATAGAGCACCAACTCTGCACAATTCAAAAGTACCAACTTCCAAAGATACAAGAGCACCAACTCCAAAGTTACAGGAGCACCAACTCCATAAAATCCAATGTATATAACCAATCAATGTTCTATCAATACCCTAGTAATGCAAATTAGCATTCCTAGTGCCTCAATAGAAAATTGTGAAAAATAATTTTCAATAAGCACATTGGAGGATTTTATATAAGACTAATGGGTATGTGTAGGATCATGATGAGCCAAAAAGTGGTGATATGATGGGTATTTGTAGGGTATCTGGCTAATGACTTTTTTTACCCAAAATTGATGAAACGAAAAGGATTTTTAAAGGAGATTTTAAGTTTTCCACAAATATAAATTATGTTTTACTTTGAATTTAATAAATCATTATTATTCATTTTCTATTTGAATTAATACTAAAGTCTTGATTGATATGCTAATTAAAATACATCTATAGCTTTCAAATGGTGTCACATTTTTTGAATCCGAAACATGCATCACATTCTATGTTTCGCATACTATAGGATTAAAAAAAAATGAATTTCATGAAGTTTTGACCAAGTTAAGGTGGTCAGACATACAAGTTTTTATATTTTTAAAATTTGTAATAAAAAATTAATAATTGATTATTTACTTAAGAAAAATTTACAAAAAAATATGCATCACATCAAGACATTAGTCCTCTACTTATATCTAAAATCTTATAAAAAAATATTACCATTTTATTGTGGTTAGGGTGGTTAGATAGATACCTACTTATTTTTTCCTAAAATGTAAGTACTACTACATTGAAATTTTAAATTTTCACCAAATAGATTTTTTTAAAAATAAATCTAGTAGTTTAGAAACTACATTCAATTTTCTATAGATTCTATTTGCACATATTTTTGAAATAATATTGATAACTTATTCAAATTTTTACGTCAAGTTGCCTAACTATGATTTTTTTGAATTTTTTGCCACTTAAGGGCCTATTTTTTCCATGATCATCCTACACATACCCTCATAGCATCTCCATTTGATAAAAAAACTAACATTATTGTAAGAGATTACAAAATAGTTCTCAATGTAAACACTATTACAAAATCACTTTTCAAGATTTTCAAGACTAAACAATGTATCAATATATCTCAAAAATTTCTTACAAAAATGTATGTCTATAATTACCCTCTTCAAGCACCCAAGTCATTGATAAATTGTTGTCATTTTATAATCACTGAATAGTTTTTCAAAATGTAGTTTCAATAACTATTTATCTAACTCAGGTGAGAGTTACAAAAGAAGAAACCCTAAAGATTTTTTAACTAACTCTTTAAAAAGCTTAAGTAAGAATCATTAACCTCTGCAAACACTATTACAAACCCAAAAGAAAACTATCAAAAACCCAAAAAGTGTTTGAATAATAACCAACAACTGTTAACCTCTTTAACCACAGTCTTTCGACCAATATTTTAATCACATAACCCGTAAGGGTTTATCCTTGAACAAAGCAGTTGCAGTCAACATTATTATTGTCGAACATCTGAAAAATGATATTGTCTTTGAGCATACAAACAATTTCATGCCTTTAAAAAAAATAATCCTTTTATCATTCTTAGCAACTTCCTTAACAAATTGTCTTAAGGCCCGTAAGCATCAAGAGGTTTTTTGCATTACATGTTTATGGTTGAAGAAAATTGAACAAATACTGTAAAAATCTATCAAGGAGTTCCATAATTACCCAGCTAAAAGACAACAAAAATTCTTCTCTGTCCAACTTTCGTAGTCAGATTTTCAGAATAACATCTTTGCAAAACTTTCAAATGCTCATAATTCCCAAACAACAAAGGCTTCTAACAGTTTATTAGTAGCAACATGCAATCAAACATTCAAGAGAAAGAATATGGTGGATAGTGTTTCAAAACCTACTCATAACACAATGAAAATGCTTTTACAATACAACATAATTGCCTTAGACAAACCAAGAACTTTTTGGATTCAACAATGATGGATAAAATTTTGAAATTCACTGCCATACAATAATATCTTAGAATATACCAGGTATATCTTGTCGATAGTAGAAATGATAGTGTCAATATCTGCTGCCAAAGATATCAATAAAATGTCGACAACAATAACAATGTTAATTATCAAACCTAATGAATGATAGTTGTCGATGCCACAAGTTTCCAAAGACCCAAGATACATATGCCACATGCATTGCCAACTAAGCTTTGACACAAATAATAGCTAGTCACATGTATAATGTAATTATTGTTTAACATCAAACTTAAACTTGATACCACATTCAAATGATTAAAGGGAGCCAAATAATATCAATCAAAACAATATCGATCACCTTGTCGCTGACATGTGACTTTTTAATAAAGTCATCTTCCTTTGATAATAAAAAGTGCAATGAGACCCGATAGTATCTTCATTCAATATTCTATGTTAATAAAAAATAAACCAAGATTCTTATAATCATATAAAATGTTGATTACCTTAGCAAAGCCATGTAAATCAACCAATTTCTCATAAACATTGACACGATTATATTGTCAAGTCAATATGCCATGATGATATGTAATATGAATGACACAAAGGAAATGTGAATAATCAATCACATTAAAACATAACAAGGATGAATAAGAACCTTACCAAAAATGAATATAATGAATTTTGAAACCTTAGAGTATACAAACAACCTGAACCTTCATATGATCAAACTGAAAATACTTCAAGTGCAATACCATAGTGATGTCAAAGATGCCAAAGTAATCAAACTACAACCTAATAATTTGAAAGTGATCAAGAATAAATGAAAATTTCTAAGTATCAATATACCTACAACCATATAATGTGAAAGTGATCAAGCATAAGCCAAAACTGTTTGAGCATCAATCTGTAAATCAGATAAACACTGTTAGCCAACATCATCATATATATCAAAAGATGAAAAATTAGATTATCACTCAATTGTAAGGACAAGAAAATCCATAATTGGATTACCACACAATTGTAAGGACAAGAAAATTCATAATATTGTTACTGAAAACATATATCTTGTCATCATCCATCAAGCATATGATCACATATATCCTCATATCAGTGAACCACTTTTGACATCAAGGAAAAATTAAAAACAACTAAGAGCTAACAAACTCCCCCTTTGTCCTTGATGGAAAAACACATACTTTCTCTCCCTCTTTTTTCCTCAATGACAAAGGATGAAAGAGGAGAATGCAATATGCCATGAAGCTAAACAAGTGAGAGCCCAACCAGAACATATCCATCTGAAAGTAGGAATTAAGAATCAAAGACTATCAACATATCATTACTTTAGTCATAATTAAATAACTTTGTGTCATATATCTCCTTGTGTTAATCATATGAGCAATCACAATATCATTGCTTCCACAACAATCAAAGAACCATTTAACTCATATATTTAAAGAAAAATTGTAGAAAGAAGCTTCCCCTAATTCTTTACATAGAAATATGATAAATTTGACCTAGTGTAAAAATTTCATTACTACTACCTTATTGCATTAGCACTGTCTTTCATACAACTTGTGTAAAGTCCTACAAGCATGATTATTTCAGATTTCAGACAACATTTTTAATACATAGTTATAGCATCAACAAACTGTTCTTTATCACACCATGAAAGAACAACAATCAGACCCTTTACAAACCAATAAGAGCATTCTATCACTAGAAAATTAATCCAAAGTGTAAGTTCTATGATCAGAAAGCATCAAAATATCATTGTCACCACACACTGCCAAAGATATTTAGGTGCCAAACAAGTAGATATTACTATTATACCAATACTGTTATGAATCCACTATCAAGAAGATGGACCAAATTAATCTAAAAATTCTTGTAGAAATAGTCACCTTGGATTGTGATGTCAAACATTCGCAATGCATATCTACTACACTTTTCATTGACTCTCAACATGTATCACACTTCAACAGTATAATCTTGTCACTTTTGAAACAATTGTGCTATCCACTATCCATTGTTAGTAGACCTGATAGTTATCCACTATTAGTAGACTTGATAGTCATAACATTTAAAAAATATCAACTAAACGTGTACTTTCAAAGTAAGAACACAACACCACAAAACTACATTGAAATGACAATGCATTGTAATGTATACTATTTGTTGGTAATACAAGGGGAAACAACTAAGAGGGGGCGATGAATCAATTGTCATAGAACTTCAAAACTTATTCAAATTATTAATCTTATTCTTAGATCTAATAATTAACCATGAAAGCATGAATCAACAACACATTAGAAACAAAAATAACCAGCATGAATCAACAACACATAAGAAACAAAAATAACACCTAGATTTTAATGTGGAAACCCTATTAGGGGAAAAACCATGGTGGAGGTCAGTCCACAAGATTATACCCTATTAAAAGAATAAGGAAAATGAAATATGGGGAATACACATGCATTCTAGCACACTACCTAGAGCTCACTGCTCAATTACAAAGGAAGAAACACTATCTTACAAAGAGATTCAGATTAAAGCCATCCAGATTAAAGCCATCCAAATTTTAAAGTTATAAAATAGTATCTACTAATTCCCGATTACAGTACCAATTAAGCACATGGACACTTCTTCAATCTTCTTCACTCTTCTTCTCACTTCACAATTCTTCACACTTTGCTCTTCCTTCGACTGATATGAACACACATAAACACTTGGAATCCACTGGCATACATTTGTTCACTTCAATTTGAATAAACAAATTATATATCTAAAACATCAAATTTCATTGCTACAAGTCGGCCACAAAGAAATAATAAAATGATTATAAATTGTTGGCCCAAATCATTTAAATATTATCAATGCAAATCAACCAAATTCAGCCACAACTTAGTGAGGACCCAAAACAATATCTCCAACATGAAAACACTTCAATTAATTACTACTTGAAGATCCACAACATGCTTCAAAACAATGTTGACCAAGGACAAGAAAAACATGAACACAAAAGATAAAATCGCCAACCACAATCACATCGATCAATGCAGACATGCAACAAAGATAGAGCATGATCTAGAAACATCCAAAAGCAATATGATTCACCAAAGAAGCATCTATAGGAACTGAACTAACTGAAATAGTATCATCCTCAATCAGGAACCCCAATTGAAGAAGCATAAAAACTATCTGAATTGAAATCTACATAACTTGATCAAATCTTCATGCAGATCTCTGAAACTTGAACTGGATATACTAGATACACTTAGAAACAAACCCTTTAGTCCACGACCTATGATCATCAACATACAAAACATATTGATAGACTGAACTTCACTTTATCACTGACAACCTGCATCTTATTTATTTACAATTTTCTCAATATACTTGACTTATACAACATCAAATGCATTTATGGGTATGTGCAGGATCATCATGGAAAAAATAGGCCCTTAAGTGGCAAAAAATTTAGAAAAATCAGAGTTAGGCAACTTGACGTAAAAATTTGCATGCCATTCGCGCATATTATTCAAAATGCGTAAGAATAAAAGTGCGCGCGTCCTAGGAAGTAAATCAGAATGTAAGCTTTCAACACTAGGTTTATTTTATTTTTTAAATATCTATTTGGTGAAAATATGAAATTTCAATGCAGTAGTACTTCAATTTCACAGAAAAATAAGAAGTAGGTGTCTATCTAACGACCTTAACTACAATAAAATGATAATATTTTTTATAAGATGTTAGATATAAGTAAGGGACTCATGCTCAGATGTGATGCATTTTTTTTGTAATTTTTTTCCAAATAAATAATTAATTGTGATTTTTTTATTAAAATTTTTTAAAAATATCAAAAATCATATGTCTAACCACCTTAACTTGGTCAAAACTTGAGGAATTTTTTT
>VDFB02271358.1:1115192474-1115203987 GCA_007258455.2 Sequoia sempervirens | reverse complement strand
CTCTCTCCCGCTCTCTCTCTCCCTCTCTCCCACTCTCTTCCACTCTTCTACTCTCTCCCTCCCTCTCTCCCACTCTCTACCACCCTCTCCAGCTTTCTCCCACCTTCTTCCTCCCTCTCTCCCACTCTATCCAACTCTCCCACCCTCTCCGACCTTATCCCACTCTCTCAGGTCACAATCTCACACACTAAATCCATCTATCTCTCTCCCCTATACCCTTATAACCCTCTACCATATACCCTAAACCCTAAAGCTTTAACCCTTAAACCTTCTACCATCTACCATTAACCCTTAGGTCTATGTGTACACAAATCGGATATCCGATTTGAAACGGATATCTGATTTCTAGACCGTTACTTTAAAACAACAAATTTTGTATATATATGCTTTTTACAAATCAGATATCCGATTTGAAACGGATATCTGATTTGTAAAAAGCATATATATACAACTATTTTCATTGTTTTAAAGTAATAGTCTACAAATTGGATATCTGTTTCAAATCGGATATCCGATTTGTAGACCGTTACTTTAAAACAACAAATTTTTTATATATATTCTTTTTACAAATCGGATATCCGATCCAAATCAGATATCCGATATGGAAAACTAGGATTGGTGTTTGCTTTGGTGGTGTGTACTAACACCCGAGCCTAAAAAAAGTCAACATGATATTTTTTGCATTTTTGGGTTGATGAAAGATGTGTTTTTTTCCTCATTGCCACTTTTTGGCATACCAAGATCCTACACATACCCTTATACTTTAAGTTATATTTCATGTATATAGTTTCTTTGGTAGAGAAAGACAAAGACAAAGACAAAGACAAAAGAGACACCTCAACAAAATGCATTCTAAAAACTTGGCATTCACATTTGGTAAGCACCAAAGTTGGTGCTTGCCAAATTGATTGCATTTTTGAAATATCGAGCCATAGACTTGGTTATCTAAGCCATTTGATGAGCACCAAATTTGGCACTAACAAAGTGGTCAATTTGGATAAAAAAAATAAAAATGGAATCTTTTTTGTGTCACAGATTGGTGTACATACCTGTAGAGAGAAGGTCATCTAGTGCAAAAATTCTCTAGTCTTGCATATTACTTAATGCTTGGTACCATTGGCATTAGTCTTTCAGTATGATGGTTAATTCACAAGATAGAAATTTTTCAAGTGGGAGATTATTGGAATATGAAGTTAATTTTACATTTATTCTAGTAGTGATGAATAATTGTGTAGAACTGAGATCTTAGTACCTGCAAAACATAAAGAACACACACATTAGAAGATTGAAATGCAAGTTAGAATCTAAGTTCCCCATGAAATCCATTCACAAAGCTTAATTTAGGAAATGAGATGAAGAACACAATAAGAAAGCAATAAAGAGAGATTGAAATTCTGATTAAACAAGCAAACTCTTGATCCCATGGGGGAATTGGTGCCAATTTGATGTGAAAATTGGCCATTTCCCAACTCCAATGATGCAATGTTGATTGGTGATGAAGAGTGATCCACTTTGTTGATGATTGAAGTGTGCTCCAAGATGAAAATCTACATAACCAAGCTAAGATTGGATAAAAATGGATGATAATTGCTATGGATTTGAGTATAAAAACTTTGCTCAAATTGTGGATGATAAAATGAGGAAAGAGACCTCTTATTTATAGAATGGTACAATGGAGAAATGTCCAAAATGGAGCAATGTGGGACTAGCATTCAACCAATGGCAAGGTGCCACTTGTCAAGAGATGGATGGATGAAGGATGTGCACATTTTGATGAATGTGCCCATAAATGCAATTAGGTGATATTTGAAATTAGTGAAATGACATGTAAGAGGGAAAAGAAATGTGTTAAATGCCACTTGGCTCAAGGTAAAAGGACTTATTAGGTGAAGTAAATGTCTTGTTGGAAGGACAAAGCCCACTTTGATTTGAATTCAAATTTGAAAGAATATTCCTCCATTATGCCATGTTGAGAGAAAATAGAGATTTAATAAATGAATTAAATCTATTTTCATGTGCAAGTGGCAAAAGCTAGAGGATGGGGCTTGCATTAGGATTAAATTAATCAAAGGTTAATTAATTTAATGAGAGATTAGATGATGTGACAAATTTGATTTAGATTTATAGGTTGATTTAAATCGAAGATGAGAAGAATGTGATTTTTAGACTTAGTTAAATAAATATTTTATTTTATTTAACAAAAGAGGGTGATTAGTTAGCTTAAATTAAACAAGGTTTAATTTATTTAATTTAATAGATAGACCTTAGAAATTTAATCAAATAAAGTGAATTATTTAATTAAATATGGACATAAGGTTAATTAGATCAGATTGATTGCTTTAATTAACAAGAGGGAAAGACTTAATTAGATAAAATGATTTTTTTAATTAAGAAAGGAAAATTGATGAATTTAATCAAATAAGGGTATTCGATTAAATGGTTAGATTGAGGGATGATTTAGGATGAAATGGTGTTAATAATTGGGATCAAGTATGTCGGTATATTTTCCATGTCTACAAATTGATATTGAAGTTCCTAGGTAGTGCTTCAAATATGCACCTAGTACGACTGAAGGCCTTCTATTCAATTGAAGGTTGAAGTGATGAGGGGTCCTAAGGGGGCTATCATAGCCCCTTGGATGTTGAAGGTGTTAAATCTGTTAAAGATATTTTTTTTAACTTACTATTTATGGTAATTTTGTCAAATGTACGACATTTAGTTGCATGAGTCACACTTTCTATTTCTTGAAAGTTTTGTTCAATAAGGATTGTGCAACTCAATTTTCTCATTGATATTCAAAGTCATGTTTTGTATACTTTTTGAAGATTGTTGTAACTATGAATATTTTCTAAGAAATAAAATATGAGAGATATTTTCTCGTGGTTTTTCCCTTGTATAATTTTATCGGGTTTTCCATGTAAATTTTGTATTTTATTTGTTTTTATTATTTTTCTCTAAAAGTTTGTACTGTCAATTCTCTAACATAATAACAGTGAAATTTCTACTTGATTGTAGGGTATCAAATTTTATAGCTTAACCATAGCTCTATAAATACAAACATGTATAATGAATGGCTTCAACATGTGTTACCATCAATTATATTTTGAATTGTAGGTGAATAGTTTTTTGGTTAGTGCTTGTTTCTCAAAAAAAATGGGGTCATGTCAAAAATAACTTTGTTTATTGATAATTGCATAAACAAAAAACTGCAATCATAGATGTATGACATGTCACATTTTTTCTAACTATGAATACAGGTTAGAAGTAAAGACAAGACATTTCTACATTCTATTGTAGTGAATTCAAACATTTTATATAAAAATAAATTTACACAAATATATTCAAAAGTATTTGAATTGACATAAATTCAAAAAAAGTTGAAAATTATCTTGAATTAAAAAATATAAACACTAACATTACACAAATATATTTTAAAAACATTTAAATATGTTATCTTAATTAAAAAAGAAGAAAACCCTCTAACATCCAACAAAAATAAAAACCATACTAACAGTGTTTAATATTTTTAATTAAAATTAATTTAATATAATATTTAAGAAATAAAAAATAAAAAATCTTGAATGGGAGAATTAAAGAGTTCAAATGATGTTATAAAAAAGAAAAAGAAAAATGTTTTGTTTTCAATCGCTCAAAATGGAATAATGAAACGCACACAAAATCAGCTTACTCTGAAAGGCCGATATAAACTCTTTCTTCTTATACACATATTTTTCGAAAACGAAAATCAATTTTTAATTACCAGCGACCAAGATTAATATTTAGCTTTTGAAAATGGTTTGGAAAAGAAAAGATGACTCACATTTTTTAAGATTATCTAAGAAGTTTCCGACTGACTTCCGCTGTAAGATGATTCACCGGTGACACTGCTCTTGAAAGCAACGTCATCGGGAATTCTGAAAGCGATATCGACGCGTAGCGTACGTAAGAAACGCAAGGCAGACACGCATACTCATGTGTTGGCATTTATCTTACACGTCCGCGTACTTTCCCCTTTACTTCACCCCAAAGGAAACAGACCTCCACATAACCCCACTTTCGCTATCTCATACATGTCTATTTAACACGTTACTCAACACTTTAATGCTCTATACATTCCAAGCAATAAAACCATACTAAGTTACAGGAATTGCAGTTGCTTTAAACACCTGACAGATGGATCTCAGAACAGCTAAAATTAGTGGGACAATCCAACAATGTTCCTTCGGCCTGCTACCTCTGAACATAAAATTAGCAAGGCCACCTTCTGCATACGTTGGGAAGAAGACCAACATGAAAAAGTTCGTTGTTAATGCTGCCAGTTCAGGCGAATCAGGTACTTAATTGTTTTACTCATATGTTTTTGTTTTTGTTTTTCCTTCAATTACAAACTTCTTTCAGACATCGAAATTGAACTTAGGAAATTGCGACTACTGTATTGCAGGGCCTGGGCGAATGGTAGACGAGGATATGGTAGTTTTGAGAAACCGAATGCATCAGCTGAGAATGGAGGAAATAAATTATATCCCTCCCAAGCACTGGATGGAGTGGGAAAAAAAGTGGTATCCCACTTATCATTCAGATGTGTGTTCTTCCCTCCTGTGGCTGCAAAACATTCTACTTAACACAAGACCTGGCGTTGCTATGGCGACCGTGGCTTCAATTTCGTTGAGCGTTCCAGCATGTCTCTTGCTTCTCCTTTTTCAGATCTCACTTGCTCTCAATGGAGTAACCCTGGAGTTTCTCAGTTATTTGCAGCGGTAGGTTCGCAAAGGCAAACCTTTATTAGAAAGTTCTTACCGGATGTGGACCATATACTCACACATTTGGGTTAGCTTCCAACACAAATATATGTCCCCGTATTCCTCTTATTATATAGCGCTATGAGATTATGTCCAGAAACATCTGTGTTTCTTTACTCGTAAGATTGTAAGATGCACAGATCATTGCTTAAACCTTAAGCAGATGTTTCTTACGATTTTGTTATCGGATGTAGTGAACGCAAGTTGTATGCTCCGAATTTTTAGTAATGGGATGTCAGATTACAAGACAGGTGTCTTTGCCTTATTCTCTTATTGTTGGCCACGTGTTTCAGAGATTAAAGATTTTATAATTAAAATTTTATGAAATAGAATAGAAAATAGATTTCGTTGTTATAGAGGATCTCAAATTGACAGTTATTTTTGTCCTTTTCCGTTCTCTTCATCGGTGTAAACATCCTTCACGTGTCATGAATGTTTGGGGAATTCGGAGGACCGATAAGGGTAAAAAAATTTATGGGGAATGGTTTCTTAGTGGTCGTGGCATATAAATATTGTTGTTTTATATATATTACATTTATCTAGCTTATTTTGATATTTTTCCTATGAAGTTATATTCCTTTAGAAAAATCTAAATAATTGGATATTTTTTCAACAATCTATAGATATTATGATCAAATCTAGACATGGTAGTGTGTAGATATTTTGGTACAATCTTTATTTTACAATCTTTGTTTGTCCTTGTTTGTCCTTAATTATCATGAATGGTATGTTAATTAAATTATTTTGATGGCGCATTATTGTTGTGTACTAAATTTTAACTATGCCATTTATTCATCTTCACATAATTGTAGTTTATGAAGAACTCATTAATTAAATTATGCACTATTAGCAAAAGACAGGTGGATCTTAATTGAAAGGGCAGGAGAGTCTTCAAAAATTCTTATTAGTTAATTTCTATAAATAAAAAAAATAAAAAAAATAAAAAGTAAACAAAAGTTCCAAAAAAGATATATGTTAATATATTTGATATAAATTATTTATAAGATATATCCATAAATCTTGACCGTTAATTTTAAAATAGAACCGACAAAAAGTCATTGCTATTCATATGCATGTATGTAGAGCAGAGTTCATGTATTATATACTATTAGAAACTTGTAATAAGTCTCTTATCCTCAAACATTCATTGAACTACAATTCATAACAATTTCAAAAGTGCATTGCATATTCTTTTTCCTACAACACTTGGTATATCGCACTAACCCATATTTATAATCTTTGTGTTCATTGTGCTTGTTTTTTATCTCCATGAATTCTCCTAATTCTTATACGATATCAGAACCTAGAGGGAGATATTTTCAGGCCAAAGGTGAACGGAATTGTATTTGGTTTGATTCCATTACTGTGTGAACAATTTGCAGGAGCTATTATCCCAAATCTGAGCAGCGTGGGGGTGGTTTGAAGCAGAGAAATCAAACGCCGCATCTCCTCATTTCATTCCAGAGACCCCACACAGCCTTCAATTAACAAATTGAGGGCAAATTTTAGGTCGATCTGCATCAGGGCTCGACATATTGAAGGTGAGATTTGTAGGCTTTACAACTCGCGAGTCTTCACTTCTCTTATTATTGCATCCCTTCACGATTTGGTGCGTTCGAAAGCGCCATATTTGGCGTCCTTTTAACCCTCAAGGGAGCATTTGAGCCGCCATTAATTGTTGAGTGTTTTGAACCTGTGCACGCTCACGTTCGAAATCTGGGCGTTCATATTGGAGTTCGACGTTTGAAATTCGGGGATCACGATCTAAACTCTGCATAAGCACGTTTAGGGGAGAGGACCTAGTAGTTGAGCACCCTAACTCCACGCTTCTAATTATCTTACTCGGAAATTTCAAATCACACCTATTTTTTTACAGCAGCTTACTTGGCAAGTCCCCTGTTTATAGCTAAGGTTTCAGGCCACATCATCAAATTTGATGCCACATCAGCATGCTTTTTGTCAAGGTGTCGAAAAAGGCCCAAAAAACAAAAGTGAGACCAATACTTGTGCATTCACAGCATGTTTTATTGAGCACTAATGTGGAATCACATGATTGGTTGTTTTTTAGATCAAAGGAATACATTTTTTTAAATTATGGGTAGTCATTATCAACAGTAACAACTTGAAAGTCAAAACTATTGGTCCAATATTGATACAAATATTGGACATTATATAAACAACTACTATCACAACTATTGAAACATGCTTAGGGACTGGGTCCTCTCCCCTAAATTGTTGGTCACGCTCAGACCCAAGCTCGAAAGGTACTGGTCATGGTCAGACCCAAGGCCCGCAAGGTGCTGGTCATGGTCAAACCCAAGCCCACAAGGAACTCAATGGAAATTTTCTTGTGAGGCCGTAGAAAGCCATACCCTTGATGGGCATCAACTAGAAGGTGGGGCATACTATTCACTATTTTTTTAATGCCAATTTGTTGAGGCCATCTTCTTCCCCAAAGCATATATGTTAGTAGTGGGCAGGGGAAAAAGCTTTCTTCATCTTAAGATCCTAGTCCATGGTAGTTAAGCCTTTGGTTCTTTCCAATCCAAGGGGGTTTAAAATCCTCTCTGAAGCTCCTGGTCACATGGGAGTTAATCCCTCTTAAGCTCCTAGTCACATGGGAGTTAAGCCCTTGATTCTTTCCAACCCAAGGGGGTTTAAAATCTTGTCTAACATTTTCCTCTTTTTGAAATATTTGGTGCAAAAATAATTTTTCAACAATTTGAAGAAAGTTTAATAACTTTTGGTCAGTAGCTTAGAATTGAGTGTTGTTTTTTGCATAAGTGTTTGTTTCTTTCACAATGCATCCAATGGGCATACCATTGCACTCCCACGATAAAGTGTCAGTTTATGCTTTGTTTAGCCTACTTACAAAGTTCACTCCTTCTATAAAGTGTCAAATTAAGGGGGGGAATAAATAATCAAGCAACTTTTCTTTTTGTTTTTTGTCTTTATTGAGGTTCTTCTTGATCTACCTCGTGACAATAAACTTGCCAAGACTTATAAAAATAAAATAAGTATGTAAATGCAATCACATAAAGTGCCACAAACTAAAATGTGTGTTCCATATGGAGAGAATTTGAAATATGTACTTACACTGAATTATAAAGTGTAATGAGGGGTTGTGTAGAGCCTTGATTTGACATCATAGTGATGGATCCTCGTGATTCTCACCACATGATTTTTGTTTCCTTGCTTTGTCATCACAACAATGGATCCTCATGATTCTCACGTCATGCATGTGTGCCTTGATAAACACTCTTTCTCAGTTTCTTGTACATCCTTTGGACCTAAATCTGGGTCTAAATTCCTTACACACTTTTGTTCCCAGTTTCAATTCATCTTCTTCTATCACTTAGCATTAAGGGGGGATTATGACAATTTTATGCTAATTCTTATTTCAATGAAGAAACTTGGAGAAATATTCTTTTCTGGAGGTCTCATGAACCTTCTATCTTGATCTCTCGTATGGGGGATTATTTTAGTGGATCACATTTTGAGATTCTAGTACTCCTAATCAGAGTACTATTTGTATTTTCAACTTCACAAAGTTTGGTTGCCTTTGTGTAAATGTTTAAGTAGTGTTCATATGTTCACTCATGTAGTGTTTTGTATCTCTTATCTTGATCCATATTTCTTGGAGATTCATTAATTCTAGTAGACACCAATTCATCTTCAATAGAGTTTACAACTTTGACATGCTTCAGTAATTCTTCACCCTGATGTTTCTATCATCATAGGGCATATTTATATAAAGTCTTAAATCCTTCTCTTTCTCTTCTTTGGAGAGGAGTTTTGTTCTCATTGGGTAAAAGCACAAAGTTGTGTCACACTTTATAAAAGAAACGACCAACATTGATCCAACTTTTAAACTTGAATCACTAAAAAGTGGCATATATGTTTTGAATTTTCAAATGATGTAAACTAGTAAAATATGCATTTTTTAGTATATTTTATGTTTATATATATGTGTGTGTGTGTGTGTGTGTGTAGTTTTTAATAAATTAACACTATAATTTAGTTGCTGATAAAATGCTGAAAAATGAAGCTACATGAGACATCAGACTTTTTATAGTAAATTTATTTTTAATTTTTTTAATTTTTTGAATTTATTTATAACTTGAAACTTTAGTGCATGGATATATTTTTTTATAATTTTGATAAATATATATTTTTAAATAAATATTAAAATGTGTGTGAATAAAAAAGTAATTGTTTCCATCATACATCAACTTTCATATTAAATATTTATCTAAAATGGAAAAAATATATACCATCTTGAAATAGATTCTTTTATCTAGCGCATCATATTCTTTTAAATTTTTTTAATAAGTTTTAATATTTTTTCTTGCAATGGTAATCAATCTAATATTTTGTGTTGAGAATCTACTTTTAGTAAAAATAAAAAATAAAATATAAATAATAATTAAACTATTAAAATAAATATATTTTTTAAAACTACACTTATAGGTCTACAAAAGGGTATTTTTTATATTTTTTTAAAAAATGTTATTTACATTAGTATGAGTTATTGAAATTTCAAGTTTTTCAAATAATTTTTATTTTTTGGTAAATTGGACTCAAGGTGGTGCTCCATATATTTTTAGCCAACAATTTTAGTTGAAAGAGTTGTGGAAATATCTAACTTAGCTAGAATGAATCTTACTAGATCATATGTTTGACCAAAATTATTTTTTATTTAGAAATACTTAAATTTAGTTGCGTTGACAAGTTGGCTTAAAGTGTGACACAACTTTGTGATTTTCTCATTTTTCTTCATTTGTGAGAGAATGCATTATACATGGGTATCTAACATGGGCTCATAGTTGGAACTCATTTAGGTATATATTTGCACTAAGGGGCGATTATAATAGTGTTATGCTAGTGCTTCTTTCAATGAAGCAATGTAGGAATTTTTTTTTTGTGAGGTCTCATGAACCTTCTATCTTTATCTCTCATAATGTACATGGGTACCTAACATGACCTCGTAGTCAAGATCCATTTCTATCTATTTGCACTTTTGTGATCTCCCCAAGTATCACTTAAGGGGGGGTGTTAGAGTGAATAATTTATCTATTCAATATACTTAAGTTTACTTAGGTTGATGAGGTTAGACAAAATCTTTTCTAATTGAATGTACAACCTTTAAACCTCTAGAGGTTACCAAGTTATTTGGTAAACCTCATGTGCTACCTTTTTTAGGTTGAAATATTTTCCATCTCACCTCAAAGGTCACTTAACACTTGGCATCAAGGTTGATGACTTGGTACAATAGCTTGCTGGTTTGCATATTCCAAGTGGTCCAAATGTTGACACCTATTGGACACTTTTCTACTCATTTATGCCACTTCATGGGGGCATTTTCCAATCCACATGATAGGTGGATTGCCTCTTCCTTGCTTATATATGCAAGGATTCCTCATTTTTACATTTAGGTTGACTTAAATACAATATTTGCATTGTTCATTTTGCTTGTCTTTTATCTCCATGATCTCCTAATTCTTATAGCTATCATGTGGCATCTTTGGGCATGTGTTGCATTTCCATGATGGAGATAATTTAAGATATTTCTCTTGCTTTAATTAATTTAAGCATTTTCTTTTGAATTAAATTGTAGGAAATGGATTGAGGGGGGGTAGAATGCCCCCATATCCTTTTATTTTGATAGTTGAAGTGATTTTGTTAGAGTTTTGTGTAAAATTTGAAAAATTTCAAGAATATAGGGTTATCATGCCCAATTTTAAGTAAAATGATGAAAATGTGAGTTTTATAGCTTGAATAGGGTGTTGGCCATATTTTCACCAAAAAGGTATTCTTAGAATTTTCTAATTTCATTATGAATTTCCATGGTGGAATTGGGTAATTTTTTGTTGTTTTTACATTGTTGAAATATAAGAAAATTTGAAAGTTTTATGTGAAAATGATTCAATTTGAATGTTTGGAAAAGATGGAACTTCTTCAAAAGAGATGTTATGCAATGTGGGAAAATTTCATTGAATTTTGAAAAGATTAGAATTTTTTAGTGGTTTTTATGTCACTCTTCGGAGGGTGTGATGATTGTGTTGGAATGTTTTCATAAAGGTGTACATCATGAAATGTGATATTATGCATTATGGAAAAGTATTATTGAAATTTGGAAAAAATCATTCTTGCATTGGTTTTCATGGTTCACTTGTTGGTGAGTGTGAAGAGCCTAGAATTAAGGTACTGGAGATGGTTATGGCAGTGGCTCCAATGTGTCCCTAGCCCAAAGTGGAAAGTATGTTGATCATAAGTGTGGATTCATTTAATAAAGTGATAACTATTGACACATGGATAATTAATTAACTAAGATAATGGATGCATGTGTTGGTTCTCAGTTGTTTTTGTTTTGTCCTTGATGTCAAAAGTGGTTCGTTGATATGAGGATATATGTGATGATATGCTTCATGGATGATGATAGAATATATGCTTTTAGTAATAGTATTATGGATTTGCTTGTCCTTATAGTTGTGTGATAATCCAGATATGGATTTTCTTGTCCTTACAGTTGAGTGATAATCCAGGTTTTGATATTTTGATATACATGATGATGTTAGTTGATAGTGTTTATCTAATTTATAGATTGATGCTCAGATAGTTTTTGTTTATGCTTGACCACTTTCAGATTATCTGGTTTTAGGTATATTGATGCTCAAACAGTTCTAGTTTATGCTTGATCAATTTTAGATTATC
>VDFB02271358.1:1115164629-1115192374 GCA_007258455.2 Sequoia sempervirens | reverse complement strand
TGAACTTAAAAGGCTTAAATGCAAAATTTAGGAACTAGAGGTACAACTTCAAAAGAGAATTGATACTAATAAGGCATTAAACCAAAAATATTGTAAATATGAAAAGATTATTGAATTTCTAAACAATCAAGTGTTAGAAAAGAAAATGGTTAAAGAGGAAAAAGGAGTCAAGTTGAAAGAGAAAGAAGAAATGTGTAATAAGTTAGAAAAATAACTTGTTTCATTGAAAAAGAGAGCAAAAGAGAATTCTCTGTCTAATGATACAAATAATCTGATTTTAAAACTAAAAATAGAAAGCAAAGAGAGAAAAAGGATAGCATAAGTAAATAGAACCAATTTAGAAGTCAGAGCAACTGAGTTTCAAAAAAATTAAAGTGAGATTGTCAATTTTAAAAAAAGTCTAGAAGACATCAAATTACAAAAATTTCACAAAGGAACTAAAGCTCTTGATGATATGTTGAGTAAGCAAAAGCATTCCAATGATCACTTTGCTTTATGGCTTGAGAAAGGACAAAGTTCTAGTGTCAATGATGAATCTAAAAAGGAAATTTGGTTTGTGACAACTAATGGGAAAAGCTTCAAGGTTAGGCAAACTCCTAAGAAGAAAATAGACTTTAACTATCATGATCTAGAGATAGAAAGCAATGTTGTTAACAGATTCACAGGTTTCTCATCTACCAAGAAGTGTCAATCAATAAGGTACAATTATTCCCAATTCCATAGTTACTGCTATTCATGCCATGTTTATGGACATAGGGCTAGAGATTGTGAAAGTTATGCCAGAAATAATTATGGATGGAATAAGGGAAATAGTACTTATAGTTTGTTAAATCATAATCATGGCACTATATGTTATACTTGTCACAAATTTTGCCATGTAGCAATTAACTATTGGTGGAATGATAAGAATGGTAATGGAAGTTCCTATAGAATGCCTAGAAGAAGTTATCGTTCTTTTGGTTCATATCATAATGTTATGTGTTATAGATGTAACTATTTTGGACATAGAGCTCATTCTTGTAGAAATAATTTGTTGAAGTCATCTAGAAATAACAAGAGGACAAATATCTTGACCAACAAACAATAGGAAAATACCTTAGACAAGAAGAAGATAGGTGTTAAGAAGGTTTGGAGAAGAAAGGAAAACTAGGAGAAGGATGAGTTAAGTCTTGTGCATATTGCACAAGTGTCCTCTACTAGTGCATAGAGAGAGGCATGGAGTTAGGAGGAGTTGTCAAATTTTTTATCTCTTACCCTAGGAAGGTTAGAAGGTGTGTTGTTTGTTGACAATATTTAATTCAAGAGTTTATATGATACTTCTTACAGTGGTATCTCAGATCAAGGCTAATACAGTCCTTATATTGTTATAGTTTGTACTTTAACATTGGCATACATCAGGTTAATGGCCTTTGTGTCTATACATCAAATTTCAATGTATAAATCTTGGATTCACATGTTAACACATTTTGAAGGTTTGAGAATTGTTAAAGCAGTTCAAACCTAGATTTGATTTGGGTTAACAGTTATATTTATAAGGTTAAAAGATGATAGTTTTGGATGTTGTGGTTGTGTTGCTGATATGTGGTTGTAATTGATGTCAAACTATTAGAATAAATGCATTTGGCATTGTATATGTCAAGGATATTGAGAAAATTGTAAAGAAATAAGTTACAGGTTGTTAGTGGTAAAGTGAAGTTCAGTCTGTCGATATGTTTTGTACATTGATGATCAGAGGTTGTGGACTAAAGGGTTTGTTTTTTAGTGTATCTATTTTATCCATGTCATGTTTCAAAGATCTGCTTGAAGATTTGATCAAGCTATGGAGATTTCCATTTAGACAGTTTTTTTGTTTCTTGAATTAGTGTTATTGATTGAGGATGATACTATTTCAGTTAGTTCAATTGCTTCGAATGGTTCTCTAGTGATTCATGTTGCTTGTGGATATTTCTAGATCATGCTCTATCTATGTTACATGTCCGCATTGATTGATGTGATTGTGGTTGGCGATTTTCTCTTGCGTGTTCATGTTTTTCTTGTCGTTGGTCGACATGGTGCTAAAGCATGTTGTGGATCTTTGAGGAGTAATTAATTGAAGTTGTTTCATGTTGGAGATATTGCTTTGGATCCCCACTAAGGTGTGGTTGACTTTATTTAATTCACATTGATAATCTTTAATGATTTGGGATGACAGTTTATATTCATTTTATTATTTCCTTCTGGCCAACTTGTAGTAATGAAATTTCATGTTGTGGATATATAAGAGCAATTGTTTATTCGAATTGTAGTGCATGAATGTATGCCAGTGGATTCCAAGTGTGTGTATGTTAAAATATCATTCAAAGGTAGAGCAAAGTGTGAAGAATTGTGAAGAAGTGTGAAGAAGAGTGAAGAAGAGCGAAGAAGTGTTCATGTGCTTAATTGGAACTGTAATCAAGCATTAGCAGATGCTATTATCTTAGTTCAAAATCTAGATGGATTTAATCTGAATCTCTCTATAAGACAGTGTGTCTTCCTTTGTAATTGAGCAGTGAGCTCTAGGTAGTGTGCCTGAATGCATGTGCATTCCCCATATTTCATTTTCATTATACTTTTAACAGGGTATAATCTTGTGAACTGACCTCCACTATGGGTTTTCCCGTAACATAGTTTCCACTAAAAATCTTAGTGTTATGTGTGTTTCTGATGTGTTGTTGATTCAGGATTTCATGGTTAATTATCAGATCTAAGAATAAGGTTAATAAGTTGAATAAGTTTTGAATTTCTATGAAAACTGATTCACCCCCCCTCTCAGTTGTTTTCCCTTGTATTGCCAACAATTGGTATCAAAGAAGGTTCCTTAGAAGAATTTTAACAACTTGAGGTGATCTGGGATGGAAAGTTATAAGAAGGATAGTCCAAGATTTGATGGAACAAATTATTCTTTGTGGAATACTCGAATGGAGTGCCATTTTAGATGCATTGGTGAACCCTACTAGAGCATTAAAAGTTATAGGTATGTTATCCCATCGAATAGTACATATACTGAGTATACTATTTGGGCTAAGGAAGCTTTGTTGAGTGCTTTCATTGATTCTAAGATGAAATATGTTCTGGATCTGAAGACTGCTTATGAGATCTGCAAAAAGTTGGAAACCTTGTATGAAGGTGATGCTAATGTGAATATTACTAAGTTGTGGAGTTTGAAAGGGAAATATGAAAGGTTGAGAATGGGTGATGATGAGAACATTAATACTTTCATGCAAAGAGTGAATGACCTTGTGTGTGGCATTAGATGTGCTAGTGGAAAGATAGATGAATCTAATATTATTTCTAAAGTGCTTAGATCCCTGCTTGATTCTTATAAAGTCAAAGCTAACTTTCTATTGAAGAGCTATGAACTATAACAAACATAACCAGAGATACATTGGTTGGTAAGCTGACTACTTTTTAGTTGATTGAATTTGGTGATGCCCTTCCTAAGGTTGAATCTACATTTAAGGGTACTACTTTTAGGAGAGATCGATAGAGATGTGATCCAGGTGAGAGTTCATCTAGAAAGACATTCAAGTATGAGGATGAAATTAGATAGTTTGAAGAAGAATATATAGAGCTAGAAGAGTTGGAAGCACTTATTGTCAAAAGAGTACTGAGAGGAAAAGGTAAGTATAAAGGAAAATTACCTCTTAAATGATTTTCTTGCAATAAGATAGGCCATTTTGCATCAAGGTGTTTGGAAAGTGTTGCTAAACCAAGACATAACAAGCCTAGATTTCAAAAGAAGTGTTACTATGCTGCTAATGAAGGCGTGACAGATGATGAATCTGATAAAGGAAATAGATGTGATGATGAATGTAGATTTATTACTATCAAGGAAAATAGTCATGTATTTATTGAATCTGTTGGTTATACTAATGTGGAAAAATCCCTAGCTACTCAAGATCAAGAAAAAGATGAATGGGTAATTGATAGTGGATGTTCACATCATATTGTAGGAGACAAAATTTAGTTTGTAAGATTGGAAAATATAATGGTGGCAATGTGAGATTTGGTGATAATACAACTAGTGTGATCTGTGCAAGAGGTTGCATTTCTCTTTATTGTAAGCATAATACCGATGATGCTCTATATGTAGAAGGATTGAAGCATAATCTTTTGAGTGTTGGTCAAAAGGTTGATAAGGGATACAATCTTTAGTTCATGGATGGAAAGTGCAAAATATTGAGTTTTGAAAATGAAATTGCATCAGGTATAAAGACAAAAGGTAATATCTTTCACTTGAGTGTTGCTAGTAAAAGTTGTTTGATTGCTCAAGTTGATGAAAGTTGGTTATGGAATAGGAGGTTGTGTTGTGTTAACTTTGATAATATTGTCAAGATGAGTTCCACTAAGACTGTGAAGATCTACGTAAGTTGGTGAAACCTACCAATGCAATATGCAAGGAATGTCAATTGGGAAAACAAACCATAATTTCATTTCAAAGTAAAAAGCATTGTTCAAATGAATTGTTAGATCTTCTACATACTGATCTATGTGGTCCCTCTAAGCTCAAAATTTTAGAAGATTACAAGTATTTCATGTTACTCATTGATGATTATTCTAGAATGGTATGGGTTAATTTCTTAAGGGAGAAATATGAAGTACTAGAAAAGTTCAAGATATTTAAAGCTATGGCTGAGATACAGATAGGTTTGAAGATTTAATGTTTGAGATCAGATGGAGGTGATGAATTCACTTCTAGTGAATTTAATTCTTTTTGTGAAGATCATGGAATAAAGAGACAATTATCTGCACCACAGAGCCCTCAGTAAAATGGAGTTATGGAAAGAAAGAACAAAACAATTAAAGATGTTGCTAAAACTATGATGTTGGAAGGAAATGTTCCTCATATCTATTGGAGAGAATCTATGAATACTATTGTGTACACACTTAATTGGTTACTAATCAAAGGTGATAGTGCTCAGATCCCTTTTGGGCTATGGACTGGTCAAAAGCCTACTATTAAATACTTCAAGATATTTGGAAGCAAATGTTATATTAAGAGATATGAAGACATAGGAAAGTTTGATGCTAGGAGTGATGAAGGTATCTTTTTGGGTTATTATACTAAAAGAAAGGCCTATTGGTGCTATAATAAAAGATTAAATAAAATGGTTGAAAGTGAAAATGTTAAGGTTGATGAAGACTTAGGTGCACCATCCAAAACCTGTGCATATGGCTCTGATGATCAGGATGATAGTACAAATGAAGGAAATCAAGTTTAGACTACTAGCCAAGTGAAAATAAATCCATTAAATTAGGAGAATGAAGAAGGAGAAATAGGTGAAAGACTAGATGAGAGATTAGAAGAGCCTGAAGTTGAAGAAAATCTTAAGAAGACTTTGAGGTATGTAAGATTGAATCATTTATAATATCATATTATTGGTGATAAGAATAAAGGTTTCTAGACTAGGAGAAAGATTACAAAAGAATATTGCTTGATTTCAAAAATTGAGCCTACTAGTGTGAACGAAGCATGTAAAGACAAGCATTGGATTGAAGCAATGAAAGAAGAGTTAAAATAGATTGACAAGAATGATACATGGATTCTTGTTCTTAGACCTATGTATAAGAATGTAATTGGAAATAAATGGGTCTTTAGAAACAAATTGAATGAGCAAGGTGAAATGGTTAGAAACAAATTAGCAAGACTAGTATGTAAAGGCTATTCACAGATGGAAGGGATTGATTTTGAAGAGACCTTTGCCCCTATTGCTAGAATTGCAATTGTAAGATTATTTCTTGCCTATGTTGCTCCCAAGAACTACAAAGTTTATCAGATGGATGTCAAATCAAATTTTATAAATGGTGAATTGGAAGAAGTGTCTATTGAAAAACATGATGGATTCTAGTTGATTGATAATGATAATATAGTGTGTTAGTTGAAGAAAGCATTGTATGGACTCAAGCAAGCCCCTAGAGCATGGAATGCAAGATTGGACAGGTATTTGATGAAGCTTGGATTTAACAAAGGTATTACTAATAGTAATATGTATTTCAAGATTGAGCATGAGGGTATGTGTAGGATCATCATGGAAAAAACAAGCCCTTAAGTGGCAAAAAAATTAGAAAAATCAGAGTTAGGCAACTTGATGTAAAAAAATTCAAATAAGTTATCTATATTATTTCAAAAATATATGTAAGAATAGAATCTATAGAAAATTGAATTTAGTTTCTAAACTACTAGGTTTTATAAAAAAAATCTATTGGTGAAAATTTGAAATTTCAATGCAATGGTACTTAAATTTCGGGAAAAAATAAGAACTACATGTTTGTACGATCCTAACCATAATAAAATGATAATATTTGTTTATAATATTTTACATATAAGTAAAGTATTCTTGCCCTGATGTGATGCATGTTGTTTTGTAATTTTTTCCAAATAAAGTAATTAATTATTAATTTTTATTACAAATTTTTAAAAAATATAAAAACTTGTATGTCGACCACCTTAACATGGTCAAAACTTCATGAAATTCATTTTTATTTTTTAATCCTATAGTATGTGAAGCATAGAATGTGATGCATATTTTGGATTCAAAAAATGTGATACCATTTGAAAGCTATAGATTTTTCAATCAGCCTATCAATTAGGACTTTTTTCATAATTTGAATAGAAAATCAATAATAATTAGATTAAATTCAAAATAAAAATAATTTATATCGGTGGAAAGTTGAGAATCTCCTTTAAATACCCGCTTTTGTTTTCATCAATTTTGGGTAAAAAAATAGTCATCAGCCACATACCCATCATATTGCCACTTTTTGGCCCATCATGATCCTGCACATACCCATGATAAAGATTTGATTGTTGAAGTCTTTGTTGATGATATTATTTTTGGAAGAGATGATGTTTTGTGCATGAATTTTTCTAATGAGATGCATAATGAATTTGAGATATCTATGATTGGTGAGATGAAATTCTTTTTGGGATTGCAAATTGCTCAGTTAGATTAAGGGATTTTAATATCTCAGTCCAAGTATGTGAAGAAATTGCTAAAGAAATTTAGTATGGAAGATTCAAAGGAAGTTGGTACACCCATTGTGAGTGGATGCAAGTTAGCAATAGAAGATGATTCTCCAAAAGAAAATAAGACTATATACAAATCAATGATTGGTGGATTACTATATTTAACTCAAACTAGGCCTAATATCATGAATGTTATATGTATTGTTGCAAGATTTCAAGCAAATCCAAAATAATCTCATGTGACTGTTGTGAAGATAATTTTCAAATACTTGAAGGGAATTGTTTATCTTGGCCTATGGTATCCTAAAGGTGATGATCTTGCTTTGAGTTCCTTTACTAATGCTGACTAGGCACAAGATGTGAATGACAGAAAAAGTACTAGTGGTGGAGCATTTTTCTTGGGTAAGAAGCTAATCTCATGGTTAAGAAAGAAGCAAAATTCCATTTCCTCATCTACTACAAAGGCCGAATACATTGTTCTTGCTAATAATTGTACTCAAGTCCTATGGATGAAGCAGATGTTGAAGGATATTAGAGTTGTATATGATGAGCCTATTGCTATATTATGTGATAATTCAAGTGTTATTAACATTTCCAAGAATCCAATGTTGCATTAAAATATATATATCTATCAAGTTTCACTTTTTGAGGGAGAAGGTAAGTGAAGAGGAAGTTAGATTGGAGTGTGTTCTTACTAAGGAGCAGGTTACAAACATCTTTACCAAGTCATTTCCTAAGGATACTTTTGAGTATCTTAGAGGTAAGTTAGAGGTGATTACCCCTCCTAATCAAAACTAGGATGCATTGCAATGTGTGCACCAGTCCATGCATTTCATAGTCATATCTTGTTTTGGATTGATGTTGTGGTGGTTGCTACTCAGGGGGAGTAGTTAGATGCTCAAAAATTTAGATATGTGGTTTAGAGCTTAGAGAAATTTGACATTGATTTCAAAGGGGGAGAAGATTCATGTGAAAAACTATGAATTATTTAAGAAGAAGAGTCATGTGGGGAGAAGATTCATGTGAAAGAGTTGAGGAGAAAAGAGTCAAAATCTAAGGAGTAAGTGCGAGGAGTTAGTTGTGTTGATGGTGTTTTTCTCATCATGTATTGCTACCAATTCCAAAGGGAGAGATTACATTGGATGTTGTTGTTGTGTTGCTTATATGTCATTGTCATTGATGTCAACACTATTAGCATAAGGGTATGTGCAGGATCATGATGGGCCAAAAAGTGGCAATATGATGGGTATTTTTAGGGTATGTGGCTGACTACTTTTTTTTTACACAAAATTAATGAAACGAAAAGGGTTTTTAAAGGAGATTCTTAGATTTACACCAATATAAATTATGCTTTACTTTGAATTTAATAAATAACTATTATTCATTTTCTATTTAAATTATGACTAAAGTCCTGATTGATAGGCTGATTGAAAAACATCTATAGCTTTCAAATGGTATCACATTTTTTGAATCCGAAACATGTCGCATTCTATGCTTCGTATACTATAGGATTAAAAAAAAAAATTCCTCAAGTTTTGACCAAGTTAAGGTGGTTAGACATATGATTTTTGATATTTTTAAAAAATTTTAATAAAAAAATCACAATTAATTATTTATTTGGAAAAAAATTACAAAAAAAATGCATCACATCTGAGCATGAGTCCCTTACTTATATCTAACATCTTATAAAAAATATTATCATTTTATTGTAGTTAAGGTCGTTAGATAGACACCTACTTCTTATTTTACTGTGAAATTGAAGTACTACTGCATTGAAATTTCATATTTTCACCAAATAGATTTAAAAATAAAATAAACCTAGTATTTTAGAAACTACATTCAATTTGCTACAAATTCTATTCTTACATATTTTTGAAATAATATAGATAACTTATGCAAATTTTTACGTCAAGTTGCCTAACTCTGATTTTTCTAAATTTTTTGCCACTTAAGGGCCTATTTTTTCCATGATGATCCTGCACATACCCATAAATGCATTTGATGTTGTATAAGTCAAGTATATTGAGAAAATTGTAAATAAATAAGATGCAGGTTGTCAGTGATAAAGTGAAGTTCAGTCTATCAATATGTTTTGTATGTTGATGATCATAGGTCGTGGACTAAAGGGTTTGTTTCTAAGTGTATCTAGTATATCCAGTTCAAGTTTCAGAGATCTGCATGAAGATTTGATCAAGTTATGTAGATTTCAATTCAGATAGTTTTTATGCTTCTTCAATTGGGGTTCCTGATTGAGGATGATACTATTTCAGTTAGTTCAGTTCCTATAGATGCTTCTTTGGTGAATCATATTGCTTTTGGATGTTTCTAGATCATGCTCTATCTTTGTTGCATGTCTGCATTGATCGATGTGATTGTGGTTGGCGATTTTATCTTTTGTGTTCATGTTTTTCTTGTCCTTGGTCAACATTGTTTTGAAGCATGTTGTGGATCTTCAAGTAGTAATTAATTGAAGTGTTTTCATGTTGGAGATATTGTTTTGGGTCCTCACTAAGTTGTGGCTGAATTTGGTTGATTTGCATTGATAATATTTAAATGATTTGGGCCAACAATTTATAATCATTTTATTATTTCTTTGTGGCCGACTTGTAGCAATGAAATTTGATGTTTTAGATATATAATTTGTTTATTCAAATTGAAGTGAACAAATGTATGCCAGTGGATTCCAAGTGTTTATGTGTGTTCATATCAGTCGAAGGAAGAGCAAAGTGTGAAGAATTGTGAAGTGAGAAGAAGAGTGAAGAAGATTGAAGAAGTGTCCATGTGCTTAATTGGTACTGTAATCGGGAATTAGTAGATACTATTTTATAACTTTAAAATTTGGATGGCTTTAATCTGGATGGCTTTAATCTGAATCTCTTTGTAAGATAGTGTTTCTTCCTTTGTAATTGAGCAGTGAGCTCTAGGTAGTGTGCTAGAATGCATGTGTATTCCCCATATTTCATTTTCCTTATTCTTTTAATAGGGTATAATCTTGTGGACTGACCTCCACCATGGTTTTTCCCCTAATAGGGTTTCCACATTAAAATCTAGGTGTTATTTTTGTTTCTTATGTGTTGTTGATTCATGCTGGTTATTTTTGTTTCTAATGTGTTGTTGATTCATGCTTTCATGGTTAATTATTAGATCTAAGAATAAGATTAATAATTTGAATAAGTTTTGAAGTTCTATGACAATTGATTCATCGCCCCCTCTTAGTTGTTTCCCCTTGTATTACCAACAAATAGTATACATTACAATGCATTGTCATTTCAATGTAGTTTTGTGGTGTTGTGTTCTTACTTTGAAAGTACACGTTTAGTTGATATTTTTTAAATGTTATGACTATCAAGTCTACTAATAGTGGATAACTATCAGGTCTACTAACAATGGATAGTGGATAGCACAATTGTTTCAAAAGTGACAAGATTATACTGTTGAAGTGTGATACATGTTGAGAGTCAATGAAAAGTGTAGTAGATATGCATTGCGAATGTTTGACATCACAATCCAAGGTGACTATTTCTACAAGAATTTTTAGATTAATTTGGTCCATCTTCTTGATAGTGGATTCATAACAGTATTGGTATAATAGTAATATCTACTTGTTTGGCACCTAAATATCTTTGGCAGTGTGTGGTGACAATGATATTTTGATGCTTTCTGATCATAGAACTTACACTTTGGATTAATTTTCTAGTGATAGAATGCTCTTATTGGTTTGTAAAGGGTCTGATTGTTGTTCTTTCATGGTGTGATAAAGAACAGTTTGTTGATGCTATAACTATGTATTAAAAATGTTGTCTGAAATCTGAAATAATCATGCTTGTAGGACTTTACACAAGTTGTATGAAAGACAGTGCTAATGCAATAAGGTAGTAGTAATGAAATTTTTACACTAGGTCAAATTTATCATATTTCTATGTAAAGAATTAGGGGAAGCTTCTTTCTACAATTTTTCTTTAAATATATGAGTTAAATGGTTCTTTGATTGTTGTGGAAGCAATGATATTGTGATTGCTCATATGATTAACACAAGGAGATATATGACACAAAGTTATTTAATTATGACTAAAGTAATGATATGTTGATAGTCTTTGATTCTTAATTCCTACTTTCAGATGGATATGTTCTGGTTGGGCTCTCACTTGTTTAGCTTCATGGCATATTGCATTCTCCTCTTTCATCCTTTGTCATTGAGGAAAAAAGAGGGAGAGAAAGTATGTGTTTTTCCATCAAGGACAAAGGGGGAGTTTGTTAGCTCTTAGTTGTTTTTAATTTTTCCTTGATGTCAAAAGTGGTTCACTGATATGAGGATATATGTGATCATATGCTTGATGGATGATGACAAGATATATGTTTTCAGTAACAATATTATGAATTTTCTTGTCCTTACAATTGTGTGGTAATCCAATTATGGATTTTCTTGTCCTTACAATTGAGTGATAATCTAATTTTTCATCTTTTGATATATATGATGATGTTGGCTAACAGTGTTTATCTGATTTACAGATTGATGCTCAAACAGTTTTGGCTTATGCTTGATCACTTTCACATTATATGGTTGTAGGTATATTGATACTTAGAAATTTTCATTTATTCTTGATCACTTTCAAATTATTAGGTTGTAGTTTGATTACTTTGGCATCTTTGACATCACTATGGTATTGCACTTGAAGTATTTTCAGTTTGATCATATGAAGGTTCAGGTTGTTTGTATACTCTAAGGTTTCAAAATTCATTATATTCATTTTTGGTAAGGTTCTTATTCATCCTTGTTATGTTTTAATGTGATTGATTATTCACATTTCCTTTGTGTCATTCATATTACATATCATCATGGCATATTGACTTGACAATATAATCGTGTCAATGTTTATGAGAAATTGGTTGATTTACATGGCTTTGCTAAGGTAATCAACATTTTATATGATTATAAGAATCTTGGTTTATTTTTTATTAACATAGAATATTGAATGAAGATACTATCGGGTCTCATTGCACTTTTTATTATCAAAGGAAGATGACTTTATTAAAAAGTCACATGTCAGCGACAAGGTGATCGATATTGTTTTGATTGATATTATTTGGCTCCCTTTAATCATTTGAATGTGGTATCAAGTTTAAGTTTGATGTTAAACAATAATTACATTATACATGTGACTAGCTATTATTTGTGTCAAAGCTTAGTTGGCAATGCATGTGGCATATGTATCTTGGGTCTTTGGAAACTTGTGGCATCGACAACTATCATTCATTAGGTTTGATAATTAACATTGTTATTGTTGTCGACATTTTATTGATATCTTTGGCAGCAGATATTGACACTATCATTTCTACTATCGACAAGATATACCTGGTATATTCTAAGATATTATTGTATGGCAGTGAATTTCAAAATTTTATCCATCATTGTTGAATCCAAAAAGTTCTTGGTTTGTCTAAGGCAATTATGTTGTATTGTAAAAGCATTTTCATTGTGTTATGAGTAGGTTTTGAAACACTATCCACCATATTCTTTCTCTTGAATGTTTGATTGCATGTTGCTACTAATAAACTGTTAGAAGCCTTTGTTGTTTGGGAATTATGAGCATTTGAAAGTTTTGCAAAGATGTTATTCTGAAAATCTGACTACGAAAGTTGGACAGAGAAGAATTTTTGTTGTCTTTTAGCTGGGTAATTATGGAACTCCTTGATAGATTTTTACAGTATTTGTTCAATTTTCTTCAACCATAAACATGTAATGCAAAAAACCTCTTGATGCTTACGGGCCTTAAGACAATTTGTTAAGGAAGTTGCTAAGAATGATAAAAGGATTATTTTTTTTAAAGGCATGAAATTGTTTGTATGCTCAAAGACAATATCATTTTTCAGATGTTCGACAATAATAATGTTGACTGCAACTGCTTTGTTCAAGGATAAACCCTTACGGGTTATGTGATTAAAATATTGGTCGAAAGACTGTGGTTAAAGAGGTTAACAGTTGTTGGTTATTATTCAAACACTTTTTGGGTTTTTGATAGTTTTCTTTTGGGTTTGTAATAGTGTTTGCAGAGGTTAATGATTCTTACTTAAGCTTTTTAAAGAGTTAGTTAAAAAATCTTTAGGGTTTCTTCTTTTGTAACTCTCACCTGAGTTAGATAAATAGTTATTGAAACTACATTTTGAAAAACTATTCAGTGATTATAAAATGACAACAATTTATCAATGACTTGGGTGCTTGAAGAGGGTAATTATAGACATACATTTTTGTAAGAAATTTTTGAGATATATTGATACATTGTTTAGTCTTGAAAATCTTGAAAAGTGATTTTGTAATAGTGTTTGCATTGAGACTATTTTAGCAATCTCTTCAGTAACTGTTGGTTTTATCAAATTGGAGATGCTGAAGAATTTATGTGTGGATGATCAGCTGGAAAGAAATAGGTATAAGTGGCAAAATTCAAAAATCATGGTTGGAGCAACAGCGTAAAATTTTGAGATAAGTTATCAATATTATTTCAAAATATGTTAGAAATAGAATCTATAGAAAATTCAGATATGATTTCTAAACTATAGATTTGGCCACACCCAAAATCTATTTAGTGAAAATTTAAAATTTGTGCTAATGTGATGCCCATTTTAGTGAAAAAATAGTAGGTATCCATCAACCACCCTAACATAATAAAATGGTATTTTATAAGATTTTAGATATAAATGAGACTAAAATATCTTGATGTGATGCATATTTTTTGTAAATTTTCTTAAGTAAATAATCATTATTAATTTCTTCTAAATTTTAAAAAATATCAAACATAATAAACCACATAGCAGTCAGCTTCCATGAAATTCATTTTTTTTTAATCCTATAGTATGCGAAACATAGAATGTGATGCATGTTTCGGATTCAAAAAATGTGACACCATTTGAAAGCTATAGATGTATTTTAATTAGCATATCAATCAAGACTTTAGTATTAATTCAAATAGAAAATGAATAATAATGATTTATTAAATTCAAAGTAAAACATAATTTATATTTGTGGAAAACTTAAAATCTCCTTTAAAAATCCTTTTCGTTTCATCAATTTTGGGTAAAAAAAGTCATTAGCCAGATACCCTACAAATACCCATCATATCACCACTTTTTGGCTCATCATGATCCTACACATACCCATTAGTCTTATATAAAATCCTCCAATGTGCTTATTGAAAATTATTTTTCACAATTTTCTATTGAGGCACTAGGAATGCTAATTTGCATTACTAGGGTATTGATAGAACATTGATTGGTTATATACATTGGATTTTATGGAGTTGGTGCTCCTGTAACTTTGGAGTTGGTGCTCTTGTATCTTTGGAAGTTGGTACTTTTGAATTGTGCAGAGTTGGTGCTCTATCTGTTGGAAAAACAAGGATAGAAAACTGAGATTGGGGGTGAATCAGTTGTCACAAGATAATAAAATTTTCAAACTTTATTTCACTTAATCTCATATTTGATGAATAAGTAATTAATCATAAGAAATTAACATATCAGAGAGACAAAAAACACCAATATTTTTACATGGAAACCCTATTAGGGGAAAACCATGGTGGATGTTAGTCCACAAGGTTATACCCTATTAAAACTATGATGAAATCAATAAAGGGGAATGCACATGCATTTAGGCACATTGCTTAGAGCTCACTGCTCAATTATGGAAGGGGCTCACTACCCAACAATACAAAATAGGATTAAAATCCAAAAGGTATGAACTGAGAAAATAGTTTATGTACATGTTTGATTACAATTTGAATTAAACACATAAAACACCTTCACTTTTTCACTCAAACTGATTCACACTTCACTCGATCTTCTTCACACTCTGCTCTGCAATCAAATGATATTAACTCATACACACATAGGACCACACCCAATAGATGAAGCACACTTTTTACCAATGAAGAAATCGCTCTTATATATATGCTACATGAGATTTCATCAACAACTTAGTTGGCCAGGAAAATAAAACATATTTGCAATGTTGGCCCAAATTTACAAATAATTTTTTAATGTGAATCCACTGAGGTTAGCCATAACATAGTTGGGAGCCAAATTAATATCTCCAACACAAAAATATTTCAATCAATTTCTCCTCAAAGATCCACAACACGCTACCATCATCATGTTGGCTAGGAACATGAAAAACTGAACATGGACAAGAAATATTCTTCGACCATGAGCACACCAATTAATGTGGACATACCATAAAGATATAGCATGATTTAGAGACATCCAAAAACATCAAGAAACAATAGAGAAACATTCGCAACAACTGAGATTTCCAAAATCACACAAACTTCACTTAGGAACAGTAACAAAGACCACAAAAACACTGTCAGACCACAACATGATCAAATCTATATGCAGACCTATGAAAATTCTAGTAGATGATCTAGATACTCTCAATAATAAACCTTTTAGTCCAAAATAGTTGAACTTCAACGTAAAGAAAAAGATTCCTTCATGACCTGCACAGTTCCACCGGGAACCTTGAACACTTTCTTTTACAAATTTCTCAATATCCTCGACATATACAATCTTTGAGACACCAAATGCTAATAGTATTAGCATCAATGGAAACCATATATCAGCAACACATCCATAGCATCCAACAAACTTCCCCTTTGGAATTGATGGAAACACATAATATGAAAAATACCATCAACCCAACACACTTTCTTTCCCTTTGGTTCTGACTCTACTCAATTTCTCTTCTCTCCTTAAAAGGATTTTTCACATTGCACTACTCCCCCTTTGACATCAATGGAAAATGTAACCATGACCTTTCCATGTACACACTCTGAACCGCATATCAACAATACATCCACAACATCCAACACTATATAAATAAAGTGATATAATTTTCAAGTGGTTTTTATTCCCCTTAAGGGTTTTCCACTCAGGACATATAATGTGTTATGTGATGAGCCTTTGTGCGATTTTTTTCATGTCTATATTATTTTCATAAGTCACCAGATGAAAATTAATCTTTATTCTCAGTTCTTATTTCTGAAATGTTAATGTATTTTGTTGTAACAATTACTTTCATAGTCATATGTTGCAAACTAGTTAAAATATTTTATAACGAAACTTGTCTTGCATGTTGTGATGAAAAGTATTTAGTCTATCACATCACATTCTATTTCATTGATTCATAGTTCAATATTATTGCATTTCAATCAATCATAAGGTACTAAAGCTCTCTATTGTTTCAATGCTTATCAAATGTCATTTAGTTGCATAGTTGTTGTAGTGTCATAAATCTGCATTGAAATCTAGTGGTCTTAAGTGATTCAATCATGTTGGTCTTCATGTACACAGTCTTATAAGTTGCACCTATTTTTTCATCATGCTTTGTTTGTTAAACAATGTCAATCACATCTTTTGCAAGTGCAAGAGAACTCACACAAGTTATATTGGCACGAGTTGTCTAAATGAACCAAGTTAGTGTTGTCATATCTTTGTTTACCTCTTTTCATAAATGCTCTCAAAGTGATTACTCTACTCCGTTATCAATATAAAGGATATATGAACTAAAAGTCTTTGTCAAAATTTAAAAGGTTTAGATTTTGGTATGTCTATCAAACATTTATTCACCCCCCTCTTAGTTTTTGTCCATACTGCAACAAGTGGAATCAAATTCGTGCCCGTGAATAACTCTAACCAACTTAGGGTTTCCTGGTTGTGAACTATTTATTATGGCTAAGTGCAAAAGAAACAAAGGTGAAAATAAAACCACTAGTGTCAAGCAAAAAGTTGATAAACAAAATCCTATCAAGTCTAGTGAAGTTTTGTCTCAAGAAATACCCCTACCAGTTGATACTAAAAGTGATCCTATAGTTACAGAAGAAGGAGATCACTTAGTAAGTGACTTTGAACATGAATTTGGTGAAAATGCATGTGAAGGTGATGAGTTTGAGGTTGATTTGGAAGGAGAACCACTTTCTTCCTTAGATGAACTTAAAAGGATTAAATGAGAAAATCAGGAACTCAAGGTAAAACCTCAAAAGAGCATTGATACTAAGAAGGAAATAAACCAAAACTATGGTAAATTTGAAAAAAATAATGAATTTCTAAACAATCAAGTGTTAGAAAAGAAAAAAGCTAAAGAGGAAAAGGGAGTCAAGTTGAAAGAGAAAGAAGAAATGTGTAATAAGTTAGAAAAATAACTTGTTTCTATGAAAAAGAGGACATAAGAGAATTATTTGTCTAATGATACAAATAATTTGATTTTAAAAATAAAAATAGAAATGAAGATAGAAAAAGGATAACAAAAGTAACTAGAACCAATTTAGAAGTCAGAGCAGTTGAGTGTCAAAAACTTGAAAGTGAGATTGTCAATTTAAAGAAAGTCTGAAAGACATCAAATTACAGAAATTTGAGAAAGGAACTAAAGCTCTTGATGATATGTTGAGTAAGAAAAAGCATTCCAATGATCACTTTGCTTTAGGGCTTGAGAAAGGAAAAAGTTCTTATGTCAAAGATGAATCTAAAAAGGAAATTTTGTTTGTGACAACTGATGGGAAAAGTTCCAAGGTTAGGCAGACTCCTAAGAATAAAATAGACTTGAATTATCATGCTCCAGAGATAGAAAGCAAGGTTGTTAATAGATTCATAGGTTTCTCATCTACCAGGAAGTGTTAACCAATAAGGTACAATTATTCCCAATTCCATGGTTACTACTATTCATGTCATGTTTATGGACATAGGGATAGAGATTGTGAAAGTTATGTCAAAAATAATTATGGATGGAATAAGGGAAATAGTGTTTATAGTTTTTCAAATGAGAATCGTGGCACTATATGTTATACTTGTCACAAATTTGTTCATGTAGAAATTAACTATTGGTGGAATGATAAGAATGGTAATGGTAGTTCTTATAGAATGCCTAGAAGAAGTTATCATTATTTTGGTTCAGATTGTAATGTCATGTGTTATAAATGTAACTATTTTGGACATAGAGCTTAGTCTTGTAGAAATCAGTTGTTGAAGTCATCTAGACATAGAAAAAGGACAAATATCTTGACCAACCAACAATAGGAAAATACCTTAGACAAGAAGAAGATAGGTGTTAAGAAGGTTTGGAGAAGAAAGGAAAACCAAGAGAAGGATGAATTAAGTCTTGTGTATATTGAATTGGTGACCTCTTCTAATGCATAGAGAGAAGCTTCAAGTTAGGGGGAGTTTTCGAATGCTTTATCTCTTACCCTAGGAAGGTTAGAAGGTGTGATGTTTGCTAACTACATTTAATTCAATAGTTCATATGATACTTCTTACAGTGGTAACTTAGTTTAGGGTTAATCTAGTACTTATATTGTTATAGTTTGGACTTTGACATTGGAATACATCAAGTTAATGGCCTTTGTGTCTATACATCAAATGTTAGTTTATAAATCTTGGATTCACATGTTCACACATTTTGAAGGTTTGAGAATTGTTAAAGTAGCTTAAACCTAGATTTTATTTGGGTTAACAATTATAAGTTTAAAAGATGATAGTTTTGGATGTTGTGGTTGTGTTGCTGATATGTTGTTGTCATTGATGTCAGCACTATTAGCATAAATTCATTTGGCATTGTATATGTTGAGGATATTGAGAAAATTGTAAAGAAATAAGTTGTAGGTTGTCAGTGGTAGAGTGAAGTTCAGTTTGTTGGTATGTTCTATACGTTGATGATAAGAGGTTGTGGACTAAAGGGTATTTTGTGGAGTGTATCTAGTTTATCCACATCGAGTTTCAAAGGTCCGCATGAAGATTTGATTGAGTTATAAAGATTTTCATTCAGACAGTTTTTATGTTTCTTTAGTTGGTGTTCCTTATTGATGATAATACTATTTCAGTTAGTTCAGTTATTGTGGATGCTTCTCTGGTGATTCATGTTACTTGTGGATGTCTCTAGATTATGTTGTATCTTTTTTGCATGTCCACATTGATCGATGTGATCGTGGTTGATGATTTTCTCTTGCGTGTTCATGTTTTTCTTGTACTTGGGCAGCATGGTGTTGAAGCATGTTGTGGATTTTCAAGGAGTAATTAATTGAAGTGTTTTCATGTTGTAGATATTGTTTTGGGTTCTCACTAAGTTGTGGCTAACTTTGGTTGATTCACATTGATAATATTTAATGATTTGGGCTGACACTTTATATTCATTTTATTATTTCTTTGTGGTTGACTTGTAGCAATGAAATTTCATGTTGTGGATATATAATATAAATTTTTTATTCAAATTGAAGTGTATGAATGTATGCTAGTGGATTTCGAGTGTGTGTATGTGAAAATATCATTCAAAGGCAGAGCAAAGTGTGAAGAATTGTGAAGTGTGAAGAAGAGTGAAGTGTTCATGTGCTTAATTGGAACTATAATCAGGCATTAGCAGATGCTATTTTCTAAGTTCAAAATATGGATGACTTTAATATGAATCTCTTTGTAAGATAGTGTGTCTTATGCAATTGAGAAATGACTCTAGGCAGGTGTACCTGCAATTGCATGTGCATTCTGCATTTCGTATGGTTTTAACAAGTGTAATCTTGTGGACTAACCTCCACTGTGGCTTTTCCCTAATAGGGTTTTCACGTGAAAATCTTGGTGTTATGGAGCATGGATCCATCATACATGGAAAAATAGAGCAAATCTAAGGTTGGGTAACAGTAAAATTTTTGAATAAGTCATCTATATTATTTCAAAATATTTAAAGAATGAGATCTATAGCAAATTGAATGTGGATTTTAAAATACCTAGGCATTTAAAAAATCTATTTGGTGAAAATTTGAAATTTAAATGTAGTAGTACTTAAATTTCAAGGAAAAAATAAGAAGTAGGTGTTTGTCTGACCACCCTAACAACAATAAAATGATAATATTTTTTTATAAGATTTTAGATATAAGTAGAGAACTCATGTCCTGATGTGATGCATATTTTTTATGGTACCAATGAAAAACATTAGTGTGTTTTATTCTTTTAAAATACTAAAAACTCACATATATCGACCATAACTTGTGCAGTCAAAACTTCCATAAATTTGTTTTCTTTGTTTGTCATATAAAGTAATGTGAAGCATAGATAGTAGATGTTTTTAGATTCAAAGTACGGTACCATGGGAGCTATAGATTTTTCAATGAGTCTATCAAACATGACTTTAGTTGTAATTTGAATAGAAAATGAATAATAAGTACTTATTAAATTCAAAGTAAAGCATAATTTATATTGGTGAAAATTTGATAATCTCCTTTAAAAACCCTTTTCATTTCATCAATTCAGGGTAAATCCATACACATCATATTGCTGCTTTTGGTACATCATGATCCTACACATACCCTTATGTGTGTATTTAAATATGTTGTTGATTCATGCTTTCATGGTTAGTCTCGGGTCTGGAATGAGTTAATAAGTTGAATAAGTTTTGAATTTTTGTATGAATTGGGACAGCACATATAGATTTATCTTCCTCTTATTGCCAACAATTTGAACAAGAAAGTTCCTTAGATGAAGTTTAATATCTTACAGGTGATATGGGATGATAGATACTGAGATGGTCCATGGACAAATTATTAGCTGGGATACTCACGGAAATGGGTATTTAGGATGTGTTGGTGAACCTACTGGAAGCAGTACTAAGTAATGGGTGTATGTTATCCAAGATAATACATGTGTTGAGTATGTGTTTGGATTAGAATCTTTGTTAGGTGCTGACTAATTCTAAAGATGAAATTTTTTATGATCTGAAGGCGCATGAGATCTGGAAGAATATGTTGGGGGAAGGTGATGCTAATTGCTGAAGATTACTAAGTTGTAGAGTTTGAAAGGGAAATATGAAAGGTTGAGAAAGGGTGATGATGAGAACATTAATACTTTCATGCAAAGAGTGAATGAACTTGTGTGTGGTATTAGATGTGCTGGTGGAAAGATAGATGAATCTAAGATTATACAAAGTGCTTAGATCACCAGCGATTCTTCCTGAGTGAAGCTAATTGCTATTGAGAGCTCGGGAACTATAAACATAATAGAATACGTTGGTGGAGTAAAGCTAACTGCTTTTAGTTGGTGGGTTGGTGATACCTTCTAAGTTGGATACTGCATTCAGGGATCTTCAGGAGAGAGATGAACAAGATGTGATCTGGGTGAGAGTTCATCTAGAGGCATTGATGTAGTCAGACCGGTTAGAAGAAGAAGGAAATAAGAGGAGTTGGGCATATAAAAATTACTGAGGAAAGGTAAGTGTGACATAAAAATTTACTCTTAAATACTTTTCTTACCAATAAAGATAGGTCATTTTGCATCAAGTGTTAGAAAAGTTTCTAAAGCCAAGACATAACTGAGCTAGTTTTGGGAAGAGTGTACTGCATTGAGAGGTGACCGGATGATAGATCCATGAAATAAAGTGATGATGAATACGTTGTTATATAAAAGGAAAATGATCCTATATCTCTTCGAATCTGTTGAGATTTGTACTAATGTGGAAAATCTATTTGCTCAAGGATTGAAGATGAATGGGTGATTGATAGTGGGATATTCTACATCATATAGAGGACAATAAATTGTAACTTGGAAGAAATATTATGGTGTTGTGATATTTTTTTTGATAATACGGCTAGTCACGATCGTAAGGAAGGGTTGCATTTCTCTTGATGGTAAGCATAATAATGTGGAAACGACGCAATCTTGAGTGTTTTTCAAATAGTTGATAAAATCTTGGTTCGAGGATGGGCAATCTTGGGTTCGTAAATTGCATGATTACAAAGACAAGGTAATATCTTTTCCTTGGTGTTGCTAATCAAAAGAAGTTGTTTGATTTCTCAAGTTGATGAAAGTTGGTTATGGCATAAGAGCTTGTGTCATTTTAACTTTGATAATATTGTAAAGATAAGTTCCACTAAGGCTATGAGAGATCTACCTAAGTTGGTGAAACCTACTAATGCAATAAGAAAGGAATGTCAATTGGGAAAACAAACAAGAATTTCATTTTGAAGTAAAAAGCATTGTTCAAATGAATTGTTAGAGCTTGTGCATACTCATCTATGTGGTCCCTCTAAGGTCAAAAGTTTACGAGATTACAATTATTTCATGCTACTCATTGATGATTATTCTAGAATGATATGGGTTACTTTCTTAAGGGAGAAATTTGATGCACTGGAAAAGTTTGAGATCTTTAAACTTATGGTTGAGATAGAGATAGGTTTGAAGATTAAATGTTTGAGATCAGATAGAGGTGTTGAATTCACTTCCTATGAATTTAATTCATTTTTTGAAGAGCATGGAATAAAGAAACAATTATCTACACCGCAGATGCCTCAGTAAAATGGATTTGTAGAAAGGAAGAACAAAACAATTGAAGATGTTGCTAGAACTATGATGTTGGAAGGAAATGTTCCTCATATATATTGTAGAGAAGCTATGAGTACTGTTGTGTATACACTTAACTGGGTACAAATCAAAGGTGATACTAGTAAGACCCTTTTTGAACTATGGACTGATCAAAAGCCTACTATTAAATACTTCAAGATATTTGGAAGTAGATGTTATATTAAGAGAGATGAGGACATAGGAAATTTTGATGCTAGGAGTGATGAAGGTATCTTTCTAGGTTATTCTACTAAAATCAAGGCCTACCAGTGCTACAATAAAAGATTAAAGAAAATGGTTGAAAGTGAAAATGTTAAGATTGATGAAGACTTAGGTGCACCATCCATAACCTGTGGATATGATTTTGATGATCAAGATGATAGTAAAAATGAAGGAAAGCAAGTTCAAACTACAAATCAAGTGCAAATTAATCTATTAAATTAGGAGAATGAAGAAGAAGGAGAAACTAGTGAAAGAGCGGATGAGAGATTAGAAGAGCCTGAAGTTGAAGAAAATCCTAAGAAGACTCTGAGGTATGTAAGATTGAATCATTTAGAATATTAGATTATTGGTGATAAGAATAAATTTGTCTAGACTAGTTGAAAGATTGTAGGAGAATATTACTTTATTTCAAAAACTAAGCCTACTAGTGTGAATAAAACATGTAAAGATGAGCATTGGATTGAAGCAATGAAAGAAGAGTTAAAACATATTGAAAAGAATGATACATGGATTCTTGTTCCCAGACCTAAGGATAAGAATCTAATTGGAACTAAATGGGTCTTTAGAAACAAATTGAATGAGCAAAGTGAAGTGGTTAGAAATAAAGCAAGACTTGTATGTAAAGGATATTCACAAATGGAAGGAATTGATTTTGAATAGACCTTTTCCCCTATTTCCAGAATTGAAGCTGTAGGATTATTTCTTGCCTATGTTGCTCACAAGAACTGCAAAGTTTATCATAGGGATGTCAAATAAGCTTTTCTAAATGGTGAATTGGAAGAAGTGTATGTTGAGAAACTTGATGGATTCTAGTTGACTGATAAAGAAGATATGGTTTTGGCCAATTGAAGAAAGCATTATGGACTCAAGCAAGCCTAGAGCATAGTATGCAAGTTGTGACTAAGTATTTATTTAGGCTTAGGATTTAACAAGATAATGATAGTAATCACCAAACAGTTAGTATGATAAAAGATTTGATTGTTGAAGTCTTTATTGATTATATTATTTTGGAGGAGATGATGCTTTTGTGCAGAACTTTTCTAATGGATACATAATGAATTTGAATGTCAATGATTGGTCGAGGATGTTATTTTTGGTTCAGTATATATACGTAGATAAAGAGTTTTTATATCGATTCTCCAAATATCTTCTGTGAGCAATTGTTGAAGAAGTTTGGCACATGGAAGTTTAGTACACCCATGGTGATCGGATGCACAAGTTGACAGCAGGTGATTCTAGAAAGAAAAGATGGGGACAGATAAGATAATGATTGGTGGATTAACAGCAAACTAGGCTGATGTCATGAAGATGTTGTGTCTGTTGTTGCAAGATTTCAAAAGCTAATCAAAAGAATCTCGTATGACTATTGCTTGAGAGAAAATTTTAGATACTTGGAAAGACATGATCTTGCTTCTATGGTATCTAAGATGATGATTTACTTTAAGGTGCGTTTTACTTATGCTAACTGGGTAGGAGATGGGAATGACATAAAAAGTACTAGTGGTGTAGCATTTTTCTTGGGTAAGAATCTAATCGAGCATGGTTAATCAAGAAATAGAATGCCATTTCCTTGTATACTGTAGAGGTCGAACACATTGAAATTTTTTGCTAATATTTGTACTCAAGTCCTATGGATGAAGCAGATGTTGAAGGATATTAGAGTTGTATATGATGAGCCTATTTCTATATTCTATGATAATTCAAGTGCTATTAACATTTCCAAGAATCCAATGTTGCATTCAAAAACAAAACATATATCTATCAAGTTTCACTTTTTAAGGGAGAAGGTAAGTGAAGAGGAAGTCAAATTGGAGTATGTACCTACTAAGGAGCAGATTACAAACATCTTTACTAAGTCATTGCCTAAGAATATTTTTGAGTATATCAAAGGGAATTTATGGGTGATTACCCCTCCTAATCAGAACTAGCATGCAATGTAATGTGTGCATCATTATGTGAATTTCATAGTCATATCTTGTTTTGGATTGATGTTGTGGTGGTTGCTACTCAGGGAGAGTAGTCAGATGTTCATAAATTCAGATATGTGGTTCAAATCTTATAGAAATTTGTAATTGATGTCAAAGGGGGAGAAGAGTCATGTGAAAATATGTGAATTATCTAAAAAGAAGAGTCATGTGGGGAGAATATTCGTGTGAAATATTTGAGGAGAAAAGAGTCAAAATCTAAGGAGTAAGTGTTAGGAGTTAGTAGCACATTGATGGTGTTTTTCACATCATCTGTCGTCATCAATGCCAAAGGGGGAGAATTTTGGATGTTGTGGTTGTGTTGCTGATATGTGGTTGTCATTGATGTCAACATTATTAGCATAAATGCATTTGATGTTGTATAAGTCGAGGATATTGAGAAAATTGTAAAGAAATAAGTTGTACAGGTTGTCAATGGTAAAATGAAGTTCAGTCTGTCAATATGTCTTATATGTTGATGATCAGAGGTTTTGGACTAAAGGGTTTGTTTTTTACTATATCTAGTTTATCCACGCCGAGTTTCAGAGATCTACATGAATATTTGATTGAGTTATGAAGATTTCCATTTAGATAATTTTTTATGTTTCTTTAGCCCATGTTCCTGATTGAGGATGATACTATTTCAGTTCGTTCAATTGTTGTGGATGATTCTCTATTTCTTCATGTTGTTTGTGAATGTTTCTAGATCATGCTCTATCTTTTTTGCATGTCTGCATTGATCGATGTGATCGTGGTTGGCAATTTTCTCTTGTATGTTCATGTTTTTCTTGTCCTTGGTCAACATGGTGTTGAAGAGTGTTGTGGATCTTTGAAGAGTAATTAATTGAAGTGTTTTCATGTTGGAGATATTGTTTTGGGTCCTCACTAAGTTTTGGTCAACTTTTTTTTGTTCACATTGATAATATTTAATCATTTGGGCCGACAATTATATTCATTTTATTATTTCTTTGTGGCCAACATGTAGGAATGAAATTTCATGTTGTGAATATATAATAGCGATAGTTTATTCGAATTGAAGTGATTTAATGTATTCCAATGGATTATGAGAGTGTGTATTTGTGAATTTCATTAGAAGGTAAAGCAAAGTGTGAAAAATTGTGAAGAAGTGTGAAGAAGAGTGAAGAAGAGTGAAGAAGTGTTCATGTGCTTAATTGGAACTGTAATCAGGCATTAGAAAATTCTATTTTCTTAGTTAAAAATTTGTATGGATAGTATACAATACAATGCATTTTCATGTCAATGTAGTTCTATGGTGTTGTGTTCTTTCTTTCACATTACACATTTAGTTCATATTTTTTAAATGTTATGGCTGTCGGGTCTACTAACACTGGATAACTGTTGAATCTACTAATAGTGGATGGTGGATAGCACAATTATTTCCATAGTGACAAGCTTATACTCTTGAAGTGTGATACATGTTGAGATTGAATGAAAAGTGCAGTAGATATGCATTGTGAATGTGTGACATCACAATCCAAAGTGATTGTTTCTACAAAAAAATTCAAATTAATTTGGTTCGTGATCTTCTTGACAGTGGATTCATGATAGTATTGACCTACAACAGTAATATTTGCTTTTTTGGCACCTAAATATCTTGGACATTGTATAGAGACAATGATATTTTGATGCTTTCTAATCATAGAACTTACTCTTTGGATTACTTTTCTAGTGATAGAATTCTCTTATTGGTTTGTAAAGGGTTTGATTGTTGTTCCTTCATGGAGTGATAAAGAACATTTTTTTGATGGTATAACTATGTAGTACAAATGTTTTTTGAAATCTGAAAATATCATCCTTGCAGGACTTGACACAAGTTGTATGAAAGATAGTGGTAATACAATAAGGCAGTAATAATAAAAATTTGACAATAGGTCAACTTTAGGGTGGGTACGTGTAGGATCATGATGGGCCAAAAAGTGTCAATATGATGGGTGTGTGGCTGACGACTTTTTTTACCAAAAATTGATGAAACAAAAACATTTTTTAAAGGAGATTATCAGCTTTCCACCACTATAAATTATGCCTTACTTTGAATATAATAAGTAATTATTATTCATTTTCTATTCAAATTATGACTAAAGTCTTGATTGATAGGTTGATTGAAAAACATCTATAGTTTTAAAACAGTATCAAGTTTTTTGAATCCAAAACATGAATCACATTCTATGCTTCATATACTATAGGATTAAAAAAATTAAAAATGAATTTCATAAAGTTTTGACCAAGTTAAGGTGGTCAGACATACAAGTGTTTATACTTTTTAAAAGTTGTAATAAAAAAATTCATAATTAATTATTTACCTAGAAAAAAATTACAGAAAAATATGCATCACATTGGGACATGAGTCCTCTACTTATATGTAAAATATTATAAAAAAAGTTATTATTTTATCTTGGTTAGGTTGGTCATACAAACACCTACTTCTTATTTTTTTCCTGAAATTTAAGTACTTCTGCATTGAAATTTCAAATTTTCACCAAATAGATTTTTTTTTTAAAAACAAACCTAGTACTTTAGAAACTACATTCAATTTTCTACAAATTCTATTCTTACATATTTTTGAAATAATATAGATAACTTATTCAAATTTTTATGTCAAGTTTCCTAACTCTGATTTTTCTGAATTTTTTGCCACTTAAGGGCCTTTTTTTTCCATGAAGATCCTGCACAAACCTAGGTATTTCTATACAAAGAATTAGAGGGAGCTTCTTGTTACAATTTGTCTTTAAATATATGAGTTGAAAAGTTCTTTTATTGCTATGGATGCAAATATATTATGATTTCTCATGTGATTAACACAAGGAGATATATGACACATAGTTATTTGATTATGACTAAAGTAATGATATGTTGATAGTATTTGATTCTTTATTCCTACTTTCAGATGGATACGTGTTGGTTGGGCTCTCAATTATTTATCCTCATTACATCTCACATTTTCCTCTTTCATCCTTTGCAATTGAGGAAAAAAGGGGGAGAGAAAGTATATGTTTTTCCATCAAGGACAAAGGGGGAGTTTGTTGGCTCTTGAATTTATTTTTAGTTTATCCTTAATGTCAAAAGTGGTTTGCTACTATGAGGAGATCTGTGATGATATGATTGATAGATGATGATAAGATATATGTTTTCAGTAATAGTACTATGGATTTTCTTGTCCTTACAGTTGTGTGATAATCTAGTTATGGATTTGCTTGTC
>VDFB02271358.1:1115150368-1115164529 GCA_007258455.2 Sequoia sempervirens | reverse complement strand
ATCCCCAATAATCTGATCTTTGGGGTGATATTTAGCTAGAGCTTTTGATGCAACCTTTTCAGGACTTGTTGTTTCATTTTTAGGGCTTGCTGAATCAGTATTAGGCTTTGCTATTTCAACTCCTTCTGAAATTATTTCTAGTTCAAGTTCTTCTTCCTCATTATCCTGCAAAGATTCAGCATACAAATGTGGTCTTTCCTGTCAAATTTTACATTAACAACACAACAAATCTTATTAAGCCTTTTGTTAAAGGCATTTATAAACTTTGTTGTGGGTTAGTATCCCAAAAGATACCCCTCATCTTTTTGATTGAAGATCCCAAGGTTATCATTATCTTTCTTGTCCGAAACACTTACTTCCAGAGTGTTTGGTAAAACAGTTTTTCCATACCAAAGTTCATAAGGGTGTGGTGGAATTTCACCTAAGCTACACTCTATTCAAAATCGCTATCTGACTATATGAACAACTTCTTTTCCAATACACATATCCGATTAACTTAGCTTCATCTAACATTGTTCTAGCCATTTCTTTTACAGTTTTGTTTTTATGTTCAACTACCTCATTTTGTTGAGGTGTTTTTGTTGCAGCATAATGTCTTTTAATGCCATGTTGTTCACAGTAATCAATAAACTCTTGAGAGGTGAACTCACCTCCTTTGTCAGATCGCAGACATTTAAGTTTCAAGTCAGATTCCTTCTCAACCAATTTACAGAAGATTTTAAACCTTTCAAATGCTTCTAATTTGTGCTTAAGAAATGTGACCCAAACCATTCTAGTATAATCATCCACAAACAACATAAAGTACCTTTCACCATTAATAGACCTTGTTCTGGTTGGTCCACATAAATCAGTATGCACAAGCTGTAAAGGTTTTGAAGAAGAATGTTCTTTTGTTTTGAAACTGATTTTAGTTTTTTTACCACTTAGACATTCTTTGCACACAAAATTTTCTGGCTTGTTAAGGATTGGTAAACCTCTAACATTCCGATTCTTACTGATTCTAACCAGATTTTCAAAATTTATGTGTCCTAATCTTTTATGCCATAACTAGCTCTCTTCAATTTGGCTCATTAAACACATACCTTGATTATTTTCATTGCTTGATGTGTCGAGAAGATTGTACACATTCCCTATTTTCCTCCTTCTAACTGCAATGGCCTTTCCAAGCTTGTTCTTAATCTCACATCCCTATGAAGTGAAAAGAACATAATAACCACTATCACAGATTTGACTAACACTTAGAATATTGTGCTTGAGACCTTCCACATAGTACACATTATAGATAGGAGTTTCTTCACTCAGAAGAAGTGAGCCTCTACCTTTAATTTCAATACCAGAGTTATCACCAAACTTAACATAACCACCTACATAATCTTCAAGATTTATAAACTTATCCTTGTCGCCAGTCATATGGTTAGAACATCCACTGTCCAGGACCCATAAGTCCTTTTTCTTGGAATGAAAAGTTGTTTGAACCAACATAGTTTGCTCAATGTTGTTGACAGTCTTAGGTTTCCAAACCTTTTTAATTTTCTGCTGTTTAGATTGCAAATCAGTTTTGCACTGTTTAACACAATGTCCCAAAGTATTGCATTTAAAACATCTGATCTGTCTTACAAAACCATAGTGTTTCCTAAGACCAAACTTGGGTATTCTAGAATTCATAAGCCTACAAGTGCTCACATTATGCCCAAATTTGTTGCAGAAAAACAATAACCATAGAAGAAAGGATTGACTCTATATGAAGATCTATTACCTCTTAAAGACTGAACATGATCCTTACCAAACTCTGAGTGATTTGAACCTAAACCTTTGACTTTAGAAGAGGGGTTTTTTTTTGCATGGTCAATTGAGCATTCACCCTTTTCGTAACCAACACCAGTTTTATCTTTGTACATCTTCTGCTTGTTGAACATCTCATTCAGTTTTAGAGTGCTTTCATATTTTTCAATTTCCTTCCTAAGACAAACTACTTCTTGTTCCAGTTTTTAAATTTCTTGATCTTTGCAACTTATTGTCTCTCGAAGGTAGTCTTCAACTCTTTTAACTTCTTCAAGTTGAGTTTTTAGAGAGAACATTTCTTGATCTGGTTTATGTTCTTGAGTAAGAACTTGTTTTTTGAGTTTTCTGATCTCTTGTAAAGCACATTTCAGCTCACTTTCAAGATCGAATTCACCTTCTTCAATGTCAATGGTGTTTGTATCATTTTGCTGAGTAATTTCAGCCATGAACAAGGTTTCATCTACTTCAGTTGATGAATCTTCAGATTCAATATCAAATTCATCCTTACTAAATAGACTTTTCTTCTTTTTGAAATAGAAGTTGCGATTAGGTTTGAAGGCCTTCTTCATAGGCTATTTTTCAATTGTCTCGTTGTCACAGATTTGATCATCATAGGGACACTTTGCAGCAAAGTGGCCTATTTTTCCATAGTTAAAACATTTAAAGGGAAGTTTTCCCTTATATTTTCCTGATCCTTTTTTAAATCTTCTAACAAAATGGGATTCTTTAGAATCAGACAACTCTAATTCACTGACTTCGACTTTTTCTTTCTTTTCAGTGTTAAAGGTAGTTTCTTTTCCTATTGAATTGTTTTTGCTAGTTCTCATTTCATAGGCAGTAAGTATTCCTTGTATGCTGTCTAAGGTAAGCTTATCAAAGTGTTTATTTTCTTCTAGGGCTGAAACCTTAGATTCAAATTTGGATGGTAAGGTTCTAACAACCTTTGTCACCACATCAAATTCATTAACCTCTTGACCTAGACCTTTCATTGAATTGACAACTTCATCAACTCTTAGGAAATATTCAGCTACTTTTTCATCATCCTTCATTTTCAAATCCTAAAACTGATGTTTGAGAGCGTAATTCAGCGGAGTTGGGTATGTGTGGGATCATCTATGGGAAAAAATAGGCCCTTAAATTGTAAAACTTCAGAAAAATCAGGAGTTAGAAAAATTGTCATAAAAAATGAATAAGTTATCTATATTATTTCAAAATATGTAGAGTAGAATGTAGAAAATTGAATGTAGTTTCCTAAACTTCTACTAGGTTTTATTTATTTTTAAAAAAATCTTTTGGGCAAAAATTTGAAATTTCAATGCAGTACTTAAATTCGGGAAAATAAGAAGTAGGTGTAAATAGAACCGCTAACCACAATAAAATGATATTATTTTAGATATAAGTAGAGGACTCATTAGGATGTGATGCATATTTTTTGTAGTTTTTCCAAGTAAATAATTAATTATGATTTTTTATTATAGATTTTTTAAAATATAAAAAATTATATGTCGACCACCTTAACTTGGTCAAAAATTCATGAAATTCAATTTTCTTTCTTTAATCCTACTAGTATCTGAAACATAGAATGTGGCCAGCATGTTTTGGATTCCAAAATATAATCTTGTTTGAAAGTTATAGATGTTTTTCAATCAGCCTATCAATCAGGACTTTAGTCATAATTTGAATAGAAAACGAATAATAATTACTTATTAAATTGGAAGTAAAGCATAATTTATATTGGTGGAAAGCTGAGAATCTCCTTTAAAAACCCTTTTTGTTTCATCAATTTTGGGTAAAAAAATAGTCATCAGCCACTTACCCATCATATTGCTACTTTTTGGCCCATCATGATCCTGCACATACCCAAGTTGACTTTCTCATTCCCTTGATATATATTTTCAAGTTTTTCCCAGATTCCATGAGCAGATTTGCAATGCATGAATTTAATGAACACATCTTTAGTTAATCCACACAATATGGCATGCTTAGCTCTGGCATTTGTTTCATACCTCTTTTTTCAGTAGCATTAGTGGGAATAGATTCTGGTACATTGTAATCATTCAAAACAATGCTCCAAACATCAACATCAAAAGAAACAAGAAAAGCTTCCATTCTGATTCTCCAAAACACATAATCAGTTCCATCAAATAACAGAGCTATGGATATAGAGGCACCGTCTTGAGAATGTACCATTAAAAAAAAACTCCAACACCAAGATAAATCCAAGGCGATTAAAACCTATCAAAGGACCCTATGCTCCGATACTAATTGTTGGAGTTAAAATGACACTGAGAGGGGGGGTGAATCAGTGTCTTAATAGATTTGACCAATTTTCACTAATTCAAAAAACCATAGCACAGATCTAATCTCAATATACTCTGATTAATGCATTCATGAGTTGAATGTAATCATTCATAAACATATTTGAGAAAATTAATAACCAAACAGTGAACTGAAATAACAACAACACAGTAAAGCAGAGAGAACTCTAAAGAACAAGGAGACTCAAGATTTTACCGAGTGGAAAACCCTCCTAGGGTATAAAAACCACTCCCGAAATTCCTTCCAGGCTTAATATTTTAAACAAAAGTTCACAATGCCTTATAGGCTTATTTTTGAGAACCCACTCAAGGAGCACTAGCCCCTCATTTTGAGACACCCATCTCAAGGAGTACCAACCCCTCAAATTATGATTTGAACAATAATAATGACTCAGAGGATTTCTTTGTTTTTAGTTAAGCACATATCTCTATGTTTTATTGCAGAGTTCATTCATACATTTCCATACAGACAAGGAATGATACTCTCAGAATTACAACCAACAACCCTTACAATTTTCAACACTGGTATTTATATACTGATCAAGTATATCAGTCAATAATAAGATCTTGTGTTTTTCACCAGAATTTGAAACTCGCATTCTAATTTTAGCTGAATAATGACAGTCTGTAGATGATGGAAAAAATAAAGAGTAATGCTTATCCAGAGAGCTGCAAATCATCCATTATTTCAAAAATGCAACTGCTCAAAGAGGAAATTCAATGAATATGCTACCATGTAATGGTTCTGAGATTCGATGCAATCAATGATGTCGGCCTGCAACTATATTTAGAAATTTCCATGATGGCCACAGAGTTTGAGACTTCGTTAACCATTCGCTAAGACATCCAGGTAGTTCATTCGAAGGCAATTGCACCGCCAGAAATTCATCTTAGTTATCACTTTCTCCATGAGCCATCAGAGTCAGGAAGAAGACATAATGAATACATAATGTCTCATCGATAGGCTTCCTTAGTGTATTATTCATTTGCTGAGACATAAGGAAACTTCTCACCGAGATTTTTCTTTTGTTTCATTCACTATCGCTGTGACCAAACGATATTAGAGAGACCTCTTGTAGACTTCATAATGTTTTTTTGAGAGTCACTTGAAACACATTGTCGCCATAACATATCGCTCTCGGGAAGACCTCACATAGATAGTATTTTGTTATACCGAAGGTTATCTTGTCATCCGGTGTCGTTGAGACAATCCATAATTGGGGAGAGATCCCAATGAATTCATTGAAACATATTGAAACATCCCGCGAATCATACAAGATCGCCGAGACATTACCAAACTCTCACCGAAAGCTATACATTAGATTTTGTTGCCAAGACTTGACGGGTTCGCTGAGACTCTTCATTGAAACTCATGAGTCTTACCAAAAATTATTTTCAATTCTTAAGAGTTTTTGTAACCTACAACCTTCAGGGAGACCTCTCGGAGAATACTCTATCACACCGAAAAAGCCTTATCCACTGAGTCGCTGAGACAATTCCAATCTCTCGCCGAACGCACTTCATAAGACTTAGTCGGCAAGACCAAGGAGTTCGCTATTACATTCCACCAAAGCAAAACTCTTTCCGATACATATCCATCCACCACCAGTCGGTGTGACATTGCAAATTTGTTATAACCTCACGCCGAAGCCTTAAGCTTTTGCCGAAGTTTCCATTTAATCTCCGATCGGTGTGACATACCAATATCGCTGAGACCACATACCGACGGAATAACATATGCCGATAGAGATCACTTTCAGACGTCGAAACAAAAGACAAATCTTACCGAAATAATCTTTCTTGTGTCGGTCGCCAAGACATAAAACGCTCGATGAAACCACATGCTGATAGGGATTTCTTACGCTGATGAACCACCTTATGAGTTAGTCGGTGAGACCCGACTCATTTGGTAAGACCTCTCAGTGGTGAACACAACTCATGCCGATAGACCTTTCCACTGTCGCCAAGACAACAGGAATGTCACGCCAAAAGCAGTCTGAATGTTAAATTCAATCAGCATGACATCAGAAATGTCTTGCCGATAGGCAACACAGACATTTCAAAGTGGATTGGGGAGACCCTGCCATACTCATGCCGATATGTGTAAGCTCGAAAGAGAAACAACCAATACCAATGATATGCAAAAAGAACCATCTTGACAAGGAAACCAAATGTGATATGTTTCTGTAATAGCCAAGAGACACCAAAGAAGTGTCATAATAAATCATAAGGATCCAAATAGAGACTGATCACCAAAGAGAACCAACTGAAAGAGATTTTGTCATCAAGGACAAACCATAAACACAACTGAGATCCAACACAATTTTCATTATGAATTGTTGTCTTTTCAAAAGGGCAAGAAATTCGTTTCACATGACCAAACGAGCTCATGGTACATGTTGAATTTAATGCAAAATGGAAATCATTGTCTACAACGTTGAGTAAAAAAAGAAGCTAAGTGTTGCATGCGAAAGAACAACACTGTGCATAATTTAATGCAAGGATCTTTTGAGTGGAAAATTGTTGAAGAACCCAAGTGAATTGCATTATGTTTGAGCATCAGAAAATTCCACAAAATGCTAAGATATCCCATAATCCTTAAATGGAAGTGCAAGGTCAAGAAACCCAAAGCTTTTTTGATGCCATGCATGCGAAACCAATGGCCAATATTTTCACTGACACCTCTTACGCTTCGCCTGGGATACAAAAGAATCCAAAGTGGATCTGCATGTATGCCATGGAAAAGAAAGCTCACAGGGATGAGACCTAGCTAATGGAAGAATGGGAGAGCATTCGTGATCCCATCCTCAAAACTAACCCTAAGAGTCTTAGGGAAGCCGCTTGCGAGAGAATGAAAGTGGCTGCTAAAAAACGTTAGTTGACATACAAGCTATGGTTACACGGTCTCTCATAGTATATGGTCCTTTTTGTGCATTATTGTCTGGAGCTAGTTCATGAGGGCATTCAACATTTCAACCCAAATACTAGAACCATTGAAGGCCAGGAGCTAAGAGTTATAATCAGCATGGAGGCTATCAAGGACATGCTATGCATCCCTAAAAGGGGCTCTAGAGAAGGAACGATGGAGTCATTCACTCCAAAAAAATAGAAAATTTCAAGAGAACTAGAGATCTCACTCTGAATTTTTATAACAATGAAACTTGAAGGCCTCAGGAAGATTTGGAAAAGCCGCCACAAATTCCAATTGCACACAATTATTTTAGCACAAATATATAGGGGGCCTTCTCTATGATGGATTTTGTTTGTGGCATGGACGAGGACAAGTTCGTTGAAACATTTCAACTGGGTCTAGGTTTTCAGTTGAGAAAACAACATTCCTTATTTTGGTGCATGACTTCAAGGAAGTCATCGTATAGGAAATGCTAAACCAAATCAAGGAATACAACATGCAGCGTAAGTTCAGGTTTCCTTCTCTCCTTGCTCATATGTTTTTACACCAAAACCCTGACATTTTTAGAAAATGAATGAGGTTAGCTATTTTTTATGTGAAGGGAGTAAGAAAGCTAGTTTTTGTGTGGACTCCCCTCCTTTCTGAAACATATGAAATTATTATGCATTCTCGAATTGTTTCTTGACTCTAATTTTGCAATACTTTAGCAAAGATGGCAATCTTTATCGGCTTTCTACTGAACAAATAGGGTGGATGCAAAATTTCACTTCTTATTGTGACTGGTTTCTTGAGGAGGATTTCACATTCATTAGGATGCATGGATTTACTAAGGAACCATTCCATCTCTTGACATGCGTCACAAATCGGATGTTGGCCCTTGAGATATTCTAACAGCTATCGATTATCAATAACCTCTTTTGTGGAGGGAAGAAGCAGAAAGGTTTTTTCTTCTACCCTTTGACTTTCAAAATGGTGGTAATGGCAAGGAAGTAGACACATAAGCTATTAGAAGCAAAGTTGGCTCATCTAGGGCTAGTGTTAATTTGTGATGAGTTGCAATACAACCCTGAAAAATGACTTAGCAGACCTAAACGTCAAGGTGGCTCACAACTCCCAGCCTTACTAGGAAGATCAAAAAAATCCAAAGTCAAAATGGGATGACTTGTTTTTGGACTTGGCCTATATTCCTACTAACGAAAGAAGGCCACCATGGATCTCTTTCTATTTTCCTTTGGTGAAACCTAACAAGAAGGGCCATTAGGGGGAATTTACATAAAAAATGAGCCTCCTAAAGATGACATCATCAATTTTTTGAGTTATCAAAAATCAATTAAAAGATGACATTAACAGTTATGTTGACATGATCCAAAATAAAAATAAAATTATTTATTTTATAAAATAAAATTTTCTAAAATCCTATGAATTAACTCATGATGGTTAATTTAACTCTACATATCCTATTCTATCTCATTCATCTTTCTAATTATAAAATTTATTTGTTTTGTTTTTTAAATTTATATTCTTAAGTTCTATTATAGAAATTATTATGTTTTTTAAAAAATATTTTCATTTTTAAAACAAAAATATATATCAAAAACATTTCAAAAATATTCTAACAAAACTTTTTCTTAAAAATATTTTAAAAATTTGGAATACAATGGGTGGGGTTGAGAGCACTCATTTTTTCTACATAAATTTATAAGAGAAAAAAAAAGTAAAATACCAAAAAGGAAATAAAATAAAACTTAAGAAATAAAAAATAAAACCAAAAAATTTAAAAAACAAAAATAAAACTAAAAAGAAAAATTAAAACAAGTTGAAGGAGAAAAACTAAAAGAAATCCACATGAACCAAAAAAAAGAAATTTCAAAATAAAAAAATAAAAATAAAATCAAAAAATTGAAAAAATTGGAAACAATTGGAAGGAGAAAAAGTTGGAGAAAATCACCAAAAATATCAAACCGAAAAAATGGAAAAATTAAAAAATTAAAATGATGGAAGAAAAAAAAAGTGAGAAAATCAAATAAACTATGGAAAATAGATATCCCTTGACTACTTTATATATATATTTTAAAATATAAATATACTATATGTAGGGTACCATTAAATAAAATATTAAGTATAAAATAAGAATATCTATTGCTTTCATTTTTAAATAAAAACAAATAATCAAAAAAAGAAAGTGAACTTGAGTTTTTTAATAAATTATAATAGAAATATATGTTACCACTTTTTTTAAAAAATGAACTTGAGTTTAAGATTTTTTAAATGAAAAATAAAAAATAAGAAAAGAAATAATCTAAAATGAAAAGTGAACTTGAGTTTGTCAATAGAAATATATGTACCACTTTTAAAAAAATAATGGACTTGAGTTTTTTAAGGAATTATAATAGAAACATGTGTCCCCACTTAACTCATGTAGTTAAATAATTTATATTTTTTATATTTAAATAATTTGTATTATTTGAGATAATTTTTGTTTTTTTACAGTTCCTTAGGAGGCCCATTTTTTATGTAAATTTTCCCTAATGCAAATGGGGCCACCCTTCGCAATAATTTGGTCAAGCATTGGTAGTGTAGCAAAGAGAAAATTGCAGCCTTTTGGATTTATTGTCAGGAAATCCAATGCCTTGATGCCCCATTCCAAGAGGTGGAAATGTATGAAAAATTTGATAGGCTATGGAATAGAGAGCATGATGATACTAATACAAGAGGTGATGAGGATATAGACCCGGAGGAAGCTAGAAAATATGCAGGGAAGGGGAAGGAATTAAAACAGGCCCAAGCATAGAAGAAAGAAAAGGTGACAAAACATCCTAGAAAAACTTCTTCAAGGGTGTGGGTGAATATATCATGTTCGGGGGCCTCACAAACACGTGCATGGGTTGTGAAAAGAGCTAGAGTAACCCAAAAAACTTCAAAGGTCATAGAGGTGGGAAATTCCCCACTCGACAAAAGGCAACACACAGATGTAATTTGCGAAGAGGGTTCACATGAACCTACAATGAGACAAGGATCAAATTCCTGCATAGCTTAGGTATCTTTCTCTCCCCCTCTTCTTGATTCACAATCTTTGGTTTCTCCTACTATCTCAGCATTGCCCATCACTTTAATTTTTGACATTTATTTTTATGCTTCTATTGTAATGTTCACGAGAGGTTTCTCCCAATTCTCCCAAGTAGGAAAATTCACTTTTACTCCCCTACAGGTTATTCCACCTTTTGTCGGAGCAGAGTCTGCAACCACTATTGCCCCCCCTTTTTCTACAACTATGTCGGCTCCGACCTAGCTTTCCAAATAAATGGACTCCACTGTATCTCCACTACCGCCACCACTCCCCATGAGTCCTTCCACCACTTCATAGATTGGGCCTTGGTATAACATTCCCCCATTCTCCTCACTAACACTCTCTTTTCCAAAGAAGAAATTAGCCAGGAATACTACTCTCTCATTCCCTTTTTCTCTTCCTCCTGGTGCACCCTTCATTGGCTAGTTGATTAAATCACTAGAGGAATTTATTAGCGAAAGTGACAAAACAAGAACATAGGCTCTCAAGGCCAAGAAGAGAAAAAGAAAAAGATGCTAAAAATCTAGTAGAGCCATAGGTGCATACCCTTTTCAATGAGGCTCAATAGTCATTGCATTTTGCAACCATGCATCTGAACGCCATCAAACCGTAGGGGGAGATGTGAACCAAAGATTACACAATCCATGCTATGGGAATTAATCTACATGTAGCTCGACTGCAAGATAAAGTTGAGTTGATGGAGGAAACCTAGCAGGTGGTGACTACCGACTTTCTCAAGTTTGATCGTCAACTGAAGAAGAAGGAAGTTGAGCTAAAACATGTCAAGGAGACGATAGAGGTCCTACTAAAGAAGGAAAAAGCAAGGGATGATGAATTTGCATGCTTGTCTCAACAAGCGTAGGTGGAACAAGCTAGACTCCAAGGGGAGCTCACAAAGTTCTAGTCCACGGATCTGAACCTGGTCACTAAACTACAACAAAACAAATAGGAGTTACAAGACTAGTTGGTGCAGGTGAAGGGAGAAGTGAAAAAAAAGACCGAAGAGATATGGCAATAGTGAGCTCAATTGGAGTAAGAAATGCAACAAAAGGACACATACATCTAGGGCTGACAAGCTCAATATGAGAGGGAAATTCATGAGGTAAGGCTCTCCCTAGAAAGAGAATTCACAACCAGAGGCCAGGTTGAGGAAAAATTTCTTGTCGAGTTAAGAACCCTGCAGGAACAACTCTCTGTTGTGAACAATAAAAATGCAGAACTAACATAGGATGTCGGGTCAAGGGAAGTAGAAATTGGTATTTTGAAGAATCCTCCCCAACCCCTTACTACCCAATTGGACCTCCTCTTATTAGCCCAACAACTATATATTTCATATTGGGAAAAATTCAAGGCTTTTTGTTTGAATCTTCAACCAACGCTTCAGTTCATGGTAGAAGTGGCAATTTTGAGCAGGGAGGTTCGTGGAACCATTGAAAAATTCCCATAGTTCATTGCAGAGAGGATTCCTAAGGCAAAAATGCTACTAGATAAGCTATACACAGTGGCGAACGAGGACTTAGTAAGCGTAGGGATTTTTTATTAGAGGTCAGTTGCCAAGAAAGCAAAGGAATTCATCTGATGTAATGTAGCCATCCTCCATGCTAGAAATTGCTTGGAAATATTGAGTTAGACCATGAACAATATGTGGATGAAGTTCTCCCAGTTGACTCAAATAGGTTTTCCCTCACCTTTCCTTTTTGATGATTCAATAGCCACAATGGAGCACATTGCAACAAAGATTGAGGAGAAGCAATAGGATTTATCCACTTTCTAGAGTTTCAGTGAACCCCTTACTACCGTGGATATTGAGGGCGTTACTCATCAAATAGTGTAGTTACTCTTTCAACTCGAGACTGGGACTGGGATATCGATGGAGCTTCCCTTCAAGGAAGTAATCGATCTCCATGAAGCACAAAAGAATCTATGTGCCATATCGACACCATCCAAAACCGATTGGCTTCCTTTGTAGGTTGAACTCTTAAAGCTTTGACTCATTTCCCATTGAATAAGGCTCTGGTCTTCGAGCTAGAAATTTTTGGGTTCCCTATTCTACTAGTGAAATGCCTCTGGTAGTCTCCAAAATCTGTGGATTTAAAAATCCCTCAAGCTCCATTTGGATTGATAATATTATTTTGCTTGGCCTCGGCCTACGCCGCATATATTTGAATATCTTTGGGCCTTTTTTTGAAGAGCGTTTCCCACTATTGCCATGTATCTGCCGTGTGCTCCTCACAAAGATTTCCTCCCTTCCTTCTCTCAAGCCCCGCCATTTTTCCATGTGTCAGCAATGTGGGAATTTGTGAGCTACTCTCCTTTGCTTCTCTACCGATCTCCACCCACATGCCACGTAGCATCATTCCACGAACACTTTTTGGCAGACCCCACAGTCAGCATTGGTAGCAAAGACTTCTCCATGTGTCTTCTCCACAAGGGTTTTCATCGCAAGGAAGGAAGAATCAACGACGACCTATTGCCACATGTCCTAATTAACTTCATGGGTGAGCAACACGTCTGCATGGGATTTTTTTGCTTCTACATTGGGACCGCAACCATCATTTGTAGGGGATGCATCTAACTTGAAGGCGACTACATTCTATGTCTCAGAATCTTTTTTGTTGCAATGGCCTTGGGAGATCATTGTAGTGGACATCATTGCTCGAACTGAAGGAATCTTTTCTATTATTGGCTTTTAGACAATGAGATGTTTCTCTATAAATATTGCTTTAACTTTCTGAAAATGAGTTCAGAATATACAAAGAAAAATTATGGAAATGCACCAGGCCTTTTGTATTATTTTTTATTATTGTATAATATTTATAGACTGTGTCATTGTTGTTTGGCCTTTCTATTTCTTAGCTATTCAACAAAACATTATATTGTGCCATTATTGCACTGAGTATTTTATTTGTAGAACTTCTATAATTACAATATAAGTTTTTTGATTTAGACAATGTCTTGGACTCTTCTTTTTAGTAAATGTGTATGAGAGTTATTTTATGTTATCGAATAGATTATTTGGGTTTTCATCTATGTTATTTTTTATTTCAGGACATGCAAATTATTGAACAAACCCTTAAATCCCATCCAAATGGGAGATTTACCATGCCCACACCTACATCTTGGTGCATCGCCTAAGGTTATATCTTTATTTTCTATATTTTCTTTTGTTTCCCATTCCAAACCCCCAAAATATAGAAGGAACGAGCTTCTTTAAAAAACCTGGAGGTCACTCAATTTAGCACAATTGGTCCCCCATTAATTGAGTTTCCCATTATAAGGCTATTACTTGTCAATTTTAGGCATCACCATATATAATATAATATCATTATGTATTATTATATTATTATATAATATTATATTATTATAAAATAATATTATATTATATTATATTTAATATTGTAATATATTAAATATATTATTATATAATTTTAAATTAAAAACATTATAATAATGTGTTTTAATTTAATATCTATATGCTATATGATAAATATATTAAAAAACATTATTATAATATATAAAATAAAAATATTAGTCAACCCCAGACCTGGCGAAATTAAGAAATTTGACGTAAACAAAATTGATATTCATTTTAGTTTGGTATTAGCTTTGACGATATGTACTTTCCACCCAAACCTACAAAAATTCAAATCAGAATTTCATGTTTTTGGGCAAGTTAGAAATGCCTTTTTTTTCACATTGCCCCTTTTTGGATGCTCGTGATCTTGCATAGACCCCCCTATACACTTAACCTTGGACATGTAACCCTGAACATTATCCCTCAACACTCAAACCTCTACCTTATACCATATACCCTCAACCATATACTTATGCCCTAAACCATCAACACTAATACCTATGCCTTATACTCTCAACATTAAACCCTACACCCTATACCTTAGACACTCAACCTTGAACATTATCCCTCAGTTGTAAACTCTCAACCCTCAACCCTATACCCTCAACTATATACTTAAGCCCTAATCCCTCAATCCTCAACCCTATACCTTAAACCCTAAACCCTACACCCTCAACCCTCATTGATATATGCTATAACCTCACCCTTATACCCTAAACCCTTAATAT